>CM042566.1:2751253-3058753 GCA_023630585.1 Cranoglanis bouderius
CTGGAGACTCCTTCCATAAACGTTAAATAAACATCTCCTTACAGGAAACTAATCCTAACCCTAACCATATCATCAATTACACATTACACACACAGTACTGTGTAGTTTTACATTACATTTTAGATTCCCAAACATTAGTTTTCTAGCCCAAAATGAAATGTTACGGAAAAATGTTTGTATGTCATTAAAGAAAGCAGCGTATTACATAAGAGACACTTTTCAGACAAAAAAAAAAACAAAAAACACAATGAAGGCTGCTGGGTTTCGCTGCAAAAATAAGAAGCGAGTGCGAAAGTCAAAGTGTCCAGAAGAACCGTGTCTGGTTCTGCAAGATGCTCAATAAAACTCACCGGCTCATTTCCTTATAAACCTGCACACATTGTACCGGAGACTACTACTTTTATTTTATTTATTTATTTTTTTTATCAAACCAAATATTAACTTTGTTTCATTTACTACTGTTTACTGCTTTAACATTTTGGTTATCTACTGTATTTTAGGAGCTTCCATTGGTGTACTGGTTACTGTAGCTAATCAACACTGCTCTTATATCTGACTGATTCTTTACATCAGTAACTAAAAGGAAATATTGTGTGGAAATAGGAAATGACATAGTATGGTGTTCATAGGGCTACATAACACATACATAACAGCCTACAAGTGGCATGAGAGATTTATGGAAATCCATGACACCATAATCACAGTTATGTGCGTGCAGGAATTAATTTAGAGTTTAGTTTTGATGTACCAAAAGACATTTCGTTCACAGGAAGCGTCATAACACAAGCTTACGGTGCGTCAACAAAAATCTGTCACTTGACTCGGGAGTTACGTACGTCAGCATGCCATCAAAATGGACAATATCAGCTGTCATGAAGCGCTTATGCAGGTGAACAGTTAGGTAAAGTGATATTATTTCTGACAATATATATATATATATTTATTTTGATGGCGATTCCAAATTTGCACTACGAGGGGTCGCTCACTTAACATAACCTTTAATGTTAAAACTTACACGAGAACATTATATACAGCGTGGACCAAAAGTCTGTGACCACATTAAAAATCTTGGATTTTTTGTTTATTTATTTATTTATTTTGTATAAAATTGGACATTTTAAAACATTTGAAACAAAGAAAGTACACGTTCAACATCTTGAATATTTAATATGCACTATTCATATTAACTGCACTATTTCTAGGTCTCTATTTGAACGTAAACAAACGTGTGATACTGATCAGGTTAACTGCTTTGTGCCAAAAGATCAGATTTTCCTCATGTCTAATCTCTTCTACTGAAGCGTGTGATCAGACGTCACTCCGACGGATTAAAATACGAAACGGATCATTTTTTACACAAGTTTTACACGAACTTGTGGAGTCCGCGCCAGCTCGGGCGTACACTGACATTAAAGCGAAAAGGGGGCGTACCAAATACTCAGAAACTCTAGAAATTCATGTAAATATTAATAAGACTCTAATTTTCACTCAAGTTGTGGTCAGTAATATCATCTGTAATGAAAATCGTTGTATTAAATTACAAAAGAATGCACAACTGAAGTGTCTATTCTAATCTAACTGTATATATTGTGAGAACATTTGACACTATGAGGACATTTTACTGCCTCACAAAGGGTTAAATGTAAAACACGCACACACAGATGTTTGTCTGCTTTGTGTGATAAATCAGGGATTAGACTGTGTTTCACTGTAGGCTGGAATAAATCATGATTATGGCACCGAATGGACGAGGCATTGACTGATTTTCTGCACCTTTTGCATAAAGCCATTTGTCTAGTTCGCAGTAAAGCAGTGTGTCTTTACAAACACCGAACACTTTCACATACGTGGGCTGCGATTTTAAATGAGGACTAAGATCCGTGTCAAAAACGACAGGATAATCTAATCCAAAAACACATTTCATCCCTTTTTTTTTTTTTTTTTTAAACCAAGCAACCAAAACATTAATCAATGTGTCATAATGTTTGATGTCACAGCAGATTATGTAATGCGCTAATTAACTACAGCACACTTAGCAAACATTAGCATGACATCAGACATAATGACTATCGTGACAATTAACGATAATGATAACTTATACCACGGCATAGGTGTGAATTAATTAGCAGTTCCAGCCCTAACATAAGCGAGGTTTGTACTAACACACTTTTTCTAATACGTGATCGTTTCTATAGCAACAGCTCATTCACGAGGACTTGTACAGCAAAAGCTCAGCATGATCTGAGACTAATAATAAACAGATTACTTTTTTTTTTTTTTTTTTTTTTAAGTGTTCTGTTAACTTAACAAAGAAAAAATGTGTATTTGCTGATATGGTGGAGTTGGAGTATGGTGGTAGGAGATGTTTTTGTAAGGAGTCTCCAGTGTCAGTGCTTTGTAACAGTCAATCAGTTACAGAAGGGTTTTCAGAACAGAGGAGTTTATACCTCTCTCTCTCTCTCTCTCTCTCTCTCTCTCTCTCTCTCTCTCTCTCTCTTTCTCTCTCTGTCTCTCTCTCAAGAAACCAGAAAATGTAAACTCCTCTGTCCTGAAGACTTTCCTGTTCTAAGCACTGACACTGGAGACTCCTTCCATAAATATTTAATAGAACGTCTCTTAACAACAAACAAACTACATGTTTTCTTTTTGTTTTTTGAAAAATTTGTTTTATTTACTAATTGTATGGTGTGTCCACCGTACAAGTCCCTGTGAATGAGCTGTTACTATAGAAACGACATCGTAGTAGAACGAGCGCATTACTATAAACCTAGCGTTCATGTTACAGCCAGAACCCTACAGAAAATAATGCACACCTTCCGACCAATCGGATTCGAGTATTCAACCATACTGTGTTATAACTTCATATAACAGCACGACGTGAAGTGTGTTATTCCTCACCTAACTGTTATACTGTATGCTACGTCAGGCATGACAGGTGGACGACACGGTTACGTCATGCCATGTGCTACAGCGTTGAATATACAGTATTAGTGTAGACAATCATTTCAGGTGTGTTATTGCTCAGGGATGTTAGTATTCCAAGCATTCTCAAGTATTGAATTCTGAATAAACAGCTTTCATGACACTTTCGCTCCTGCAAATGATATCATAGTGTATTCATACAACAAATTGGACCATAACGAATAGTTCCTTAGCGTGTGATCGACCAAAGTTTGGTTCAAAAATAATAATAATAATAATAATAATAATAATAATAATAATAATAATAATAAAATGCATCAGGTGGAATTCAAGCTGAAAGTATAGGTATGTACCTTATGTAGCGCAGTGGTAATTTTATAAGAAGCCACACACAACCTCTGCAAGCAGCCACTTCCTCCCCTGCTTCCTGTTTCACTTATACACAGCAGCTGCCGTGTGCCGGGCCGATTATTGTTCAACGCGATGAAAGAGAAATCGCGTGGCGTTTTCACAAGCCGAGAGCTTCTTACCGACAACACGTCTGAGCTAGACGTCGCCTCTTCCAGTGACCCAAACCTCAAAATTGGCACGAACACAAATTCAGTAGTTAGCACGCTGTCTAATCATGTTCAGCTGCCTTCTGTGGGGATTAACAATGACTGCAAAGCATACATTTCACACGCACGTCTCTGAGGTAAAAATCGAACACGTCACGCTAACAGATAACTTGTTGACTTGTGATTCTATCGATTTGATTTCTGTATCGTGTCCATTTCACGCCTCCGTTTCTTCCGTATGCGAATCAGTGCAACGACATGATTATATCTGTTTCGTTTAATTCTCTCATCTCTTAGCGTGAGGCCTAAAACGAAACGGAGGACGTGTTATTAAAGAGAGGTGAGTGGATTTCTTACACGTACACATGAGGTCCAAACCTCTTAGGACTAGAACCATTTATGATAGAACACGGATCGTGCTTGAATATGATTTTAAAAAAAATAAATCAATGAGAGATATAGACTTTTACACGACATGATGAGTTATTTTACAGGATGTTCACTGTTCAGGGACATGTCAGAAACCTGTGTGCTTATACTTACTGTATCTCTGACAGACATTAAGTTCCATTTTCACAGATTTTATTGAGTAAATTGCTAGCTAAATGCTCAAATATCAAAATCGAAAAGTGCAATGAGATGTGGAAATGTGCAACGAACTCACACACACACACACACACACACACACACACACACACACACACATGGGTGAGACAGCTGTCTACTACAGACTGTGCTTAATAGCGTGCATAATAATTTATTAAGAAATGTTAAATATTCATCGATATTAAATTAATCATTTATGATGCATCCTCAAATTAAAGATCATCCTTGAAGCTTGAGATGTGAGATGTGTCTTCAAGGAAACACACACACACACACACACACACACACACACACACACACACACACACACACACCCACACACACAATCCCCATGGACATTTTACTGCATCCTTTAAAAAAATGTGTCAATGAACACGTTCTCTGGCTGTAAGCACGATTTACCTGTGAAATGATTGTACGAAAATTTAAAACACACTTTTCTGCACTTTGATCAGTTATCAACAATTAAATAAAACACTCTGTGTCATGCTGTTATAGGCAAATAATCAACAACGAAGTGATGTGATAACAGCATGCCCCAAAGTGATTTATTTCTCTTATTCAACCTTATTGTTTGCCAATAAACACAGTTTATTCCATTAATTGAAGAATGATACGGTACATCATACTTTTTATCCATTTATAGTTACATTTAATTGCTGTGGAACATCCGTGAAACAAGTTAGTTCCTGTTCTCAACAAGTTCCTCTGTCCTGAAGACGTCTAAGAACCTAATTTTACAGCTTTACCTCTGACTGTTACAAAGCACCGACACTGGAGACTCCTTCCATAAATGTTAAATAAACATCTCCTTACAGAAAACTGCACCACATCAGCATTTACACACATTTTTCTTACACGTTTATTAATCATTTATTGTCAGGATTCGATTATGTGGAGCATCTGAGGTACAGAAGTCCCTGTGAATGAGCTGTTACTATAGAAACGGTAACATACTATAGGTTAATGTTTAATAATGTTAATTAAACAACAACAACAATAACAACAACAACAACAACAACAGCAACAACTTCAACATATGTGTGAATTAGTTCTGCCGAAATACAGAAGCAGTTACTATGGTAACGCATCACAACAAGTGCGTTCATATAAACCTGTCAGAGCTGCTGTTACAGAAGACGAATCAACACCTTCTGACCAATCAGAATCGTTCTATACATTTCCATAAGCTTGTTCGATCATTGTTTCATAATCAAGTGCAAATCTCGACCAGGTGAAAATCCAGACACAGAAGTCCTCCCGGTTCATTAACAATTCCTCACGTCTGTGGATTGAAAATGAGTATTTTGTGATATGAGATATTTATGATAGGCTGTGCTAAGTGTTGGACCTCGGAGCCTAGCAAATCTTTGGCTTATATCAGATTACGGCTGCTGCATCGCAAATAATCAAAAGCTAATTCATGGTATGGCTCTTTCCCATCTCCCTCTCTAAGCTCCTTTATTAAAGGGCTTATTTTTCCATCCTGCACTGATGAGAGCATGGCTTCTTCACCCCATTTATACACAATAGAGCTCAACGGCCTATCGCAGTAAATGTTTAATTCAGCCTTTTGTGTAATAAAGGATATCACAAAGAAACAGAGCACTTTGACTTTCATGAATCGGGCGCAAACAGGAAAACTTTACACAAAATTTACATTTAAGAGACTTTAGGTAAACGAGGTTGTATTTCTGTTTAACTCTCGGATCAGAAGGTGTCGATTCATTCTCTACAACCGCCGCTGTAACATGACTTACACGTGACATGGACTTGTGCGTTGTATCTCTACTTAATCTAATGTTAGTAATATTTTAAAATGTATAAACAGTTATAATCATCGATATGGTGAAGTTTTCTGTAAGGAGATGTTTATGTAACATTTATGGAAGGAGTCTCCAATGTCAATGCTTCGTAACAGTCAGTAAGTTTTCAGGACAGAGGAGTTTGTGCGTTTCTTTTCTTTTTACTTTTTTCGTCTTATTAAAAGAGATGACATTTATTACACTCTTATGAAGCACTCTGTGTGCCTTCTATTCCAATTCAGTTCAATTCAGTTTCATTTGTATAATAGCGCTTTTAACAATGGACATCTTCACACAGCAGATTAACAGATGAACAGGTATAAGTTTATCAAGAAACCTTGAGAGAAACCAGACTCAAACGGGAACCCATCCTCATCTGGGTGACACTGGATTATAAAGTGCTGATCGTTAATCATTTCCCTTCTATAACTCTAATTGTGTAAGCAGGAACTTATGAGCTTATGAGCAACTTATGAACATGAGCATCTGAATCATAACTTTCTCATGAATGCAAATGTGATGTTAGTAAAAAAAATAAATTAAAAAAGCTAGGTTATTAGCTTGTTTTAAATAACAGGATATGGATTAAACAAATGCAGTATCACAATATCTTCGTCAACAATTTTTTTTTCCCCCTTCCCTATAAAGACAACGCTGCGTAAAACCTCCGATATCATCTTTTTGCGTTTTGACATTCATAAATTCTCCAGCATCGCTTCGTAAAATATTCATTCAATGCTTATGAATGCGTTATAAAGGCACTATGGTTGTAAAGATACCCTTCAAATAAAGTGTTACAAAAATAAACAAATAAAAAATAGTCCAGACATGAAATGTCTTTGTCCCGGCGCCCAGGTAACCGTTTTGTCCAGCCCTGTATAGCGAAGTCTATAAGCTCCATATAGCGATCGCTTTAAAGATTCATCAAATGCGTCCTTGCAAATAGCTGCCATCCATGATACAGTGCTTTCTTTTGAGTCCTCAGGGGCAAGCAGGTATTAAAATAACAGCACCTGGGGCAAATTCTATATTAATATTTCATCACAGAAACATTTTCCACTTTCAAAAAAAAAAAGAGTAAAAGGGCAGAAGAGCCACGTAATTCCATAAAGATCCCCTTTCTTTTATCCACATCTTAGTGTGTTATTTCTGTCTCTCTCCGTCTCTCTCTCTCCGTCTCTCTCTCTCTTCATCCCAGTGCTGGATATCATGTACGTACAGTAGGGCAGTTTTTTTTTTCCCCTATCCATCACACTTTCGCAGTGTATCCGCCACTGTAGCCGGGCCCGTCAGTCGAAAGCAGTAAAAGGATACAATAAGAGCGTGTCCGGAGCAGCTTATGAAGGGCACGGCAATCCATCACCGGGAGCCGTGATGGATCACACTAGCGTCTGCGATGAATAGGAACGCGAGGTGGAAAACACACAGAGGCCAACTTGGGGAGGAATATACATTGCATCCATTTAATCATCCCAGAGGCTGTTAACGACACAGGCAAGAGAGGTGCACGGTGTTAGCAAATGTTCAATCCTCCTCCATTTCTCTCTTTCTTTCAAGAACTTCCTTCAAAAGCCAGGCTGGATTGATTATGAGGAAGGAGGCTTGAGGCAGACACTCAAAGCCGGGACACGAGGAGGTTTTGAGAGGCTGTCTCCAAAGGAACCGGTGTCAATGTGAGAACGCCAAAACGTCAGCCATGCGAAGGCTGAGAATCGCAATTCAAATATTCTTTCCTGTAAGATTCTGACCTACAGCACATGTATGAAAGCCGAAAAAAAAAATTCTCTATAATTAGATTTTCAAAGGATATATTGATGCAAAAATGACACGACTCAAAGTAAGAGCAGCCAGTTGAATTTTCCAGTTTACATCACAGCTCTGCTGGATTGATTCATTCTAATATGTTATCGTTTCTACAGCAGTAACAGCTCATTCGCAGGAACTTGTACGGCAGACGCTGCACATAAAATAAGATTAATAATAAACTGATTAAAAACATGATTAAAAAAAAATATATAATCATTTACACCAATCAGCCAAACAACCACTGACAGGTGAAGTGAATAGCATTGATTATCTTGCTACAATGGCACCTGATAATGGGTGGGATATATTACGCAGCAAGTGAACAGTCAGTTCTCGAAGTTGATGTGTTGGAAGCAGGAAAAATGGGCAAGCGTAAGGATCTGAGGGACTTTGACGAGGGCCAAATTGTGATGGCTAGACGACTGGGTCAGAGCGTCTCCAAAATGGCAGGTCTTGTGGGGTGTTCCCGTTATGCAGTGGTTAGTACCTACCAAAAGTGAACCGGTGAACCGGTGACAGGGTCATTAATGCACGTGGATAGCGAAGGCAAAGCCCGCCTGGTCCGATACCACAGAAGAGCTACTGTAGCACAATGCTGGCTATGATGTGTCAGAACACACAGTGCATCACAGCTTGCTGCGTATGGAGCTGCGTAGCTGCAGACCGGTCAGAGAGCCCATGCTGACCACTGTCCACCACCGAAAGCTCCTACAATGGTCACATGAGCATCAGAACTGGACCATGGAGCAGTGGAAGAAGGTGCCCTGGTCTGATGAATCACATTTTCTTTTACATCATGTGGACAGCTGGGTGCGTGTGGGAGGTTCGCTTACCTGGGGAAGAGATGGCACCAGGATGCACTATGGGAAGAAGGCGAGCCAGTGGAGGCAATGTGATGCTCTGGACAATGTTCTGCTGGGAAACCTTGGCTCCTGGCATTCATATGGATGTTACTTTGACACATACAACCTACCTGAACATTGTTGCAGACCAAGTACACCTCTTCATGGCAACGGTATTCCCTAATGGCAGTGACTTCTTTCAGCAGGATAATGCGCCCTGACACACAGCAAAAATTGTTCAGGAACGGTTTGAGGAACACGACAAAGAGTTCAAGGTGTTGACTCGGCCTCCAAATTCCCCAGATCTCAATCCGATCGAGCGTCTGTGGGACGTGCTGGACAAACAAGTCCGATCCATGGAGGCCCCACCTCACAACTTACTGGATTTAAAGGATCTGCTGCTAAAGTCTTGGTGCCAGATACCACAGCACACCTTCAGAGGTCTTGTGGAGTCCATGCCTCGATGGGTCAGAACTGTTTTGGTGGCACAAGGGGGACCTACACAATATTAGGCAGGTGGTTTTAATGTTATGGCTGATTGGTGTATATGGCGGTTTTTATTTCACATTTAATTTTAACATTTAAGAATGTATTTAATATTTATGGAAGGAGCCTCCGGTATTAATGCTTCCTGAATTGGAAACCCAGAAAATCACCTTAAAGCAGCCGCATAACCCGATTCTGAATATGAGGAACTTTCCTAGTGTCAACGTCGACTTAATTTTTGGATTTTGATTTGTTTGTTTTTTTGTTTTGTTTTTTTAGAATAATGTTCGAAACCTCTCTTTAAAAAAAATCACTTTTAAAGTACACCAGTGGTCCTTAAGGTCTAATTGTGTACCTTTGAATTATTTTTAATGGTTTAAAGATACATACTTACTAATGGGACCACTCTAGTGACAAGGAAAAATACAATTCGAACAGTTCGTACCTTTATTTCTGAGAATATGTGTGAGTCAAGGTCATGGATGTAGGATTTCCTGTTGATGTCAGATTGTGTTACTGATGCACTGCTGATGGTGAAACATCACCACAGCGCTCGACATGTGAGAGATATACACTGTGTATGATCACTTCAAAGACAACTAACTATGACACACTTTAAATGTCTTGAAACTGTATGGGTTTCCTTGATGAACTCATCTCCTCGGAGAATAAATCGATAAATAAGTTGTGCTTATGAGAGCTAACGGTTCTATAGAATCAGACACGGCAAAGAGCAAACGTATACAATTTGAAGTAAGTTCCTTTAATGTTTCTTTAATGAGAGGGATGAAGATGTATGACGGACCAGCTATTAAATATTCTTCTATCCACTGTGAGGGGGATCTTTTCCTCACATCCGGGATCGTTTCTTCACATAAATATAGATGAAGCGAATGTAAATCAACCCGACCATCTTGTAGCCATGTGTTTTGATTGTGTGTTTGGACAGAAGTTCATTCGTGTACACTGTGTATTGGGGGATTTTAGAAAACTGTAGTAGTAAGCAATTCTATAATACTTTAGCACTGCTGAAAATAATTACACATACAGTTGGGCAAGTGCTTTGGTCACAGAGTACAGAATAGCAGGATAAATGAATTGTCATGCTGAAATACTATACATTGTCAGTTATTCCCCTGGCATTATGATCAAATCACATCCTATAGACGTAGAAAGACAGAGATTTAAAACGTTACTTAAGTAAATGTAATAGAGTAAATGTAGCGTGTTTCCACTCCCCTCTGGATCTTTTCTAAACATCCTGCCAACGTTAGAGCTCGCCCGTGCCTATAGTTTACATTTTACCGCCTCTGTCTCTTTACTTTCATACAGTAGCTGTAGCACTAGCACTCAACCCCTCCCACCTCTGCTTGGCGCGAGAAAGGTGCGGCTGGATGAAAAATGAGGATGTCACACTGTAGTTGCAAGGTTAGCACACTCTCTAATAGAGAGCTGCTGTGCTGGTCTGCTGAGGGGCATGACCCCTCTCACCAGGGGCATCCAGTAGCCCAAGATAAACTACTGCAGGGGGCATGGCACCCACTCAAATCCCTATTGATAGCCTACCATCCATATAAGTGTGTGCTTTGGCCCAAGGAACCCCCCCCTCAGCCCTGTTTTCCACGCCCTTACACTATTTGAATTGTCCTCTGCAAGCGTAGACGTGCTGCGTAAGAGTTCTTATACAGTATGTATCAGTATTCATTATACATCCATTATTCATTATTCATTATCATCCTTACTTTCTTTAATGCATCGTTGACCACTGGTTTTCTTGTTTTGCTAAAATCTGATTCATACCACAGATTCTGATTGGTCAGAAGGCGTTGATTCGTTTTCTACACCAGCAGCTCTGACAGTATATGAATATGCTTGTTGTAATGCGTTATCGTTTCTATAGTGATGGCTAATTCGTAGGGAGAAATCCACACGGAAAAAAAAAAAAAAAACTATAATCATTGATATGCTGAATTTTTTTTTTTTTTTTATTATTTAACATTGATGGAAGGAGTCTCCAGTGTCAGTGCTTTGTAACAAGTTTCCCTCGTTAACATTTAACACGTTTTGTAATTTATTTTTTTATTTTTTTCGTCTTATGAACTCGAGGAAAGAGAAAAACAATGGGCTGGTGAGGAAACGACAGATTATAGCTGCTACAGCGTAAGTGGTAACAGGAGCGAACTTGTTTTCCAAATGTTCCACAACATTTTTTTTTTTTTTTTTTAAATGAAAAATCATAATTGTTGGCAAATCGCCGTGGTGTGAGAGGAATGAAACATTTCAGGACGTCCTGTCCGAGGTGGTAACACTAACTCTGTCGTTGATTATTTTCCTATAACAGCAGAATCAGTAGCCAAAAAAGAGGAAACACGACCCAGCTCTGCTTTTTAGCAAAGTGAATTTGCAGACTGAGTGTTTCCGTTTTACATGTCGGAGCAACCAGGCAAACTGTGAAGCTGTCCAGAGTTATAATTTACAAGGAAACATGATTACCTATAAAAAAAAAAAAAAAAGAGGGGGGAAAAAAACTTCATAAATGAATTTAACACAGGGCAGCGGGACTACATGAGGAGGCTTGGTAAGCTGCGGTACTTTGCACAAGCAGAAGAAAAAAATGGAGTGAAAGTAAAACATACAGCTGGGCGTCATGCTCTGCTATTGCGTCTGACAAATTGATCGACCGCTGCGGGGAGGTGGTGCGGCGAGACATGGACGGGCATTCTGTCTCTCAGGATCCACGCTGCGAGCGCACAAGGGCCTCCATTTGGCAACACGACAGCCATATTTATGATCATTTCAGCTTGATTTGTCCACACGTACTTGTAGCCGGGAATAAAAAATTGAGTGAAGGGCAAATTTATCCCAGCAGGCGTTTTTTTTTTTTTTTCTTTCTGTGACCTGCATCCTGTCAAGACATTATTGAAACGCTGACATCTTCTTGTCTGTTAATCATCACAGACCTGTGATTCGACAAGAGTGGGAAGTCAGTTCTCTTACACCGAACACAACCAGACAGTGTGTGG
The DNA here is from genome assembly GCA_023630585.1 of Cranoglanis bouderius. Taxonomy (NCBI): domain Eukaryota; kingdom Metazoa; phylum Chordata; class Actinopteri; order Siluriformes; family Cranoglanididae; genus Cranoglanis; species Cranoglanis bouderius. The sequence goes on from CM042566.1 coordinate 2,763,301, forward strand.
AGGGTGGAGGATGGAGGATGGAAATATCATACATCATATATATCACAGATTTACAGATCTTAACAAAGACCCACTTACATGACACGTTAACCGCGTGCTCTACTCTCCATTTTGTACGAACTCGATATAAAAATTCAACTGGAACATGGTAAATGGGCAATATTACTAACCTCAAGAAGTTCGGAGAGAATGAAGAAAGGGAAACACGAGTCAAATTAGAAACAGTGTTCGCGAGTGTAAGAACTTGACATTCTTCCATAATGCCATGAACCACCGGCTTTTAAAAGGCTCTTTAATGATTCCTCCCCCTCCATTGCCTAAGAAGAGCAAAACCACACTGAGATAGCCACTGGAAAATGAGCCTGCGGTTTCTGTGGGGTTCCTACTTAAGATGTGACATCATCAAGACCGTCCTCGGTTCTAATCACAGCGGGTGCGTACGTGCCAGGCCTGGGATGTGAGGGTGGGCTGATAAGGTTGTTCAGGGACACACGCAGTAAGTGAGCTGACTACATGCACGCTCTTATTTTCTTTTCTGTCCTTTAGTACATTTTCTACACACAACGGAAAAAAAAACGTAGACATGGTGAAGTTTTCTTGCTTTACCCATTATGGATGGAGGCTTTGTAACTTCTGACATGTGGAAGTCTTCATTCGAGAGCGACGAAAAAGAGAGGGCTGGTGAGGAAACGACTGTTTATAGCTGCTATAACGTAAGTGAGAACGGGAACTAACTTGTTTTGCAGATGTTCTACAACATTACATGGAACTATAAATTGATTTTTTTTTTTTTTTGTATGATGTTATTCTTGAATAAATAAAAATTGGAATTACTGGTAAATTGCTGTAGTAGTAAGAGAAATAAAACACTTCAGGATGTGCTGTTATGGACAAAATAATCAACGAAGGAGTGGTAAAGGTACAGGACTGTGCAACAGTTTTAGGCGCATGCAAAGAAATGCTGTAGAGCAAAGATGCCTTCAGAATAATGAAATTAAATGTTTCTACATTAAAAAAAAAAATACCGTAAAGAGCAGTAAACAGTAGTAAATGAAACAAAGTCAATATTTGGTGTGAAAAAATATAAATTCAAATAAAAGTAGTTTTATGTGCAGTTTTATAAGGAAATGAGCTGGTGAGTTTTATTGAGCATCCTTCAGAACCAGACACAGTTCTTCTGGACACTTTGACTTTCGCACTCGCTTCTTATTTTTGCAGCGAAACCCAGCAGCCTTCATTGTGTTTTTTTGTCTGAAAAGTGTCTCTTACGTAATACGCTGCTTTCTTTAATAACATTTATCTGTAATGTTTAATTTTGTGCTAGAAAACTAATGTTTGGGAATCTAAAATTGTTTTTTTTTTTTTTGTGCTGACTTGATCATGTAAAAAATCTATAACAAAGTTTGTACTAAAAAAAAAAAAAAAAAAAAAATAGGGTGCCTAAAACTTTTGCACAGTGCTGTACATTTATTCTTTAACAACACAACATGGAGTTTTATTCCTTCCATTAGCTAGTCTGTCAGTGAACCTGGTGACCTGAGAAAGTTAAAAAGCTACAGCTAGAGAGGTAACGTTAGCAAAACTACTGGAGTGGCGAACATACTGTAGATACTGTTGCTAAACAATGGCATGACAGTTGTGTTTTTTTGTCTTATTAACTTCAAAGAGAGAGAGAGAGAGAGAGAGAGAGAGAGAGAGAGAGAGAGAGAGAGAAAAGAGAGGCTGGTGAGGGAACAGCTGTTTATAGCTGCTATACATCAGAACAGGGACTAACTTGTTTCACAGATGTTCCACAACAATAAAAGTAACTATAAATATAACTATATATAACTATAACTATAAAACTATAAACTATAATCTGTTATGTAATTTTTTTTAGTAAATAAATCTTGTAATTAGTGGCAAATAGCTGTAGTAATAAGAGGAATAAAACACTAGGACATGGTGTTGTTGGAAAATAATGAACCGGAAGATATAACGCATGTCAGTGCTCTTTCAGCGTTTAGTCATCATTTTGTCATTTTCAGCTCTTGGTGAGCTTTGGATAAACTGTAGTATGCAATCACTGGCATTTCACCAGCGAGAAAAAAAAAAAAAAAGCCTTCAGCGGCAAGAAACCACTGGATTTTATTAATATCATATATTCACCTCGAACTTAAACCTAGCAGGAAATGATGTGGGTAGACGTTGAAGGAAACTCTTTAAAGTGATTATTTCCTCCTAAACGCTGGCATCTGTGAGACTCATTATGTGGAAACTCCAACACGATTATCATTGGAAGGTGTAGGAGATATACACATGAGCTGATAATTACGCTGTAATCAGAGGTTACAGTGTGGCTTCAGTAAAGAACCACAAGAGCAAATGAAAAGCATTCGCAGCGCCCTGAGGAATGATGCGATGACGTCACGACTCCAAGTTTGTAAGTAAGATTAGCACATCGACTCGTTAAACCGTCAAGGAAATTACTAATTGTTTACAACAGGACTTGAGGTTCAGATTGCTCTGACTGAAACCTTTCGAATTTTCTTTACGACTGTTTTGGGAAGGTCTATTGAGTGCCATCCAGACGCCCCTTGCTTCTCTTTACTTGCCTCTTCGTTTCCAGAGCGGTCACGGACTCGAGCAATCAGGACCACGACGCTGAAAAATTCCCCTCTCGACGCCTTTTGATGCAGTCAATCACTTTTACTGAGTACTGACCACATCACAGAGCCCAACACATGCGGTCGTCTTGTTGCATCGCTGTTGGGAATGACCGGCCACAACAAAACATAAAAAAATGATGTAGCTAAATGTTTTTTTTGTTGTTGTTGTTGTTGTTGTTGTTTTTTCCCAACCGAGACTGAGGCGCTCCAGTTCCAGAGCAACATCTTGGTGTGTGTTTTTTTTTTTTTTTTTTTTTTTTTTTTTTTTTTTAAAGTCAGAGCAAGAATTCAAGGGTGAAACAACAAACTTCAGCCTCATTCTCCTGTGCTATTGCTTTATTGCTGATGGCAGGTCATCAATACTGCTCAGGATGAGCTAAGAAGACGTTTTGACTCGTATTTGGATTTCTGGTAGCATTTTATTTAATGGGTATATACATTGCGACTTTATTGTGCATTCATAAGCAGTGCATTGAAGAAGAAGAAGAAGAAGAAGAAGAAGAAGAAGAAGAAGAAGAAATCCATTGTGGAGGATTTATAAAAGGTTTATGTCAAAACTTGTAAAGGGAACATTAGAGGCTTTGTTTTGAAATGACAGAAAGAAGAAGCTTTTCTTCTTCCTCCTCCTCTTCTCCTTCTTTATTAAATCAATAATAAATAAATATTTTATATATAAATTATTTTAATGAATTAATAAATTGGATAGCATGCTAGCATTCTAGCATCCTGTAATTAATTAAATTAAATGATCGGGTTCTATATAGATAATAATAATGAACGGGTTCTATGTAGACCCCCACAGCAGAGTGTTTCCAAGTAGAACCTGTTTAGGAAGCTATGAACTTTTAATTAAAAGTTTTTTTAATTGAATTACTTATGAACCATTGAAGAACCATAAGAGTGCAGGTACCATTCAAATAAAGTGTTACTGAATTTCCTGTCTCGCTCTCTCCCTGTTGATGAAACGTCAAATGTTTTGTTTTTCGTTTTTTTACGGCTTTTTATGGCTTTCGCAGAGCTAATTCAAGTCCTTGCCCAATATTATATTGTAATATAACTTTGTGCGTTTGTAAAAATAGCAGAATTTTCACATTTTCCATTGTGACTGCAACACAGCAAACTCTGAAGCCATGTCTAGCTATGAGAGTGCTGTCTAATCTCGCAGGTTTCCTGTATTGGTGAACGCCATGGAGACCTAGATAAAAATCAGGTCTCAGTATTCAAATGAAGGACGTCTTGAGACCGAACGAGCAGTACGCCCACTGAACCGCAAGAACACAAGAGCATGATGTTCGATTTTGAATTATTCCGATAGCATCAACAGAGTACAAAAATATCTTCTTTTTTCCACCTACACGAGAGTCGTTGGCCTTTGTTTAAGGACTGACTTTAAAGACGTTATGCACGTATTTTGTGGTTTGTGTATGTGTATACTTTGTAGAAAAAATGAAATGAATCCGGCGAAAACATTGTTAAAATCAAATGCGTACCAAATCCTAAATAGTAGCATTTTTACGAAAGCCTCCACAAGTGTACTGGCCATCAAAAGATGATGACACAGGTCTCTTGTATCCCCCTTTGTGTTAGCAAAACTTAAATTAGCAAACATATTTACCGTATTTAATGACTGTTACTATGAGCAATGGTGACTTTTCCCAATAATCCACTTTTCAATCTATTCATTTTTTGAAAAATAAAATAAAAACATCCAAAATATAAAATAAAATAAAACACTGTTTCTGACTCGTGTTCATCGTTCAATTTTAAAAGTCTAGTTAGGTCATTTTTTTAATTATTTATTTATTTGTTTTGTTTTTATACTTTTCAAGGCCAATTTAAAGACAAAAAGTGTTGGCCATCCATTTGTTGAATGGGGGATTCAAATCGTTTTGTTCATTCATTCATTCATTCATTCATTCATTCATTCATTCATTCATTCAATCCTGTTCCATAAATGTTTTATCCTGATCAGGATGGTGCTGAATCCTGAATACCGGAAGACCTGCTGTTGTGAGGCAGGAATACATCTTGGATGGGATGCCATTTATTCACGGGGCTAAAATCGTAGAACTTGTCCACATGCACTCTTGATACTCCATTTAAAGTGGACCCAATCTAAATATCTAAATAACTCTGAATGTCTATACCTAATACACATACAGTAGTAATACCATTAACAGTATAAGTATAATCTTATGGTGGGTGTGGTCAAACATTCAAAAAAAAAAACAATGGACAGAAAACATATAACTGGCTTGTTTGAGACATTAGGAAGAAAAATAAAGCTGGGAAGGAAGTAAAAGAGTTCATTTGTGTCTCTGGTGAGTGTGTGTAGCTAGTACGGTTAGCTTGCTTTGCTAATCTGAGAACAATTTTCACACTGATTAGTGCCACAAGCGACAAACTGCAGGCGACACGAGCTACTCACCTGCTCCTGTGAATGTAGGGTAAAAGTCCTCATCTTCTTCCAGAATTTGCCAGCTCTGACCACTTTGATAGAGACGGAGGTTCATCACCTCGCCTCAGACAGAAAGAATAACCCCAAACTGAGCCGTGGCTCTGGCTCCAGGCTGCAGAGGGGTTAATAGCTGAGTGGGGACACACCTGGCACCTGTACCTTACACTAATACACTTGGCAGCCAGGCCGGTGTCAACTCTCCTTTAATTCCCCTAGAGAGCGAAGGACACAGCCTAATCTGTATACAGCGCTGACATTGTCTGTATCTCATGTGGGACGTTAGCAGCTAGCTCTCTATGGACTCCTGTCCTTCAGTGTACATTCCTTTATCCTAATAAAGGAACTACATCGAGCACACCATCATCTGTCACTGCTACGGTAGCTGGTTAGATATGCATGCTTTTGCGTTAGCCGTTCTGAGGCGTTTCCTGTTTTGATTTGTTTTTTGGGGTTTTTTTGCCTCTTTATTGCCCTCTTGTCGTCACTCCCACCAATCAGAGTCCCTCTTTGCTCGTCCATGATCGTTATCATTCATTTTCCATATGCAGGGCATTTAGCCATGGACCGAGAGTGGCTCAAAAACAGCACTCAGAAGTGAGCATTAGGGAGCGAGAGCAACCCTGTGCCCCAGGAGACGATCTGGATTTTCACTCAAATGGGGACGCCACTATGACTGCGGCCTTTATGGCTATACCTCCTCCTCCTCGTCCTCCTCCTCCTCCTCCTCCTCCTCCTCCTCCTCCTCCATTCATACCTCAATCGGTTTTCACCCACACACTCTTTCCTCTTTCCTTCTACCTTTCCGTTCCTCTTTTCATGCTCACGAGCATTATTCCATGTTAGATCTGTCTTCTATCATGCCTTTGTGTCTTTGCGTCAGTGCTTCTTCATCCTCTTGTTTTGATTTTTTTTTTTTAAATCCCATTATGATAAGGGTCAGTGAATGTATTAGATCAGGGACTTGAAATCATGTTAATAGCATACAACAAACAAGGCCTCAATTAAATAAGAAAATAATAAAAGCACTATATTTATTACCAAAAGAAAAAAACCTTTAATAAATCCGTCAGGGGAATATTCTTTAAATCTGGACGTATTCTCAGAATTCTATCGGGATTAATTCTGCTAATTGCCTTCCGGCCAATTAAGAGTCTATTCCCCACTGCAGCCTTTTGAAAACATAGGAGGGCTAATTGGATTCAATCCTTATCCTTCTCTTCTAAAGAAAAAGAGAGCGTCTGAAGATATAAAATATTACCCCGTGCATTGATTCAATTTAAAACGCTTCTATTAATGTTCAACCCGCTCGCATTGTTCTTTGCCGAAGAAATTAATTTCGCAAGTAAAATGTTTCACCGCTATATCAAGCCACGGCGACATGGAGGCCTGCCAGTTTCAGTGATTACATTTCCAGAGCTCTGAGCTCCCGAAACCTTTCTGTCTTTGCAGCACATGAATGATGTATGTGAAAGAGAGAGTTTATGGCTTCAGTCACTATTATGCAAAGTTTTATGGTAATGACTTTACTGCCCGAGCTTCTATCACAATAGAAATTTAGTCTCACTGCAATCGTTGTTCAGGATACTAATAGGTGATGGACGCAGGAGTTGTAAATAAACCTGCAAATCAAATAATGGGGAATACAAATAGACGTTAATTCCACAATTTCAATAGTGTTCTTTATTTCATTTCAGTAAATCTTAATCCCAGTTCTAGGGACTCCTGCGTTACTTTGAAGATGAGACACTTGAATGAAAAATGCATTTTGAAGTTTTGTTCTGTTTGTCATCACTAACACCATTAATTGGTGATTTCATGATCGTTGTGCCATTTAAAAATCACTTTTTAACATTTAATCTAATTTTTAAAAGCTTCAACGATTAAACAAATCAGGCTCCAACATTTTTCTTTGATCCTTACGCTTGCCCATTTTTCCTGCTTCCAACACATCAACTTCAACAACTGACAGTTCACTTGCTGCCTAATCCACCTTTACCACCCCTTCCTATCCCACCCCACAGGTGCCGTTATAACGAGATAATCAATGTTATTCATTTCACCTGTCGGTGGTTTTAATGTTATGGCTGATCGGTGTAGCCTATATTTAGGGTAACAGGGTCGTACTTTCAGAGTGACCTCATCAGTCAATATCACAATATAGTTGAAAATTACGTTGGGGGGGGGTAAAAGAGAGCTAGAATGTACTTTTCTTCTTCTCGTGATCTTCAGGAAATTCCTGACTTCCTGTTGAACATGTGCCTTGTGGAATATGCCAAATGTTTCATAGGGGTGAACGTACATTTATATTGTTAATCTATAATAGACGACTTCGAAGGAGGTTCCAAGCAGGAGGTGGTGAATGGTTTCACACATGAATGCAAAATGAATACAAATCTTTGAAGTATTTCAACGATTATATTTCAACTTAGTATTGCTACAGGCAAAAGTGATTCGTAAACGTAATACCGGTGGGAAACACATCACCTCGATCATTCAATCATCCTGTAGATCTCCTACAACCACGTCCCATTGGGAAACGATTGCTGATGCTGAACAGTAGGCTGGAGGGAAATGTGCTTGTAAAACTGAGCACACTGCAGTAAAAATAAAGCTCATCCCTGTCCACCCACTGCCCTGCTCATCTTCTTAAATGACAATAAGAATTAGCGGTATTAAAGGGGTATACCGCTGAGCCTCTTAAAGCCTGCTTTACTGATCCATCGCTTCAACACATAGGTGTCTGTAATTATACCTAAGGCCTATTTATACTTCTGCATCTGAGAATGTATGAACATGTGCAACATGTACATCTAGTAAAATTTTTGAAATGTTTCATGTTTGATTAAAAAACACACACACACACACACACACACACACACACACACACACACACACACACACACACACACACACACACACACAAAGTACTGGATGTGATAAATGCGACTATAGTTACACTGACTGTTAAAGTGCTGGCACTGGAGACTCCTTCCATAAATGTTAACTAAACGTCTCCTTAAAGAAACTTCGCCACCATATTAACGATTTTTTATTTATTTTTTAATCTGTTTATGTGGAGCGTCCCTCTGAATGAGCTGTTACTATAGAAACCTATTAGACCTATTAGAACGAGCGCATTAATATAAACCTGCGCTACTGTTATAGGAAATTAATCATCACCTTTTCTTTCCGACCAATCAGAAGTGAGCATTCAACAGCACTGTGCTAGGACTTCTTATACGCCCTTCTACTCGCTGTTCCTCGTAAAACTCCATTTTGCTATGGGCTATGTAATTATTATGAAAAAAAGTAAAAGGAAAAGAACGAAAGAAAGAAAGAAAGAAAGAAAGAAAGAAAGAAAGAAAGAAAGAAAGAAAGAAAGAAAGAAAAAGAAAAAGGTACTAAAGTGTATCCTGTTTCTTGGGTAGCACTTTTACATCTAAAATCTGGAAACGTGAATGTATTGTACCTTTAAAAATTATTTTAAGCTGCCTAATTGGACATTAAGGATTTGTGGTGTGCCTTCATGTAGCTTTAACGCTTTTTTTTTAAAAAAGGTTCCTAAAAAAGAAAGGAGAAAAAAAAAAAAGAAAACTAGATTGTTCTGGATTGGGTTCAGTCTAATTTAGGTGTCATGATCACTGCAGGATATATGTTTAAGAGAAGAGTAAAAAACTAAATCATATTTAAAACAAATAACCTGATCACTATAACAGATAGACAGGGGCCACTAGGGGTCCATTTCTAAAATGTAAAAACTAGCTAAATTAGCTTAATGTGTTTGACTGAAGTTTGCATAAAATTCACTGCTAAATCAGTGAAACACATTTTACTGGCCTGTTTCCCATTTCCCTTTTATGAAGTTGATTTTGCACTTTGCTTAATGATGGTGGTTTTTTTTCTACCCAGTAAAAATACAGAAGCGGGCCCGTGGCTAACCCTATGCCTCGGCTTGCGTTCTCCAGCGTCACGCTCGGTTTATCGCCTCCTTGACGGCTACAGCCTGAGCGTCGGCCCGGGCATCAATTCTCTATTAACGTCGCCTGTCACCAGCAAGCTGCTTACGGCCGCCTCATTCCTCTGAGTGACTGTATACATTTCTGCTAATAATGTGTTTACTCAAGCTGTCCGGCGCGTCACAGCCGCTGACAAATCCTCCTCAAGGATAAAGGACTCGATGCGAATTAAGTGACTTTTCACGAAACAAAGACAGAAAGGCAAGAGAGAGTGTTAATGCGAGTGGGAACGAGTACAGACGAGTGCGTGTGTCAGATGGGGTGTTAGCGAGGGATCTCAGAGCTTTGTCTCTTAGCTAAAAGGAGATTTAGCCTAATGATGCAATTTAAAAACAATAACATTTGCGAGTAAAAGCCGGCTCTTAGCCTGGATGTGCCTGGACGGAGGAGAGCCGTTTGAAAGGAACGGGATTGAGGACGCTTGCTAAGCAGCCGAGGACTAATGTACAGAAGATGTGTCTTTAATTTAACAACCTTAATCCAAGGTCCTTTGTGGATTCTTTGTGTGATTATGGACGCTAAATCTGAACAGCAAATGTTATTAAACGTTAATTTAGTGACATTTCAAATCCCTGTGGGTGCTCTATAGCGTTTAGGAGCACATTATTACTATCTAAAATGAGAAATAAGTAGCATTCTTTAGAAAATGTGCTAGGAGGACACATTTTACTAGCACTTTAGTCTATATTAAGGTAAACTACTAGGTTTGTACAGCAGTATGTTGGTGCTACAGCGCAATATTTACTCAGACATTAATGCATAATCGCTTTCTACTTATTTACAATAAGTTATACAGTTGGACATGTAAATAATAAGCTAATATGAAAAAAAAAATAAATGGAAGAAATATTGCACCTACTTCTACGTTGTTAACAATCTCTTGCAGTAGCAGGAGAGAGAGTCGTTCAAAATGGTCCAATCACATGTGGTCAAAAAATATAAAAACTATATTAAAGCAAGCCAATTAGAGATCAGCCTCAAGTCACCTGCTTTTCAAAAGTTTGAAACACCGGCTGCGTCTGAAATCACGTACTGTGACAATACATACTGCATTCGATGCGGTACCTACTGCACGGCCGTTGAAACAGTACATACTAATCAGTATGTGTGTGTAGTATGAATACAATCCCGGACATACTACAGCCGCCATGTTGGCATTGTCATGTGACCTTCGACGCCATCATAAACACAAAAATCTTAAAGGGACCACCAGATTAAAGCAACCGCACTAACGGCAAAACACACATCAGGAAAGTTAACTGAATTAGTAGTTTAATGTGGGCGGGGTTAACGGGCTGAGGTAAACTCATTGCCGTTAGCTTGGCCGGTTAAGGCATGATAGAGATCAGAAAAAAGGTTTAAAACGCTGTGACAACTGAGCTTTTCTGAGCTCGTCCGCACCAGTCCTGTTGCATTATGGGATTTTTGACTCACGTAGCGTCCGTCGGTTGCATACGCCATCCGGGTATTTCTCGCCTACTGTTTCTTGCCTACTGAGAATTCGGACATACTACCCCTCTGGTGTACTGCTTTTCACTTACTGTGTACTACGCTCCAGCTCCAGTGCCCCCTACTGACCAGCTGCCACTGCTCTAATTATTGAAGCAGTGTGCTATGGCGTATTTAATGTAGTCATGTTCCTGAGAAACTGTAAAAAAGCGTAAACTCCTCTGTCCTGACGATGTCGGAAAACTTTACAGCTTTACCTCTGACTGTTACGACAGTGCCGACACTGGAGACCCCTTCTTTAAATGTTACATAAACATCTCCTTACAGAAAAAAAAGGGTTCTACATGGAAATCTTAAAGGTTTCCCCAGAGAGACAGCCAAAAGAGCTTCAAGGGATATTAATCCATTAATCCACTTCCCCGAACCCTTGAAGCTCCTTCGGCTGTCTCTCCGGGGAAACCTTTAAGATTTCCATGTAGAACCCAACAACAAAGTGTTTTTGATGGTAATAAGACTTTAAAAGAACCCTTAAAGCTTCTTTGGCTGTTCCTCTGGGAGAATCCTTTAAACTTCATCTGTCCTTCTGGGGAACCCATTGAAGGTTCCATGTAGAACATTACAAAAGTGTTTTGGAAGCTATAAAGCATCAGTTATCCAATGAACCCCAAGGAACGCATGAAGAACCTTTTTGTTTGTTTGTTTGTTTGTTTGTTTGTTTGTTGTTGTTATTGTTGTTGTTTTTACCAAGCATGTATGTATTAACTGGTTAAGTGAGTGGTACAAACTTCTTCTAGAACCCATATCCTAGAACGAGGAACCCTTAAAGCTTATTTGGCTGTCTCTCTGGGGGAACCCCTAAAGGGGATATGTAGACCTTTACATAATGTATTAGATCAAGTGCATTAATATAAACCTGCACAACTGTCAGAGCTACTTTTAAAGAAAATCAATCAACCAATCAGATCCCAGTCTTCAACAGTGCTATGCTATAAAGTATGTCGTGGTAAAAATGATTTACATATGTTGTTCATTTTATGTACGTGGCTTTATATGTACTGTATGTTGTTCATGTGGTATTTTGGACAACTGTAGGGAGCCATTTTAAATTCACGGGCTGATTTCTATTTCCAGTCCACCCAGTACTCTTGAACAAACCTGGAATTTTTCATAAAAGTTTTTATGTACCTTCAAATCCAATATACAAAGTATTGTAAAATAGAGTATTTCCTGTATACCATATGCTGATGCCTTGTTTCTTCTTCCACACATGAATAAATAGTAGACAGACATTTCTACTCAGTGCAATTGTCCAGAATAGCAGCAGGATAAGGAGAGCATCTGGAAAAACCAAACAGGAAGCACAGAGAGGATTCAGGAGATGAAATATGGACATGACGACATTTCTTTGGCACAAAGCTGCACTCGGTGACTAGCGTCTCTCTTGCAGAATCTCGACCCATCATGAAGTCAGTTCTGTTATATTGGCATCGGGGATTCAGAATCTTGAAGGCTGCTTAGCACGGGAACAAAGAGCTGTCATGTTTGATGTAGTTTTAGTGGAACATGAAATATCTTAACCATGCCTATTTCATGCTTGTCTGCACACACTGCAGAGAAGGAACGCCTAAGCATGACATTTCAAATCGAATTTACGATGGTTTACCTCAGAAAAACACCACAGTTTGAGCAAAGTGACTTGAACAAACAGAACAAACTGCCATATTTATAAAATATAAAATAAGACATAGAGATTTAAAGACTTAAACATGTATCAGAACCTTGTCCAGATCCATATTTAAACCATGCTAAATATAGCTTCATGATTTGCATTAAGTCTCAGAAATGTATAATCAGTAGGTATAGTTCATGATGCTACATTGGGACTTTATTGTGCTTCATCGTAAATATTTTGTTTTGATCTCTGGATCTTTATATTTAAAGCACTTTGATCTCCAAAATAAAAATTGCTATGCACACTTAAAGAATTTAAAGCCTTTAAAAGTTCTTCATTTCAGTTGTCTATCTTGAGGAACCCTCAGAAGAAGAAGAAGAAGAAGAAGAAGAAGAAGAAGAAGAAGAAGAAAGCACCAAAGTGTTCTGGAAGTGAATATCCCTTAATTATGCACCAAATGTCTTCCTACCTAGAACCCTTAAAGCTTCTTTGGCTGTCTCTCTGGGGGAACCCTGACCGTTCCAAAGTGTTATGGAAGCTATAAACCCTTAATTATCTAATGAAACTTTAAAGAACATTTGAAGAACAACTTCTTACTACCTAGAACTCTTAAGGCTTCTTCTGCTGATAAAGGCTCATAGGGGGAGCCTTTAAAGGTTCCACATAGAACCCTACAACAAAGTGTTTTAGAAGTTATAAATCCTTAACTTAAATCTAATGAAACCTTACAGATACTTTGAAGAACCACGTTTTTTTTTCTAGAGAATGTATGCATTAATTGGGTAAGTGTGTGGTACAAACTTCTTAGTACCTAGAACCGTTAAAGTTTCTTCAGCTGCCTTTCTGCAGAAACCCTTAAAGGCTCCACGTAGAACCATACAATAAAATGTTTGGGTAGCTATGAACCCTTAATTATCCAATGAACCCTTAAAGAACACTTGAAGAACCATTTCTTTTAAGTGTGTATCTATTAACTGGGTTAGTGTGTCTTTCAATCTTCTCCTTACTACCTAGACGTCCACAGAAAGATACTTTCTGCCAACTTACAGGGAAATGCATCCAATCTAATTAGAAGGAACTTCATCATTCAGCAAGAGAATGATCCAAAACACAACCAACACAACAAAGGACTTCATCGGGGAGAAAATAGTGGAAGGTTTTAGACTGGCCGAGTCAATAACCAGAGCTTATCCCAGTTGAGCAGTATTTCGCCTCCTGAAGCGGAGACTGAAGGGAGAAACCCCCTGAAGCAAACAACAACTGAAAGAATGCAGCAGTTTGGTGATGGCGGGTCGATGCAGTTATTGCAAGCAAGGGATATGCAGCCAAATATTTAGCGTTATTTACACGTCTAGACGTAAATATTGCGAAGTGAAAGCTGATCTGTCATCTCATATTCATCTTTTGATCTCAAACCCAAATGACTTTAGTGTATAGCAAAAACAAAAGAATTGGCCTTTCTGTTCCAATACTTTTGGAGGGAACTTTATGTATAATGTGAAATAAGAGAACACAGAACCTCAGATCACAACCATTACTGTCCTGAATTAATGCATGCATGCTCGCTCTCTCTCTCTCTCCCTCAGACATATCCGCATGGCTCGGAGCGAAACTCCGCTTTCCGTTTAGTCACGCTCCAACATCTGGATCTGCTAAAGGAACCAACAGCCTCGCACGTCCGCTGTCATTTAACCTTCAAGCTACTGACCTCCATGTTGAAAAAGTTTCTCGGACATTTTCCTGAAGTCTCACTCTAGTTTGTCCCGTTGTGCTGTAAATCACACGAGGACCCTCGACACTCGAACTCCGCAGGGTCTGGTTGTAATTATCAAGATTTCTTGCGGGAACGTTTACGTTAATGCGCAGATTATCACGCTCCTGTTTCAAATCCATGTCAGATGCTGCACGCTGAAAGTTTTATGAGCTATTTGCAGGAACACGTGCATATGAGGCTTGGTTAATCGCAGCAGTAAAGAATGCATACACATGTGTTAAAGCAATACGCTGCAGACTCACGGTGTAGACAAACTTCAACGTATAAACTTCACTTACTCAACTTTTTATACTAAATCTTCGCAATATAGTTCATTTTTGCTTGAGATATTGAACTTTTATACTAAATATTAATGATACAATACGTCTACTATTAAAGATAAAGTTTGTTTGTGATTGGGATATTGAAGTTTTGTACTAAATATTAATGCAAAAGTTTATTTCTGCTCAGGACATCGAAGTTTTATACAAAATATTAACAATAAAAGTTCATTTTAACCATAAAGTTAACCATAAAGTTTATTTTTGATTATGATATTGAACTTTTCTACTAAATATTAATGATAGGGTTTTTGTTGTTGTTGTTGTTGTTTTTTCAGGATATTGTCCTTTCTGTACTCAAAATGAACAATAAACTTTATATTTGCTAAGGTATTAACGTTTTATACTAAACATTAATAATAAAGTTCATACTATTACTATTAAATTACTATTACTATTAAAGATAATGTTTATTTTTGATTGGGATATTGAAGGATTATACTAAATATCAATGAAAAAGTTTATTTTTGCTCAGAATATTAGAGCTTTATAGTAAATATTAAAAATAAAGTTAATTTTCTATTAAAGATAAAGTTTATTTTGGTTGGGATGTTGACATAATATTAAAAATGAACAGTGCAGTTAATTTTGCTCAGAATGTTGAAGTTTTGTACAAAAAAAAATATTTTAACATTATTACTAAAAAAAAGTAATAATGAAGTTTATTTTTGCTCAGGATTTTATACTAAAGATTAACTCAATAATTAATGAATTACTTCATAATAATAAAAAAAATAATAATAAGTAAGGGGAAAATATTAATCTTTGGAAAGCACACTGCAAAGAAACGGTAAACAATAGAACTCAGGCTTGGTGTATAACTTGTACACTGCAATAAGATGTTGTAGCTTTGCTTGTTAGAGAAATAATTCCTCTTCATGCAATATTCATCAGATTGTAATAAAACCGTTCCTTAGCACACACACACACACACACACACACACACACACACACACACACACACACACACACTGCTGCAGTGCAGGACTCAACCTGAAAGGCCTGAAGAGGACCAGGGGAACACTGGAACATACACACTGTGGTTCTTTCGGGTGAGGAATGAAGGTTTTCTTAAGGCTTGCATAGGTGTTGTGTAGCACTTCTTATTTTTCATCACAAGTTTGACACTAGATTTGAGAAAACTACAAACAGCTTTAGTGTAATCTTTAGTCCTGTAAAAAAAAAAAAAAAAAAAAGGCTGTTAATCTTACAGAGCCAGAAATGATAACGCAGGGTTATAAAGGCCATCTGTCTAACAATAGCACCTCCGATCTGTTGGCCGTTCCCACAATTTCCAGCAGCAAGGAAAACTGAGCCTGTCCTGCTAAAGCTATTGAAAATCTGTTTGCAGGGGATGAATAGATGATCTGAGGCACAGACGTCTTGGAGTGTATTTTAGGGAACACTTTCCATAGATGTGTTCCAATTCGAGTTCTTCTGCAATTCAAATTGAAACGGCGATGGGATGAAAGCTATCATCAACCACTCTGGCACTGCAGTGGACGGAAATCCCATAACGGGGCTGAGGATCTCTGTACTAAGCGTTTGCTTTTGCACATGACAGACTGTAGAAAGTGCGATGTTATTCAACTTATCGCTGATCTTTATGGGGCTGTTGGTGAACAACATGACTCGGGCCAAAACGTGAAGGATCCAGTAGGTCACTGGGTTCCTGAGGATAAATTATTAAAACTGTAATCTTCAAAAGATGTTTTATTATTATCTTATACCGCAGTGACATTACTGCTCTATTCTGATTGGTCAGAATAAATCTTCTGTATATTAATGTACTTGTTCTAATACATTATCGTTTCTATAGTAACAACTCATTCGCAGTGATTTGTATTGATTGTGTATGGTCCACATAAACAATAAAAATTGTGTGTAATGGTTGATATGGTGAAGGAGAAGTTTATTTGGCATTGATAGAAGGAGTCTCCAGTGTCAGTAACAGCTTTGTACCAGTATGAGGTAAAGCTGTAACTTGGAGAATGTTGCCTTTTGCTGTTTCTTGGTACCATGACAAGCTGTGAGAGAAAAAAGCCAGGCTGGTAAGGGAAAGAACGTTTGTAGCTGCTATAACGCGAGCGATTACAGGAATTTCACAACCTGCGTGTAACTCTAAAGGGATAAAAAGTACAGTATGACTTGTCAATCTTTAATTAATAAAACAAAGTGCAATTGTTGGCAAATTGCTGTGGTATAAGAGGAACAGTCATGCTAGTGAGAAAGCGTAAATTCTGTCCTGAAGACTTTCCTGTGCTGGAAAAATTAAAGTCACAAAGCATTGACACTGGAGACTCCTTCCATAAATGTCTCATAGTAAGCTTCATGATATCAGTGTTTGTTTTTTTTTATTTATTCGACTTATTATATGTCCACTATACAAGTCCCTGTGAAATACAGAAAAGATAACATATTAGAACGAGTGAATTCATATAAACCTATTGTTTATTTTAAAGCCAGGATGACTGTCAGAGCCGTGCCATTATTGAAAATTAATCAGCACCTTCAGGTTGGAAAATTCAACAGCACTGTGGTATAAATAAGAAATAACACACACATGGACTTATAGTAGAAGATAGAGTACATGAGAGTACATGAGAGACACAGAAACCATAAAACCCGAATAAGAGAAACACACAATTGGCTCAGTTCAGTGCGGTTATTCAGACAAAGGTTTCTATTGACTGAGATGAAGTTGCAGTTTCTAGACTCCAAACCACTTTTTTATGGCTTCCCAAACGCAAGGTGTGATTTATTCCCTGGCTTGACATGACTAGATGTGAAGAGCGCATTTGACCAGTAGCGAGGTCCAACGGCACCCGAAGCGCCGATCCTTAGGGCCTGGCTGGCTGAGGCAGCTAATTAATAACGTCTCTGGGAAAATGTCCTGAAAGCAGGAGCTCCCTCCCGGAGCCGCCGGTGTACAGTAACCGTCCTCGTGCCTCTCTCGGACACGGCCGGTGATTAATGAGCCATTGTTGTTGGGGAGCGTATCTTAGCTGGAGCCATCGAGCTTATCGAGCATGTAGGCCCGGGACTCTGCAGGGGATCTCTGACCTGCTCTGCCCTAAATCTCAATGCCTTCTCCCAAGCCAGAAGATAAGCACCGCTCCTGTTTGCTGCTCACAGGACACGAAAAGGATCGAGTTCATCTAACCCTGCTGATAAATCATACTTGTTTTTCCTATCAGCTTCCAGACGAGCGTTGAAAGTCGCCCAGAAATGAGGAGAGATATGGAGGGGCTTTTTCTAATCACAAGATCTCAGATCCTGTTTCGTCTCGATTTGCAGCATGTTCTACATTATATACATTATCTTTTTCACACATAAACTTTTATGCTGAAGTTTTCTGGAAGGAGATGTTCTGGAAGGAGTCTCTAGTGTAACAATCCCAAATAAAAAGTAAAAAAAAAAGTAAAGTCGTAATGTTAAGTTTTCCGACAAAGTCTTCAGGACAGTGGGGTTTACGCGTTGCATTTTCTCAGTAACATGACAAGTTGCGTTTTTTTTCTTACCGACTTCAACAGAGAGTGAAAAGAGAGCATAGTGAGGGAACAACTGTTTTAACCGGATAAAAAGCATCATGTTTGTAATCACTGCCAGAATGATGTGGTATAAGAGGAATAAAACAGTTTGGGATGTGCTTTGAAGGAAAATAATCATCTTCGCAGTGGTAATAGTAACTCTGCTCTATCCTACAACCCTGTCGTTGATTATTTCCCTTTAACAGCATGACACAGAGTGTTTTATTCCTTGCATATCACTCCTAGGTGTCTTTCTACTCCTCTGGGGGAATTCTTAAGGCTGGTTTATACTTGCTGTTAACTACATATGCAAGATGTCCGCCGCACGTATTCATTTGTGTTTCGAAATTCAAGAGGGTTAGTGTAATGTTTACGTTCGTAGAAAAAAAAAAAGGTTCTTCAAGAACCACTAATAGGTTCTAAGCTTTCAAACTGGGTTTTAGCCGCAACCTTTACTTCTCTGATTGGGAATCGGTCTTGAAAGGTTCATGATAGAAGCTTTCATGGTGCTATGAAGATTTTCCTCTGCTTTCTGTTTGCTCATGTTTCACTTATCGGCTTCCAGACGTGCGTTAAACGTCGCCCAGGATCAGGTAGTGATACCGAGGGGCTTTTTGAATCCCGTTAGACGCCTTGTTTCGTAAAACAATCTGCGGCAGCAGACGCCGACTCCGGGACGTGAAGGAGGCAGATGGGAGCCGTCAGGTCCTGAAATGAAGTGGTTTGGGTTTCACTGGGCCGCAACTGTTAAATCTGGGCCGCTTTCCCACTCGTTGCACAAGCCGCCGTCTTGGCTGGATGCGGACAGTCAATACAGAGAGAGAGAGAGAGAGAGAGAGAGAGAGAGCGAGAGAGAAGGAGAGAAGGAGAGAAGGAGGGAGAAGGAGAACGAGGGGAGTGAGCGGTTGCTGCCCTGAGGCTCTTAGTATCACAACTATAACAAAACATGTCAGAATCATTATGGGCTAAAGATATGATTAAAACATTGCACACAGCTCTGTTTCAGTTTTAACTCTCTCTCTCTCTCGCTCTCTCTCTCTCGCTCTCGCTCTTTCTCTCGCTCTCTCTCTCTCTCTTGTCTGAATGGAGGTTAGAGTGCAGATGTCTGGAGCTCAGCCAGGGAGTTAACATTACAGTACCTACTGTACGCCTCAGTAGCCACATTGCAGGCCGGCTGGGAATTACAACCAGCGCGACCATCCATCTACAACATGAGCATTGACTTGCAATGTCACATGTGCTATGTATGTGTATGTGTGTGTGTGTATAAGTGTGCATGTGCGTGTGTGTGTGCTTCCTGTCCTCTCAGTTAAGCAGAGCAGAGCCATGTTTGGTTAACATTTCCCAAATTCACTATGACATTCGAGTGCGGAAGTTTGCGTCCCTCTTGGTATCTGGGTGAAAATAATTTGTAAAAACCTTGATTTAAAAAAAAAAAAAAAAAAAAAGTATTAAAAATGGCTCTTTAATGGTGCTCATGGTACATTACCAAGTAGTTATTTTTGTTGTATCCCAAATGACATGCTGTAAATAACTGATTGGAATTTATATTTTGTTAAAGTGTCTACTGATCTGAACATGCCATGGAGAATTCAAAGCTGACTATAAGAGAGAGTCGCTGGTGAAAGAATGACTGAATGAATGTTTATAGCTGCTATAACATAAGTGAGAGCAGGAACTATCTTGTTTAGTGGATGGTCCACTCATTAACTGTAACTATAAATGGATAAAAAGTCAAATGTCGTTCAGTAATATATTATATATTGTAATCAATGGCAAATTCTTGTGGTATAACAGGATTAAAACATTTCACGATGTGCTGTTTTAGGAAAAGAATCAACATTAATGAGGTAACAGTAAATCTGCTTCCTCACACCACCCTGTCATTGATTATTTTCCTATAAGAGCAGTTTTACTCCTTACTTATAGAGACACACACTCAGCAGGATTATTAATTCATGTAGCGCGAGCTGTACAGGCGTGTCAGATCACTGTGAGAGTCAGAAATGCCCGGCACAGGTCAATAAGCACACGATGGGGTCAGAGAGTCGAAGCCCAAACGCCTGTACCAATCCATCTCAGTCCAATGACCCTCAACCTGCTAACGTGAAAACTGACAGCTAAACGTGCAGGAAGGTTCTGTGGGTAAATGCCTCCACTTTCCACATTCACAGCTGTCTCCTGTGGTGTGTGTGTGAAAGAGAGAGAGAGAGAGAGAGAGAGAGAGAGAGAGAGCGAGAGAGAGAGAAACGGCAAGTAATTTGTGTAATGGAGTTGTTGTTTGTTTTGGATTCATTTGTTGTTGAGGATCTATTCATCACAGAAAATTTCAGGGCGTGTGCTCGCATTAGTACATTTACATCCGTAAGTGTGCCTAAGTACAAGCTTTATTCGATTTTACTTCAAGTCTTTGTAAATGGTAGAAACTGCAATTTAGTTTATCAACCAGCTTAAAGGAGAAATCCAAAGAATTTTAATTTAATCTCTACCTACATCACCTGTGGTGTATCTGTGATTACCATGGATAAGTTTTCAACACATATCCATGAACTGAGAGAAGAACATAAACATGACATTACTCCAAACTTATTTAGAATGGAAGGTAGGCATGTAACGATGCATCGTGGACTTGTGCAATTCACATCATGCAATCAGCATTCAGTTAATTCAGTTTTTCAGTTTTAATTCATGTAACGCAGTTGCACTGTTGAACACCAGAGGTCCCAATCTGCTCATAGAGTTAAAATATATAGTGAGCACGCTGGTCATGTGATCACATTCTTTCGTTTAGAGCCTGCGACTTGTGAAGTCAGATAGCCCGATAGCGCTGGATTGCAATGACCAACACGCATTATACATTATACGATTACGCGATCATGTTATAACGGATAAAAAGAGCTCTTCAGTAGATTTCAAGAACAACACCAAATGCTGCAGAAGACGGGCATTTTAGCCGACTTTGGAGCTCTATTTCTGCTACGGAGCTCATTATGTTTAAGTCAATCATTTTCAAAGTCCGCAGTTTATCTAATCAACGTGTATTTTTAAGATATGGTAAACCTGTATTACATTTTGTTTTATACAGACAAAAATACTCATTGTTTTGCATTGTACTTGCAAATATTTTGAGAATCGAAACGAAATCGTGAAGCCAGTATCGTGAATCAAATCGAATCATGAATGGAGTGTACCATTAAACCCCTAATGGAAGTGTTTAAATTCCTTCAAATAAACATTTAAAATACGCACCTACTGTATATAACACTCGGAAAATAAAAAATGGTCTTAGTATGGAATAAATATGAGAGAAAAAGCTTTACCAAAGCTGTTTCATAGAGTTCTATCAAACTTTCCAACAGAGCGGCAGTACAGTAGAAAGTAGTTCCAGTTACGTTCACTTTCCTAAAGGTTTCATCGTATCCATGCTCCATCCGGCCAAGACAATTCTACTGGTCAGAACTACAAATTCTTTCCTCTGAAATAAGTCCCTTCATTGAAATCTAAATTTAAAATATAAAATTATTTTATAAATAAATTGGACTAAAAAAATCATGAAAATTTGGACATCTTCTACTTTACATATTGTAGTTCTGAAAACTACAGACTTCCTTTATTTGCACATCTCTCAACCAGAAGTAAAGTTCTAGCATTTTAAAATCACCCAAAAGTGAAATAGAGGAAATGGCATTTAAAGATTTCATTCCAAGACTCAGTGCCTACAGTATTTCTACATTTATAACATCATCTACTGATGGAAAAACGACATCACTGACAAAATCTAAAGAATTCTAAGTTTACAAAGAGGAAATGAGTT
Source organism: Cranoglanis bouderius (assembly GCA_023630585.1). Classification (NCBI taxonomy): domain Eukaryota; kingdom Metazoa; phylum Chordata; class Actinopteri; order Siluriformes; family Cranoglanididae; genus Cranoglanis; species Cranoglanis bouderius. Next base: position 2,784,982 of record CM042566.1, read on the forward strand.
CTCACTTTGATTATCGGCATCATCCACATCAGTCTCTGTCTTATAAGTCACTCACGTTTAAGCACGAGCCTCATCGTCGTCTCTTCACTCCACTGATCTCTGTTCATGCTAACATCAGTGGAGAAATAATTACTGACTCGTTCACTCGTCTTTTTTTTTTTTTTTTTTTTTGGTCATTTAAACATTTTAAAACTTTGTCATTTGTACAGAGTGTATAAACGCTCTTCTCTGTTTTGATGGTGATGTAATGGAGCAGGAGCATGGCGGCCATTTTGAAAAACACTGTCTGACTAAAAATGAATTGATTTCGTTTATGTATATTTCACTATGACACGTAGCAATACAACAAAAACTTGTGTCAAATCAGTATGGTTGAAAAAAATTACACTTAGCTAGCGAGGATTTAGACGTCTTTAAGCAGACTGACTGTTCCTTTTGTTAAACTGGCTCCTTACACGACATGAGCTTTGCGAGAAGACTCCATGTTGAGATTTGAAATAAGCATGAATCAAAATTCCCACATCATCTTGGTAAAATATATTCAGGTTTTCTTAAAGTAGAGGTGTCAACGGTGTATGTTGTTGGCGAAATGTAATATTTTAGTTCACATTTAGGTGTGTAGACATGCGACAGGTTTTTCCTCAGAAGTATATTTTACATAAAGTGTTTTTGACCAAATTCTGCAGCTGCCATTCGACTTCCATTATGTTCTTTTCTCGATGCAGGGAAATGTGTCGACCTGTTGTAATCACAACTTACATTATTGATGCTACAGATAGAGATCAAATTTAAAATCGTTGACCCTTTAAACGTCAACGTTATAGTTATTTTCAAAGCTGCTGGGACAGACATGAGCTTGACCCTGATGATGCTGTTGGTCTATTAAGCAGCCAATGTAATATTCAGCCAAGTGACGGGGTCAGAGAGGAGTTATTTGAATTGGTGATAACATTTGAGTGTCACAGTGCAGAATAATGAATAAAGTACATGATATTTTGCAGTGAGTGCTGAAGCCCCGCATGTCTCCTCCTCTGTCTGTGTCTCGGTTTCAGTTTGGTCTGATGGACACAGACGTGTTCGTGTAAAGAAAAATGAATGTGAGATACGGACCGAACAGGCAGCGATGGCTCAGTGGTTAAAATTCTCATTCTTTCAATTTGTAAATCGAATCATTGAATAATAATGTTTGGAATATTTAAAATGTTGTCTGCTTTATGGTTCCGTCATTTGAACACAGAGCATCATCTCATGCATGGGAAAATCACATACATTGCACCTGTGATCATGTGGATACCAGGTGAAGGGGCATTTCAGCATGTTATGCCCTGAAATTGCTGTGAAGTCAAGGAAAGACATCTGACATCACATGAACAAGATACATGAAAATTAACAAATCATATAGGGGGGGGGGGGGATCACCTATGGAAAAATAAAATTAGATGTTTTATTTCTAAATAATACAATTATCCTGTTATAACGGTTAAAAAGAGCTCTTCAGTAGCTTTCGAACAACACCAAATGCTGCAGAGGGCGGGCATTTTAGCCCACTTTGGAGCTCTGTTTCTGCTATGGAGCTCATTATGTTTAAGCCAAACCAGGTCAGACACTGTGTTTATTTTATTTTATTATTAAAATATTTTTATTTCTACAAATAAAACTACACGATGACCATGTGAAAATGTTAGAATCTTGATAAAATCACACGAAAAATACAAACGTGAAAATTAATTAATCTTTCAAAAATATATCAAAGACATGCACGACATGTGAAAAACTAAAACATGGAAATAAATAAATATCATGATAAAATCATGCGTGGAAAAAAAAAAAAAATACACTACATGTGAAAATAAATGAATCATGAAAAACAAAACGAAAAATCATGTGGAAAAAATTAAACACATGCACTATATGTGAAAAGTAAACGTGACACACATGTCAAACTTAACATGTGTTGCGTCTAAAAACCACATGTGAAGGAAGCTCAGGTGAATTTTCTGCAGAAACGCACTGCACTAATTGTATCCTGTGGCTTGAACGTGACCGGATCGTGACTCATAATGAGACCCTGCATGCTGGTTTCCGACAATATTCGCTTTTCTTTGAATAAAGTTGCAACCTAAAGTTCTTACCTTTTTCCGCTCTCATCGCTTTCTTTGTGTCTCTCTCGTTCCCACAGTCCTCTGTGCCGGATGTTCGTCTGTGTCTATAGAAAATAGAAAATAGAAAATAGAAAATAGAAGACTGCAGTGTGAATGTACTGCATCGTGACAGGCCAAATCTGGTACATGCGAAGAAAAGTAATAAAAAGAATCCAGGCTGGGAGACGCAAAGGAAAAAGAATATTGGTGTGTTGTTCACATGTAGATTTATTATGCTGATAATAATCCAGAACTATTTCTTCAGAAGATCTCACCAGACACCAGAAACATGAACTTCCATGCATGCATTCTTTCTCGATTCATTCGGGCCTCGTATCCGACATGAGCAACGACGGAGAAAGGAAAATAAAAGCAACACACACACAGATAGATTTATGTCGCCGAGACGTAAATAACAGCAGAGTTGCTTTTTCATACACAAAAGTCCCCTCAGGACAGCGAGCACGCCGTTCTCCAGGCTCCAGGAAGAATTATGTAGTCGGAGTGTTTCAGACGGACTTGATAACAGTTATACAGGGACGCACGTGTACTTAATTCTGCGACTTGCTTGTGTTTGCTTAAATACACAGCTTTATAAACTTTTACTTCAATCTTTTTTTGACAACAGGCAACCATCATTCACGCATACTGTACGTACGTACGTACAGTATGCTATATATCACATGCCAGGTCAATAAATAATAATGCGACACCCTCAACGAGTTGCATTAATCCCAGTTAACAGCTAACACGCCTGTGTATATTCCAACTTTATGCTAATTTGGACTTTGTCGACACTTAGCTCTATGCTAGCCTTTGAAATGTGTATAATACAGCATTATGCTAGCTTCTGTATTCTGTCAATTCCTAGCTCTGTACTATCCTCATGTTAAGTTGTTTTTAGAATTCAATTCTCGAATCTGATTGGTCAGAAGGTGTCGATTAATCTTCTATAACAGCAGCTCTGACAGTAGTGCGGCTTTATATTAACGCGCTCGTTCTAATACGTTATCGTTTCTATAGTGACAGCTCATCCACAGGGACTTGCACAGCAGATGATCTACGTACCTAATCTAAGCCTAATAACACTTTATTTTTTAACAAAGAATAACATATCATCATTGATGGTGGAGTTGTCTGATAGGAGACATTTATGGCAGATTAATGGAAGGAGTCTCCAGTGTCAGAACGTTGTAACAGTGAGAGGAAGAGCTGTAAGTTTTCGGGACAGGGGTTTTTACACTTGTGTAGTTTCTCTTTATCATAATAAGCTGCATTTTTATTTTTTGACTGTAAATTGATATATAAAAATACTAAAATGTCACTCTTTAATAAATAAAAAAATTGTTGGCAAGCTGCTGTGGTATACGAGGAATAAACCACTTTTGGATGTGCTGTGATAGGAAAATAATCAACTTCTGGGTGTTAACAGTAACTCCACCTCATTGATTGTTTTCTTCCTTACATTTAAAAAAGGTTTTAACATAAATTGGCAAAATCCAGCATCATCTCTCGGCTCAAAATGGGCTAAAAAGATTATAATAAAGATTTAAAGCGAGTGAGGAACGAGGACACTTTACCGTGATTTATCTGACGGCGTCATAAAACAGACCCCTCCCCTCCGTTTTTTTTTTTTTTATAGGCTTTTTAACATGCGAAAATGCAGAGCATCCCGGATCTGACAGGCCCTCATTAATAAAACAAGCGGCGTGGAGCAGAGAGCGGCTTCGTAGCTCATCTTTATGAAAATATGCGATGATGGTTTTACCGAGCGCCATCTTTTACAGTCAGACTCTGCCCATGTGCCAGGACGGCCTAGACACCGTGGAGTCACGCGGCAATAACTCGAACAGAACTGGGGTTTTATGCCCGGTTTTAAGCGCACCCAGCCATGCATGCGTACAAACGTACAAATAAATACATAATCGGAAAAAGAAAGAAAAAAACAAACAGAAAGTGTGCACCTGGAGAGCTGAGTGGCCAGGTATACTGCATTTGCAAACACGGACATTATAAAATGGCAAGCGCAGTGTAACATGTTTTGCAACATTTGCATTGCATTGAACTGAATCATATGCAAAAAGACACGGGTATTAATAATAGAAAGAACACCTTCTGTGTTTTGTTTTTTTTTTCCTTATTCGACGTTAGCCAGATGGTCAAGTCCGGCGAATACAGCAGTATCTCCGTTAATTTCCGTGAAAGCATTTTTATGCTGCTGCAAATCTGCCTGCTATGGGTTTTCTCCCTCTTTCATTTTATTCTCTTCGCTATAATGGGCAGCATTTTAGGGAGGAAAAAAAAAAGAAAAGAAAAAGCAGAACATATTTTATTGCTGCACAAGTTCACTGTAGCTGTGTCACACAAAGCAGGAAGTGGTTCCTCTCTCTCTCTCTCTCCCTCTCTCTCTCTCTCTCTCTCTCTCTCTCACAATAATACACCCATCAGTGAGATGTGACAGCAGTCCAGTTCAGCGTTACACATCTTCTCACATTACACACTTCCCCTATGCAAACACACACAAGAATAAGCATGAATATCCAGCTCCCAATCCTCCCCTGCATTAACCACCCTCTCTATGTTTTTTACATGAGGAAGGAAACCTTAAAGGAAGGGCAGGAGGGATGGGGGTGTTGGGGGGGAGGGGAGGGGAGGGGGGGGTGTTAGGAATCTTACTCTGTTTAAATGGGACATCGAAGTATTGGAATAACAGAAATAATTAGGGATGGAGGGAGAAGCCTGAAATACCCCCATCTATTTCCATAAGATTATAATTAATGGGTGGGCTAGCATGGCTTTGAGGAAGTTCTTTTCTTTTCTTTTTTTTTTCCCGCCCCTTGCTTTGTTTGAGAGGATTTATAATAATGATGCAAGTTTAAAGAAAAAAAAAAAAAAAAGATCCGACCTGGCTTAGATGGTTTTCCGGCTTGATTTTTTATTTTTTTTTTACTTTTTATTATTCTCATCATATAAGAGTACAGGCTTCGTGTACGTAGGAGCTAATTATTTGAAAGGGGGAATAAACAGGCAATCAGGCAACCATGAGAGAGCATCTGTTATGACACTCTAACGCAAACCTGGAAAATCTTTGTCATTCGACTCAAGCGTTATGTCAACTCAACATCACGAATAGACAAAAAACAGTCTTTATGGCAACAGTTTTCTGTTGGGAAAAGTCTGTTTATGTAATTGTATGTCCAAAAGGGACATATGTGTGTGTTATGTAGGGCTATAAACCTTAGTCGAGTGACAGATTTTTCGTTTTGTATCATTAAAGACAACCGACGTGGTGTAAGCAGGAAATAATATTAATTAAAAGGGGGGAAAAAATCAACCAGTTGAAAAGAGCAGAGAGTTGTTATGACATTCCAGTGAAGTGTTATAACACAAGCCTATGTTAACATAAATCTGACACTTGACCCAGGTGTTAACTTGACATAACACAAAATAAAATAAAATAAAATAAAAAGTCTGTTTATGTAATGTTATGTAACTTCATGCCATAAAAGGTTTATGTACTGTGTTATGTAGTGCTATGAACCTGAGACAAGTGACAGATGTTTGTTTTTCATCTTAAAAGGAAAGGGAAGTAGGGAGGAAATAATATTATTTTGAAAAAAAAAAAAAAGAAGAAGAAGAAGAAAAGCAATTGGGCAATTGGTTGCAGTGCAATGAGGCAGCTGTTATGATGAGTTATAACACAAGCTTAACTCAAGTGGTATGTCAGCTTGATATCACGAATAGATAAACATACAGTAGTTTCTTATGACATCCATTAGAATTTGTTGGAAAAAGCCTGTTTATGTAGTTTTATGTCAGTTGCCATGGATGGCTTATGTACTGTATGTTTTTTTTGTTTTTTTTTAAGTAGCGCTATGAATCTGAGTCAAGTGACATTTTTGTTTCTCATCATTTTTCATCACAGCGGGCTAGATATAGAAACGCATTCAGTTGCCCTGCAATGAGGCAGCTGTTATGACCTTCTAACGTATGACTGGAAAATGTTATAACACGAGATTTATACCACTTTGCTCGAGTGTTATTTCTTCTCGACATCACAAATATATAAAAGAAGTCTGCTGGAATCTGCCGTTTATGTTTATGTAGGTTCACGTCAGCTGTCATAAAGAGCTCATGTATGTGCCATGTAGTGCTATGAACACGGTAAAGTTACCAAATTCCTCATAAAAAAGCAAACTAGATTAAAAGACCAGCTCCGTTGAACGTAAAGTCAGTTTCGGGTCCGGATAAACCCAGAGCATCTTATTTACTTTGTTTCCACTAATAGAGTCAGTGTTCCACTCGTAACCATCAGCTATCTTTCTATTTTATTTTTTAAACATTGAGTGGGGCCACAGTGTCTGCCTCTTTATCTAAAGGCTTGTTTTGCACCCATGCCAGCAGCTGTGAAGCACAGCGCCGAACAGTGTATGGTTGAATTAATCTGGGATGAGTATGTGAAACCAATACCTTCAGTGGACAAGTTTATCCAGCGCCTGCTTTAAGGGCTATTGACTCTGGCTGTGTTTGGCACGCTAAGCTAAGCTCTTTTCCACATTCTATCACTCATCGGCCCTTAAAGCCCTATTTCCAGCTTCGGTATAGAGTTGGTACACGCTCTGAAATATGATTTATTTGCAGCACAAAATAGATCTCCCCCAAGGCCTATAGCCACCTCCATACAACCGGTACAGTAAGACGCATCTGGAAACGGCACAACGGAGAAGCTGTGCATCAGTAGCGACTTTTTTTTTTTTCTTCTTTCTTTTGGAGGCCATCATTTGTACTGATTATGAAGCGACAGCTCCTAGGACTTGCTGTTTATAAAATCCATGAGGCTTCCTTCCTTCTCCGTCTTTTTTTTCTCAGTGAAATAAAGTCATTCGCTCTGAGTGATGGATGGAGGAAGAGAAAAATAATACTTCCTGGTGTACACCAGGCTGCACGTTTAGTTTTTTTTTTCTTCCTTTACCCCTTTCATCCGTCATCGCCACAGTGACCTTGTTCGTGATCTGTTTGCGCTCAGATGAGCTAGAGGCTTGGCCGGTGTTGAAAGGAAAAGTCAGCGTTACATGGCGAGAGACGTTGAGTGGATGGATGTCAGGGAATAGGAGGAGTTGTTAAGTCTAGAGAAGATTGATAAGATGTACTTATCAGTATGATGTGAATTAAACCTGGCATTCACCACAATTCCATTTTATATGGCTGCATTAGAAGTTAATTGTTATTAATTGTTATATTACTTTGTAGAACTGTAAATATGGCTACGACACATCCGATCCTTTCATGACAAATGTCATAACCATACATACCAACTTATTCCAGCATGCATCAGCTGCCATAAAGGCTGCTTTAATCAGATTTTACTTACACTACATGAAACTGACATAAACCTGATTTAAGTGACATAGATGTCTGTTGACATAAGGTTTTAACAGCCTACTTACGTAGCTTTTTATAGAACACTACTGGTATGTCAGTGTATGTACAGTACATAATGATCAAACCAGACTCGAGCTTAGTATTTATGGTGTCATGACATTGTCATAGATTGTCATAATGAAATTCACTATATTCATGCTATTGATAACCGACTTATATTATAAAAGACAATGTACATAACGGTGTTATTACTGTGTAATGATTGCCAGGGTTATAACCTTCACTCTATGACCGTGTTATACAGAAGGTTTTAATGTTGAAGTTTTCAGAAGATGGTGCAGGGCTTCTTCTGGAAGTGTCCCCTTTGTTCAATTTTATAATCAACCTCATTAGTAAGCTATGTCGCATTATTACCGTTATATGACACGGATAAACCAGAAGGTCAGTCGTCACGATGTTTGAACGTGTGCCAACCTGGAGAATAAAAATATGTTGATGAAGAAAATTCTTTTTAGCTCAGCACTTGGTGAAAACATTGACATGAATGCTTGCTGCATAACAGTTACACGGTGAAGGTTATAACAGTGAAGATCACTGTAATAACAGAGTTATTTACACTGTAAATACAGAGTTATTAGTTATTTTCTCTTGCGCTTAGGTAAAGTGAGTTGTGTTGACAACTTATGACAATGTCACCTATTGGAATAAGATGTAAGTCCGTTGTCATGCAAGGGTCATGTAGGCATTATGTAGCTTTATGAACACTTAAGCAATCTTTGTTTGTATTCAAACAATTATCAGGAATGTGTGGAATACAGAAGTGACATTTATTGCACTCTTATTGTGCAGCAGAGGGTTTTTGTGTGTGTGTGTGTGTGTGTGTGAGTGTGTGGTGAAACATATTGGACTGTATCTTCAGCAAATCTGAACCATATGCAACCATCTCCATCATGACACTCGGATGATTCAACAGCACACAGTGTCCCCTGGTGTTTGCAGATTACCATTGATCCAATCCAAGCACTTATTATCTTCTTCATATCCACGTCTCATAACCATGAACATGCAATTACCCATGTCCAAATGGATGCTGTCCATGCTCAAACCTTAATGCAGGACGAGACTGTCTAGATCAGAGATGAGTGATTCTTCTGACCTGTAGCCAGACACCAGGAAGCCATTGGGCTGGAATGCTGGTGTCATGTATTAACTGCGGTTTGCTCAGGGACACTTTCACCGGCTTGAGCTATTAGGCCGTTATAAACTACCACTTTCCAGATAGCTTTATTAAATTATGTCATTATTCAATAAATTAGGCTCCAGAAGAGTTGGATGATTCATTGTATTGACCACGTGTGCATCCTTGACTGGGTTTCTTTGCCCACTATTGTGAACACATTTCCAAAACACAGATTTCTGGCAGCCGCTGGATTTCCAGACTTTTGTCAAAGCAAACGATTGGCTTTAGCGCTCTGCTGACTCAGCGATGCTTTTTGTGTGAGGACAGGCCATCATAGAAAAGCCCTGCCCTGGATCTGGGGCAGCCTAAATCCTTTTACATCACTGCCATTGTGGAGGGTCTATAATAGCATTGTATTAGCATGAGGTAGTGTGGGATAATGCTAGGCTCAGGGACAAAAATAGGACAGATAGGAGTCAGTCATGGTGTTTTGGGGAATCTAGGGAAAGATGTCCAATTTAAGAACACATTTGGGATCATTTTGGGACAAATTTCAGAACAGTTAAGAAGTTATATTGGAATTGGAAGAAAAAAAGGCTGACAATAGTTTTGACCAGATACTGGCTAAGCTTGATTTTATCATTTTTATACATTTTTTGGAGCTATGTTTTGAATATGCATTTCACTATATAGTCATACATTATACAACAGTTGGTTCCGGTCCACTAATTTGATTGGTCAAGTGGCATTCCAAGAGTGCTTATATTTAACCACACTGGGACGTTTCACTCTGTGTATCACTCCACTCGTCTGTGTTCTCCACGTAAAATTCCATTTCCTAGTTTCGAAACCGTTACTACGGTAGAGTTAGCGACGCCATCATTCGACATGGCAAACGATACTTTTCAGGAATGTAACTTTTGACGTAAAACATGAAAGCTCGTCGGATGAAGACGGAAAGCAAGAAGGGACACCAATTTCACCAGAAGCATCTTTATTGGGAATGTACAAATCAATGTAAGCTAGCTAGCCGGCTAGCTGACTCGCTGTAAAGTGAGCGTGGCTTCTTCTGGATCTATTTCCGCCAGCAGCACAAAAATAAACCGAACGTTTGGCCAACATTGTGTCAGAAATGTCACTTACACGATATTAATTTCTTGTTTGTAGAACTGTTGTATGAAAGCAATATTGCACTCGCAATCATGCGGTTATACTGAATATGGCTGTGGTTAGTTACGCCACTCACTCTGCGGCTTTGTGCCTATGCCAAATCACAGCCGTGTCGATATTCAGTATAAACGCATTCTTGCTCGTGCGGTTTTTCTTCACTACACTTGAGTATATAATATCTGTTTTGTGTAGAATCTCAAATCGATCTAAATGGAAATGACAAATTATGTGCGGAAAGTGGGATCTATTTAAGATGTTACTAGCCAAAATGTCTAGTTTTGAACATGTTTTTAGCATCTGCATAGTAGTGGCATTCTTGTACTGTCGGCTTTAGTGGCTCCGCCCCTTCCTGCAAACATTAAAAAATGTAAGTATATATATATATATATATATATATATATATATATATATATATATATATATATATATATATATATATATATATATATATTTTTTTTCCCAGTAGAATGACCTGAACCCTGCCTTACTGAGCTGCAAAATAGAACCAGATTCCTGTACAAGCTGAACCGGAATATTTCTATGCGTTTATTTATTGTCATATAGCCAATGTGTTGTGCACAGGCCTGGATTTCTCAGCTTTTGGTCATTTTTCATTATTAAATTCAAATCTTCCTGAAATATCATACAGATATTATAACGGAATGCTGTTTAAAGGACCCCATTTTGACTCGTAGCAGCACTGTGTCCCAGCTTCGTAATAGATTCTGATACCATGTCAGATGAACTTTCTGGATTGTAACAAACCCAAAAACTGACAAGTGATAAAATAGTATTTGGTGGTGGTGATGTTTTGAAAGATAGATCCACATGGCGTCTGGTTGACACTGATTATAAACTCGCTTGATGTACATAGCTGAGGTAGAAATTTAGGATTTGGCTAAAGTTATGTTCTGCAATTGCAGTACCGGTTCTTTTACAGTGTTTCCGTGGACATAGTGCTAGGTTTCACATTTAATAAAAAAATTTAAAAAAACACAGTTTATATCTGAATACAGATACAGATATCTGGAGCATTAAACACATACAGATACAGATAGTGACACTGTGTTACACCCCTAATAAGCCAGCTATAGACGCAGCTATAACCTTCTTTAAAAGTGCAGCCATAATCCATCCTCAAAGCACAAGACACTTCCTTGTGTAAGAAGCACCACCACTGACTTCAGTCACATCAACCCAAACTGACTTGCTCTTGGTTCGAATTCGGAATTTTGTCCAAAATTAGGTTTAAGTCTTGGAGCACACAATGAAAAAAAAATTACTGGAAAATAGGACAAGGTTTGTACATTTCAGGCATCAGCTTATGGAAATAAAAAAAATCTGTTTAGTCGTTTCATTCAATGATCTACTGTGTAAGAAAAAAAAAAAAAAACAGTACAGGTGGCACTTATCATCCTGCTCCTCACATGGCTGGAGTATCGGCGTCCTATTTTCCCCAACGTGTTATTCCCATAATCCGCCAACACTTGTCGCTTTAGTTTAATGGATGACTCTAACCATTTTCAATGGCATTTCTTTGTAGTGTATAATGAACGCTGGGCCGGCGTGATGAATGGAGTTTGGGCGAGGAGAACGTCAGTTCTTCCATTAGGAGAGCCTCTCTTCAAGTGGGCAATATTGAACCAAGCCCTTAGGCTATTAGGTTGATGCATGACACAGTCTATTTCAGTTACGCTTTAATAAGTGAATATTTATCTTGCATTGTCTGAGGAAAAAGCAAAAATGGACTAAAATAAATGTACGAATCAGAATCATTTTCTAGTTATCCTGATGTATGATCTTCTCTCTGTTCCTCTCTCTCTCTCTCTTTCTCTCTCTCTCTCTCTCTCTCTCTCACTCTGGAAAGGCTTTAACATAGCTTAACACATATTTTCAGCTCATTTTTTAGGCTCGTTCATAAAACCCGCGTTTACAAAAACACATTTCCGTAAACACTTAGTAAACACAGCAGAGCTTCGCATAAATTGATCTGATTGTTTCTGCTGTGACATAATTATTATGACTCTAAACAGAGTGTAAAATCCGAACCGATTTATGGAGTCGCTGCTCTCCCGTCCTCGAGTGCCAACTGATTTAAATATAAACAGGCGCTTAATGAAAAGGACCCACACAATCCCGGGCAGGAGTTATTTAGGTCCCGAGTTAATTTGACTACAGCACGATAATCACACCCTGCTAAAAGAGACATTCATTTCAGTGACCAAGTGAAACGGAGTGGCGTCGTGTCAGGTGATTAGTCATTCAGGCCATAGCCACTCACTGCTTATTGCCATGGTAATCCCTAGCACCTTGCAATAACCCTTTATGGTAATTCACTCCAGTACGGCCACGAGTACTCCAGTGGCTTTCTAGCTCTTATGATCTGAATATTGGCCATATTTTTTTAAAGCAGAAAAAAACACTACTTGAACCTTGCCTCATAACACTGTCATAACTCAAACCTGTCATGGTAGATGTCATAAACTGTCCGGTATTACGTCTGAACTTCTTACTTCAACTTCTGTTTTAATTCTTTCCTTGAACTCTTGAATCATACGGCTGAAATGATCTTGTCTTAAACCCTTCTGATGTAATCTTGTCATAAACGTGTCACTGCAGGTGCAGGTGTAGGTGCAGGTGCGTTGTCATGACAGTCTAGTGATTAGTCTCCGATTTTACCATTACTTGAACTCTGTGTCATAAGACTGACAAAATCAGGTAACGTTTTGTTTGCTCCACATGTCGTAAGACTGACATAACCATGTCGTAAACATGTCATGGTTCTTGTCTCGATCTTGTCTTGGGATGTCTTAATCGTGTCATAAACATGTCATGACAGGTGTAGGTGCATTGTCATGACAGTTCATATCTAGGGATTAGTCTCTGTGTTAACATTACTTGAACTCTGTATCATAAGACTGGCATAATCAGCTAACGTTTTACTTGATCCATGTGTCGTAAGACTATAATAAACATGTCGTGGCATGTGTCATATACTATCAGAAATTATCATGAGAGTTTATGTGTCGTTATAATGTTACCATTACCTGCTACAATGTGATAAAGTTGTCCTGAAGTTAGCGTATGTTTTATAACAGATGTTATGAAACACATTTAATGACAACTTTTATAAAGAGTTTATAAAGTCTTAATCCAATGCGAATCATGTCTCATAAAGGCAACTTCCGTCGACTAGGTTCATTAATTGTCAGAAAGGGCTTATGTAGGTGTAATGTAGCTTTATGAACACTGCCCTTAAATAAAATGTTAAACTGCTTTGAATGATCAGATATTTTGTCATTTAAACCTAGCCTTATGTTGTACTCTGTGACTCTGACAGGTTTTTGCACCCGATCCCTCTCTGTTCTTCAGTTTCCTTTTAAGAAGTAAGCCCCATGAGCGGGAAATGCTAAACAAGGACCAGTTACGACAAAAAAAAAAAAAAAAAAAACATAATCAACATCAGAAACAGTCACTCATGCACCCTGCCAAAAGCATGTCGAGGAAGAAAGGAAAACAGAGGAAAGAAGTGAGGAAGGAAGAGACGACGAGCAAAGCTGGACCTAATGTTCTGTGGGTCAGCGAAGGCTTGAGTAAGCACCAGAGCGCTCAGAGAAAACAATGGACAGAGGCCGTGGCACCATTCAGCAGTCCTTCACCTCGTGACAGGGATAAAGCGTGACTTTCCTTTTCTTTTTGGCTCGTAAAAGAGTGACCATGTTAAATAAACCGGTGGCCTTGTCATTGGAGAAATGCCAATGGACAGAGTTCTCAATGGGATTGTCACTGAAAGTTTGGGTCAAGGGTTATCATGAGGGCGAATTTTGCTGACAATGGTGTTTAAAAGTAAACATGAAAGAATGTACTCTTGCATAATGGACAACAAATAAATGTAAAAAAAAAAAAAAATACAAAATGACAAAAGAAATTGCTTTTTTTTTCCCCTTTCATTGAAATGACTTCTCTGCCGTCTTCTTCGAGATGATTTGAGTTCTTCGTTGGAAATATATTTGGAAGCACTGATGCCAAGTCTACCAAAGAGCTCATCTGTTTACTAAAAATTTCGAAGGGTGCACATGTGTATGCAAAGCCTACAAAATCATATCAACTGACAAACTGTAAAATATAACAAGTTGAGAGAGCCCTCTGCTATGAACACTAAAATGCTGATCAGAATCATTTCTAGCACAGAACATCCCACGGTATTTGTTTATTTATTTATTTATTTATTTATTTATTTATTTATTTATTTAATAGGCTACCGTTGGATAAAGTATTCAATGGCGATGAGCTTAAAAGGAGGACAAATGAGCGTCCCGGCTCAAGACTGTGCCGGTAGACGGACGTGGTATTTTAAAACCGGACTGTCCGACCTAAAATCGGACAGACGGCCACCCTATTTAGCTTTTTTGTTTTAAACAGTTGGACAATATTACTGTATTCAGCCTCGTCATGTTCAGCTCTTTACATCTTACCTCGCATTATTCAGGCGTTAAAAAGCGCCGCGCTGAATTACTGCTTGGGCTCGACTTCTGTGAACCGTAAACCCCGCCTTCTTTGATTTGATTGGCCGTCTCAAACATTTTGACATTGACGAGAGCTGTTAGATTAGACCGCTGCAATGAGCCAGGGCCGCTAAATAGATTAATCATTTTGAGTCATTCATAAATGTACTATCATTCGTTCTGTATATATTTACATAGCAACGGGCCCGCCCACATTGTCCAGCCCCACGCTGAATCTGCCATTGGTAATTTTTTTATTAACTGACAGCTGTTTAGGGTTTTTTTTTTTTTTTTTTTTCCTGTTTTTTTTGTTGTTGTTGTTGTTGTTGACTTGTTGTTGTTACCAGGTGCTCTAATTAAAATTTTATAATGCTACTACGAAGTGTCCGTGGCACAGAAGTTTAAATCCACCTTGGCAAGACGTAATTACGAGCGTTCACCCGCTGCGAGGTTTTAACACAAAAATGTAGAGGTTATCAGCTCGCTGCTGTAGAACTGAGGAAATAGGTACCAAATGGGTACCAAACTTTTTATCACCGCAATTATCATCAATGCCCATTAGCAGCGTGTACCTTTGCGCGCATGTAGGCAAAGCTTTTATAAATTTTTATATCCAAACCACACAAAGGCAGGGTTATTATTAGATGCGGGGAGGTAGGGCGCTAGTGCGTGCTCGTTTTGGCTGAGGTAGGGTTTTCACCACATGGTAACCATTGAAGGTGCTGCGCTAGTTACTCTTGGATAGCAGCGCATGATAAACAGCGTGGCTAGCCAAACCAAACAGCCACGTGTGGCCAAGTTTTCCCTCTCACATGATACACACTCTATCATGATAGATTAAAGAATAGAAACAGCATGAACCATGAAGAATGTACCGCTGTGCGTTCAGGTCCATGAAGCAGCTGGTAAAAGGAAACATTTTGATAGAAGTAGCCAAATTGCAAATTACTGGCAAACAAAGATGGATATTGTGTCTTTTAATACTAAAACGCATTTGACTACAAGTGACAACGAACTTTAATGCATTTTTTTTATTATTATTATTATTATTATTATCACTCAAACACTGGATTGTTATGCAGATTTTCCAGGTACGGGGTGTAAGTAGCGTTTTCGCTCCACCACAGGGGGCTCGTTAAGCGTCAATTACAGTAAAAGCCATTTTTCCTTAAATTTAATTAAAGTACGCATGGTGACAGTGTATTTAGACGGGGCTTATTTTCTACCCCACAGGAGAACCGCACAGCATGATGTTTTATTTTAAATTAAAGGCTGTGGTGCAATTGGCTGACATGTTTTTTGTTGTTTTGTTTTTTTTCTTTCTTGAACATGTGTTTTTACACGTACAGGGTGTCAGAGTGCGGCTGCCAGGCACAGTTATAGGCCTAAGTGCTTTTGTGATGGCAAATTATGGAATTAAAACAAAAGAAAGCTTTAAATATGAGCATTTATTTAAAATAAATATTATAAATATATAATAAATATCATTTACATCTGATGCTATCATTTATTTATTTGTTTGTTTGTTTGTAAATATAAGAAAAGCATTTTAAGACCTTAAAATTATAACGTATATCTTTATATTTTTTATATATTTATAAAAAGACGTTAAAATATGAAGTTATACAGTTTTATCAGGCGTAAGAGTAAATGTATTTATTTATTTGTATTATTATTATTAGTAGTAGTAGTAGTAGTAGTAGTAGTATTTATTTATTTATTTATTTATTTATTTATTTTTTACAGTCAGAGCTGCTGCTTGGGCCTAATTTACACCTATTCACCCAAGTGAAACACCACTTTTGTCATATAAAAGTTATTAAAAGGTTTGGATATTATTTTTTTCTTGTTAGTAAAAGAAAGAGAGTAAAGCACATAAGGATAAGGCTCATACCATAAAGAACAAAACTTAGCACTTAGTAAAAAGGAGTAAATACTTTTTAAAGGAATTTTCCATTTTAATTCACGTTAATATGATTAAGTGATTGTAGCATTTGTCCACATACAACCCCAATTCCCAAAAAGGTGTGACGCTGTGCAAAATGTAAATAAAAAAAAAAAAAACAGAATGCAATGATTTGCAAATCTCATTCCATTACAGAATCAGGCGTGTTTTTAATGCAGTGCCGCCTGAGGGCCCGAAGATCACGGGCATGCAATATTGATTTTCACCCTTGTCCCTTGCGCACAAAGATTTCTCCAGATTCTCTGAATCTTTTGATGATATTATGTACTGTAGATGATGAGATATTCAAAGTTTTCTCAATTTTATGTTGAGGAACATTATTCTGAAATTGTTAGACGCAGTTTTTTTTCGCAGATTGGTGAACCTCTGCCCATCTTTACTTCTGAAAGACTCTGCCTCTCTAAGATACTCTTTTTATACCCAATCATATGACTGACCTGTTGCCAATTAACCTCCAGCTGTTTCTTTTTAGTAACACTTACTTTTCCAGCCTTTTGTTGCCCCCGTCCCGACTTTTTTGAGACGTGTTGTGGCCATGAAATTCAAAATTTTCCTTATTTCTTTCTTAAAATGGTGCGTTTCCTCAGTTTAAACATCTGATATGTTTTCTATGTTCTATTGTGAATAACATATGGGTTTATGAGATTGGAAAATCATAGCATTCGGTTTTTATTTACATTTTACACAGCGTCCCAACTTTTTTTTGGAATTGGGGTTGTATTGAGAAAATGAATACAAATCGCCACCACAACAAAACAGGAATGCTATTGACGTTAAATCTTTTAGATGAGACCTAGCTAAAGTCTGATCTGTAATCAGACAGCCCTGTGCATGAAGATGTGCACACATTTGCAGGAAACAGCGTTTGCATTACATGCATTAGTTAGTGTGTAAAGGCGTAAAGCCGGCCGTGTGTTCGCTCGGCTGCTAATGAAAACCTGTTTTAATTTTCCGTTCTCGCAACAGTAGAGAAAAGCGTCTCTGGGGAGGTCGAGAGCGTTGTAAACATGTTGCACGGAGCGAGATCTCACTTGATCCTGCACAACGCGAAACATGCAAAACATGCTTCTTTCATCTGAAACAAAGAGACGAACCGGCGGCGGCGATCCAACACTGCGGAGTAATTACCACTTCCAAATAATCCCTTTTTTGTGTATGTTTCATTTCCAGCACTGGAAATTCCAGTTTCTTTTAGTATTTAGACGATTTGAGGAAAATTGTTCTGCTTGCCAGATGTATTCGAGGTAACTCAAGCTTGGGAATGTAGCTTCTTGAAATAAGTGTGTAAGTGCAAAATTTTTACAGATCATTAAGTTGAGTTTTCTAAAAGTATTGCAGCACAAACATCACGGTCGAGCGAGCATCACAATAAACACTTTCTCTCTACCAGTTCAGGGAAACTGGGGCCTTGTGATCTGTTCAATATTTCCCAATGCCCACGTACACATTCAATTTATTATTTCATTTCATTTTAAGGTGATAAATGTATTTATAAAATACTGAAAGTACCTTTATCTCAATTAGTCATAAATAATATATGTTATTATTGTATTAATTCAAATAAATTATTTATTTAACTAGACGCAGAACTCTTCAGGTAGGAGGAAGGAATAAAATAAGATACAATGGAAATAAAAATAGAAATAAATGGAAAATTTATGGTGAAGTGGTATTTTTTTCCATTAAGTACCTTTTATAGGTATTAAGCCACTAAATTAACTTAATTTTTTAATTCTTTTTATATTAAATATGAAATTGTGGTACTCTTTTTCTTTAGTTAAATTGTATCATTTTTATTCTAGAGCAATAAATATTTCTAAAATACTTAAATAAGCCTTTATCTCAATTAGTTGTGTATATTAAGTACAATAAATTATGGGAATAGACACACAAAGCTCTGAGATATATCTCTCTCTGTGTGTGTGTGTGTGTGTGTGTGTGTGTGTGTGTGTGTGTGTGTGTGTGTGTGTGTGTGTGTGTGCTATATTACCTGCTGGTCGTGCTGACTCTGGTCACCTGAGCCGTCCATTTATTATCAAAGAACACAGCGGATCTGAACGAGAGCTGGAATCTGATGAGTGGGCAGCCGGACCTGCTGAAGATTCAGAAATATTGGTGACTAAGCAAAAAAAAGAAAAAAAGAAAACCCACCAGATTCTTATTAAATAAATAACTAAGCTCTGATCTGTATGATCATGGAAACCTACACCTGCCAGACGTTACGGGATCTCGCTGCGGTCTGAGCTGACCACTGAGGTTAGTCAAGCTGTAGCATGAAAAGACCGGACATGTAGCGCAGAAATAACACCGATATTTAATGTAATGCTTTGCAGTCCGGTCCATGTCCGCATGTAGGTTGGAAAAACATTATCTGACGAATGAATACGTTCGAAGGTAAACGTGTAAACGTACTCGCACTTACTGCGTAGGTTTATACAGTACATCTAAAAAAAAAATTCTGTAAAATCACAGACATGACTTTCCATCATAATATTGTGAGTAAATAAATAACACAAGAGGCATTAAAAAACTGAGTGAGAAGAAGCGTTTAATACCCAATAAGTCCTTACTGAACATCAAATGCTCGTTGCTGATTGGCTATGACATGTGTCAATCAGAAAGACGGCAGAGACGGCGAGCTTAAATGACTCTTTTATCTTCAATGAAGCCGATGCTTTTATTCATGCATATTTTATCAAGGGCATTCATGTGATATTTTAGATCACATCACAGCACGGTTGAATTCTCGAATCTGATTGGTCGGAAGGTGTGGATTATTATTTATTTTTTTTTTTTACAACTGTACGGTATTCCTACGGTATTCAGACAGTATTCCAAGCTATGACATGAACGATAGGTGTATATTAATGCGTTACGGTTTCTATAGTAACAGCTCATTCACAGGGACTTATATGACTCTACATAATCTAAGACTAATAATAAACAGATCTGAAGAAACGTGTTGATATTTAAGAATGGTAAACACAACAGTTGACATAGTGACGTTTTATGTTAGGAGATGTTTATTTAACGTGTATGGAAGGAGTCTCCAGTGTCAGTGCTTTGTAACAGTCAGAGGTAAAGCAGTAACTCTACATTTTAGAAATTTTGCTCTGCCAAAATGTTTATTTATTTATTTATTTTAGTCTTATTAACTTCAAGAAAGAGAGAAAAACAATTGAGGCTGGTGAGGGAACAACTGTTTATCGCTGCTATAATGTAAGTGAGAACAGGAAGTAACTTGTCTTGTGGACGTTCCACACCACTGAAAGTAACTATAAATGGTTATAATGCAAAATGTTGTTCAGTAATAAATAAATAAATAAATGTGTGAAAAGTAAGTAAAAGCGAAAGTAATCCCCTGAGTGTTGTGTGTTGTGTATTCCTTATATTAGTAAGTTCGCATTAAATCATGTGCTATAACAATAAAGAGCGTCCATGTCAGAGTCAATGCTGTTTTGTTTGTTTGTTTGTTTGTTTGTTTTTAACATGCTTTGTAGTTTAACCGTGAAAACAGTTTCACTGTAATTGTACAGTCCCAATCTGCGTAACAGGGGACTTGGCAAGTACGAGTCATTAAAACTGAAACACAATGAAAGGATTCGAGAGACTGAAAGAAAGTAAAATTAAAAAAAGGTCTTTTTTATGCTCTTTAGAACAAAGAGAAACACAGACCACATCAAACACGGAGACAGGAGGAAGTGATGAGTATTTCAGCTCTGACTTGACATAACACTGAACATGATGGTTTCAGGACTTTTGTTTTAGCACACTGTAGATCAAAGCTCTATGTGGAAGTTTTGGTCCACTTTGTGTGTCGAACACACGCACACACACACACACACACACACACACACACACACACACACACACACACACACACACACACACACACACACACACAGGAAACCGGAAGTCCCTTTTTTACACAAAAACACAAGGCTCCATGATGACACACAGCACTGTTTGACTTTACATTACAGTGACATGACTTTTATCCTACGGCCTTCAAAAATACATTAAAAATAACTTACTACAGTGACGTCAGACTCCAACTAAAACTGACTAAAAATTATTATGCCTTTAAATTATAATTATTAGGGTAATTAAATGTAAAATATTTATAAAATAAAAAAAAAACACAAAATAAAAACAAACAAGTAAATAGTTTGTTAAGCATTGAGATATTATTGAACATGAAAGGTGTTACATAAATAAACTGTATTATTATTATTATTATTATTATTATTATTATTATTATTATTATTATTATTATTATTATTATTATTATTATTATTATTATTAAAGACAAATACAACTACACCTAGACATGATAAAAGTGCTTTCAGATACATACCTTTATCCTAAATGTATATTTTCTGTTCATTTTTCCAATAGCTTGTGTTAATATATTGTAAACGTGTTTGTTTATCTGTTTGTTTGTTTGTTTGTTTGTTAAGAGGAAGAAGAAGAAGAAGAAGAAGAATGTGACTATTGAAAGTGTCCAAATAAAATGAATAATTATTGAAAGTTATTGAAAATAATATCTTATTATATTAAAAACATTAAAAGGTACAAATTATATACAGCATTATACATCAAATATCATTCATATAACAACTGTTTTCTAATATTTACTTTTGTAAATGTAATGTTCTAATATTATACCTTATATATGATAGAAATAATATTAAGAATTAATCATTAATAATACTGAATAGCTAAAATGATAGCTAAAGCACGAACAATATCTATTATATAGCTATTAGATATATATTTACATATATGTGCATTGTGACTATTATATCTCCCTTATTATTATTATTATTATTATTATTATTATTATTATTATTATTATTATTATTATTATTATTATTATTATTATTATTATTATTGCTATTATTGAATCTGTGAATGATAATAAAATAAAAACAGCAGAGAGAAAATAAAGCCCACAGTAATTAGATTGTATGAATTAGATTTTTAGTAGATTAGACTCCTCTCAGGAACCCCGTTTCTGTTGGAAGCTTTGGAAGGAGCTCTAAGGATCTTTATCAGCAGGTGGAATTAAAGACGTGTGGAAGAGAGGAAGGTGTGAACGTGTGAATGTGTGAACGTGTGAACGTGTATGGTGTAACTCCATTAAAGGGGTGCGAGTCTGGTGAAAAGGATTTCAGTGAAAGGACACCTTGAGAAAGAGGAGAGGATGGTGAGCCGTGCTGAACAAGCAACTCCTCAGCACAGAAAAGATCACAATCACACACAATTACCTTCCAAATAAAGGTCACTCTCACGCATCCGTCCTGCACATACAGCGAAAAAGAGAAGAAGAAGAAAGAAACAGGGAAAAAAAGCTAAATGTGTTTATTGTATTGACTTCACTGGGGTGGTTCAGATCAGTAGAGTATCTCAGATGTTTTGTCCATTATTTTTTTCAGAAACTGTTACAGATTTCTTTAAAACAGAGAGAGAGAGAGAGAGAGAGAGAGAGAGAGAGAGAGAGAGAGAGAGAGAGAGAGAGAGAGAGAGAGAAAGAGAGAGACACAGAGAGAGAGAGAGAGAGAGAGAGGGAGAGAGATAGAGAGAGACAGAGAGAGAGAGAGAGCGAGAGAGAGAGAGAGAGATAGAGAGAGACACAGAGAGAGAGAGAGAGAGAGAGAGAGAGAGAGAGACAGAGAGACAGAGAGACAGAGAGAGAGAGAGGGAGAGAGAGAGAAACCTGTTGAGTTACAAGTTAAACAATGTGTACAATCCATTCCAAAATTATTGGCACCCTCCAGAATAATGAATAAAAATGATTGCATGCAATATATATTTCTAGTGACATCATCTGCTGCTTGTATTCAGTGCAGGGATCTGTAAAAAATAAATAATTAAATAAATAAAATAAAATAAAATAAAATAAATAAAAAGAATGAAATTTTATTCAAAATAGTTTGGATAATTTAAAAATAAATGGCTTACAGATAGAAACATAACAGACGCATAACAGAATTTAAACAAACAAGCAAACTAATTAATTATACTCAAAAATTTAGAATAGTATATAAAAAAAATAACAATAATGCTTGAAATTTGTAAGTATTTTTTGAAACGTTACTGCATTGGTGAGTTTAATGTGAAAGGAAAGGATTTCACGTCTGATTTTGATGTCTGATCGGCCTAAGCGTCACTTTGTATTGTAATACTCACACTCAGCAGAGGATCCTTTCATTTGTGATCTCACAACGGGAGAGAGAGAGAGAGAGAGAGAGAGAGAGAGAGAGAGAGAGAGAGAGAGAGAGAGAGAGAGAGAGAGAGAATGAAGTTAAATGAGGGAGCTGGATGTTGATTATGATAAAAAGTCTGCTGACTCCAGCAATAAACACAGCAACAGCTTGGAGTGGGGATGCGGGTATGGAAATTTTAGATTATTTTTATTTCTCTCTCTCTCTCTCTCTCTCTCTCTCTCTCTCTCTCTCTCTCGTTTGTGTTTCACTTTTAATTCATTTAATGCATGCACAAAATCAGACTACCAGTCTCACAGAAAAACGTTCATTAAAAAGAGTGATTAAAATACACAAAGTTACATCAAATGACATACAGTTCAATAAAATGCATTTATACACAGAGCTCGATGCTGATTGGTCAGAAGCTCTGACAGTAGTGCAGCTAAGAATCATTAAAGTGGGTTTAACTCGGCCGGTAAGCAAAATATATGTATATAATGCTATTAAAAAATGATTCATATATTCATGTGATTCATGTGTCCAGTGTAACTCTGATCTCTGATCTTTGTAAATGTTTATGTGGCTTGACTAATCACGTGAATTTTTATGCAAACCGTCAGGGTTACGAAATCGGCGCTTGACTACATTTCCCATCAGCCACTTTGTCACATTTAATGTGGTTAATGAGCACAGATATTTAAGTCACAATCTTGCACCTCACTTATTGTCTAGCTTTTGTCTTCCGTTGTTGTTTGTTGTCACGTTGTGCTCTCTAGTCTCATGTCTGTCTTTTTTGCCTTGGATACATAGTTCATGTTTTGGTGTCTATGTTTGTGCTGTCTGCACCGTTCGTTTAGCAATGTCAAATTTTATCGCCCAGTCCGAAAAGAATAAAGACATTAAAGGATTCTGTAACACGTATAAGATTTTGTAAGCCCAATAAGGTTTTGTCAGAGACTTGTTCTGCTCTTGCACCAGTCGTGGTGTCTGGAGATGTCTAATGTCTAATGTAGCGGAAAAAGCAAAGCGATTTGAGGCTTTTCATCAGTCCCAGAGTGTGATGGTGCAGTGTGATTTCTTCCACAGATCTGTAGTTGCTTGTTTAGGGAAACGTCTTAGGTTTAAATCTTTCTTTTTTTTCTTCCCCCCCCCCCCCCCCCCAGGAAAACTTCCAAAAATATCTAATAATAATTAGCACCTAAGTGTTTACAGACATTAACTAAATGGCTGCTACATCATAGAGTCACAGTGAAGCCTGATTTCTCCTGCAGATACGTTTTATGTGCCATCAGAGTGAATCTTACTCTGAATGAAAAGTCAGCGGCATAATAAACAATATTACACACACACACACACACACACACACACACACACACACACACACACACACACACACACACACATTTTCATGCAAAAAGACAGACAGACCGAGAGAAATAACTCATAAATAAATGACGATGTTCTGTCTGACCTGGAAATCAAAATACATATTTCTTCTGTTTGCATTTTGTTCAGACGGGATGAAATACAATTTTGTTTTAATATCGGCTGCTGTATAAACAGATGGTGGTGGTGGTGAAAAATAAACATTAAGACTGTAACCTTATAAGAATCGATTTGGCCAATGAAAGACGGAAAAAAAATAAAACAAGTCTATGCAAGCCAATTTTCTGCAGAACCACAGAGAGATAATAAAACGTGCAAGGACTCACATCACCAACTAGTGATGCACGGACATTAAAATCTCTGACCGATAACCAATTTATTTAAAATTTAAGGAAGGAGTCTCCAGTGTTAGTGCATATTAACAGTAAAAGGTAAAGCTTTCTTCAGAACAGTCTTATTATTAAAGACTGGTGAGGAAACGACTGCTTCGGACGTTCCACAACATGAAATGTAACTATAAATGGATAAAAAAGTATGACGTGTCGTTTTTTTAATGAATGAAAGATTGTCACTGTTGGCCGTTTGCTGTGGTCTAATAGTTTCATTATAGTTATTTGTATAGTTCATAAATAATGCCAAATAATTAGAGACATGGGACAGAAAAATCTAAGAAATATCAATGCATTTATTTTATTCTAAGAATTGTTAGGCTTTGCCGGAACTTTCTTCTTTCTTTTTTTTTCCGCATCTCTGATCTCAGAAAGCAGCCCATCTCCAAACCATCTCCATCCACGGCCAGATTAATCGCTGAGGCCGATAAACCAATCCTCTGTGGATGCGAACCGCAAGTATGCGCGCCTCCTCGGCCTGTGATTATTTATTCATTTTGTTTGATTCGGAGCCGTGTTCCTCCGCTGGACCGCATCATCTTTCGTCTCTGGCAAACACACTGGCAACATGCCCTTAGTTTAAGATATCAAAGATCCCGTTCAGCTCGCTGCACACTTCCTGTCCTTCGGGGAGTTTCACAAAACAAAATTAAGAATATTAAAAAAACCACGGATTCATTCACAGAGAACGAGAGCTGCTTCTCTGATCTCGGCGTGAGGGTCTCGGAGGGACGGCGCTTAGGAAACAGGCTATGAAATACCAATGGCGAGGACGCTGGACACTGTGAACAGCTTCATTACGTCCACTGAACAGAAGTAGTACTGTACATACAGTAGCGCCTGCGTTAGGCTGTGTGCATCAGCTCACATGACGGGTAACCTCAGGCACGTTCTGTGACGTTCTAACCAATAATGTCTTGAAGTTCCCTTATAAACTTCCCTTTCGAATCTATAGTCATGAGAACGTGCATGAGAAGACGTATTAATGGAAAATAAAGCCATCAAGAGCAGACAGTGATAGCTGCCAACCCCAAGGCAATACCACATTGCCTCTCTAATTTCCCCACTAAACCGGAAAATAACACTTTCCTGTCTTCCAATAGATTACCTGTCCGGGCATTAAGACCACATTAAGACCACAAGAGGCAGCCAGTCCACCTCTTAAAACGTGCCCCATCTCCTGACCCTGGAAAACCACAGCGCAATTACACCTGCCTGTTAAAAGCCTGAAACGAAGAAATACAGACAGGGGGATGGATAGAGATCACTAACATCGCCGGTGATCCAAAAAAAAAACCCCACTGTATGCCAGAGTGATGATGAATTTTGTCCTGCTTAAGTTTGCTCATACTGTATGTAAGGAATACAGCCCTGAAGTGTTTTTCTCTTCTTATACCACAGAAGTATGCAAAGCTATCAACACGTCATACTTTTTAAAAATCAGTTTATAGTTATATTAAATCAAGTCAAGTCAAGTGGCTTTTTATTGTCATTTCAACCCTATACAGCTGGTACAGTACACAGTGAAATGAAACAACGTTCCTCCAGGACTATGGTGCTACATAAAACAACACACTAACCACACGAGACGAGACAGAACTAAATAAAACTTACACATTTCTACGTAAAGTGCACGTGCAGACGTGTGCAAACGACACGTGACAGTACAGTAACTACAGTACTAAAACAGGACAATAGGTACAGTAAGTGACAGTGTAGCACCGACCACTACACAGTTCTAGTGTGGAAGTGTCAGATATAACACAAAAGAATAACCATATAATAAAAATGCTGTGAATGTACATATGAACATAACATTCTATGACATGGTACTCAACATGTACGCGTATACCAGATATGGACATCGCGGTAGCAGCAGGGTAAGGAGTATAGTGGTGACAAGAATTTAAATATGATATTTTTATAAGTGCATTAGCTTATAAATAACATATAATAATGTTAATGTTGTAGAACGTCCATGAACAAGTTCTCACTTATGTTATAGCAGCTATAAACATTCGTTCATTCACCAGCCGCTCTTTATTGTGTCTCAGAAAGACCACAAAGAGAAACCACAAAGAGGATTTATTGTGAAATCCTCTGTCCTGACTGTTACAAAGCACTGACACTGGAGACTCCTTCTGTAAATGTTACATAAACCTTTCTTCTTACAGAAAACTTCACCATATCAGTGATTATATAATTTTTTTTTTAATCTGTTTATGATTAATGATAATTTAAATGATAACGCTTCAATCTTTTTTTTTCTTCAAGGGTTCTACTGGGAGCTACCTGCTGAGTGTTTCCTCAGCAGCACAAATCAAGCACCGTTAAGTGTTCTAGCTTTGACCCTTTTTGTTCTTAAAGTGCTATTATTTGTCAATAACCCCCATGTGTAAGTGAGCAGCACTTACACGAGTGGCTTATTTTGCTTTCAGGCTTTCGCAACGGCCAAAGTTCTTTAATCTCTCCATCTTTCCATGCACTCCTCCCTCTTTGCACCTCCACCAATCTGTCATTACTGTAATCAACACAATGGAGGACTCTGTGGCCCCTCTGGCTCGGCCCGCCGGGTTCCTGCCACCCAGTGGAGCTTAAGAGCAGGGAAGTTGCGCCAAATGATGAATCATCACATTTATGAAATATCAAAAAGAGAAGCAGTGAGACAGAAGGTCCTTATTCAACACTCTTTTTTGAATAATGGCCTGAGTAATATCATGCCTTCCATTTGTTACTCGTCTGTCTGGTTTCTTTAGCAGGCACAGACTACTGACTGGTTATAATAGCCTGCTGGCTCGAGCAGCCTGTTTCATATATAGAGATGCAGTACTTTACTGAATGGCCACTTTACTGAAGAAAGCTTTAAATGAAAAAGTCAAATCAATGGAAGCTTTTATCTCATTTGATATTTCCATTTTATGGGACAGATTATTTGCTCTCTCTCTCAGCTAATCTATCACAATCTGCCCTTTTGTGCATTATATTGACACCATATCCCAGCATTTTACTTGTTTAAAACCATTCACTGTGGCCAAATTGTAAAATTTCCAGGGGGTGCGGGGGTGTTCAATCAACAAATGGCTCATTTTTACCTCTCAAAAAGCTTAGTTAGCTTAAATGTCATTAAAATGCTCTGAAAATGCCCCATTTCACAAGGAGAAGGAGAAGAAGGATAATTTGTTCCTGACATACAGGCAAAGTCTAAAAAAAAAAGCTAATTAGCTAGTCTAGCTACCATTGTAATTATCTAATCTGGGTCAATTTATCTTGCTGTACTGTTAGCTTTGCTATTTCTGAAGGTTATATTATGTAATGACTCTAATCTAAAGAGAACAACATAGCTTAAACACAGTTTTAAGATCATATATATATATATATATATATACGTAGCATCCTTCCTTAAACTTCCATCCCTGGTAAAATCATGCCATGATACCAAATGACTGTGCATTTGTTTGCCACATTACCTGTATACAATGATTGGAAAATAAATAAGGTTGTGTGTTTACATGGTGCGGTATCAACATAAACAGCTGAAGTACAACACAACACAATGCAACTGAAAAGACTTGGCAAGCTTCTTATGAAGGCTACAAACAACCCTAGAATTCTGTCCCAAAATTATCTAATTAGCTTCCTGGACATCTTTCCCTGGTTAATTTTGGTTATTCTGGGTCCAAGCATGTTCTGGAACCTTATTGTTTTTGTTAGGATTTTTCATCTTGTTCATTATTATTATTATTATTATTATTATTATTATTATTATTATTATTATTATTATTATTATTATTATTTAAAAAATTATTGTGCAGACCAAAATGTAAGCCATACAGACATGAAACTTGGGCAATAGTTAGTACTCCCTTCCACTACCCATACAAGAGAAATGGACCCAATCAGCCTATCAGGGACGCTAAAGCACAGTCTTTGACATTTTGGTCATTTTTACTTCAAGTGAACTGTGAGGTTTAAAGACTAAATTCCTATTTTGTCGTTTCCTTGCACAATTTGCAATATGAACTAGTAAGCATAATATGTTAAACTTTCTTTCTTTTGTATCTCCTCCTATATTTCTGTTTTTATTAAATCATCCATCATAAACATTTCCAAAGCATCTTTAGACTTATCTTTTTACCGGAATGATAGATTCTCATGTCCATTCATGCATGGCAGGCCTCCAAATATGATCATGAAGAAAACAGGAAGTGAGGCGATATCTGATATGCATGTACAGAACAAGACTTTGAGGTAGTCTATCAATTTTGATATATACATCTCAATAAGAGATGTAATTGAGGAATAACCACTTCTGATTGAGTTGAAAGTTTGTATGGTACATCCATCTGCTAATCTGTAATTGGCCTGGAATGTCTGAAGAACATTGTTGCAGCTTTCGGTGGGCATTTGGCAGGGTAATTATTGGCCAAATTTTTATCAAACTTTAATGTTATGCCCATCTAGCTAGCCATTAGTATTCTGTGTAAGATTACATGGATTGGCTTCTGGTGGGATTCTTGAAAAAGTGCTTGGACCCCAGTCCTCATATCTATATGTTATAGTGTACAGTGATAAAAAGTGAGCACTGAAATATCTACCTTCACAACAGGTGTAGCCATGGCCCAGTTGTAACATGTTGATTTGCCATATAAAGAAGGCAATTTGGTTTAAACCTGAAATGGTTGGAAATAAAACATGGCAGTTTTACAACAGGGAATGTTTTTAGTCAATGGTTTTAAAACAAGGGATGGCATTTCCTCAGCCCTCAAATCGAACCCTGTCTCTAGAGGATCTCATTTAGAATCCTTGAAATACACAAAAGATTGCACAGATGAGTATGTGAACAGTACATGTCGAGTAGAACACCATCCGAAGACTGCCTGAGCCTGATAGGGGCACGTGTGTGACTGTGTGTGAGAGTCCTGGTATTACACATTGTAATTGACCCCCTGGTGTGTTTGGGGAGAACCCAGCAGACGTGTGGTCCACTCTCTCTAATTGACCCTCTAGGTACCTCTCCATGCAGTGGTAAATGAACCCTGGGTAAATAATGGAAGCTTTGATTAATAGCTGGCAGTTTGGGCCAGATCACCTGCAGAGAGAGAGAGAGAGAGAGAGAGAGAGAGAGAGAGAGAGAGAGAGAGAGAGAGAATGGAGGAATTCTTCTTAAAAGGATCTTAACCAAGGACAATGTCCACAGAGATACCTGGCCTGAACCTGATCGATTTTTCATAGCAAATCTAGATTACGTGAGACTGTAAGTAGAGCACTCGCACCATATAGCTTTTATGAATAGACTAAAAAAAACAACAACGTCGTGTTAAGAAAAGCTAATCTAATGCCACTTAAGGTGCGTCTCATTGCTGAAAACATGGCAGCTACACTGGCCTTTGATTTTTTGCAAAACTTGCATATACTAATGCTAACTGTTAGTGTAAACTCAAGGCCTGTGAGCCACATTTCATTCAGCCTGAGTATAAAAAAATGAAATGTGTACATTCTTCTCAACACTTCTGCACCAGACCCATAGCATAGTGACCGTCCACGTTCCATACGCATTACTGTACAGCGAGCAAGAACTCACATCTTACAGGGCTGAAAGACTTGTTAAAATCAACGCCTATCTGGTGCATTTAATGCAAGTCAGACCCACATCTAAAAATAAATAAATAAAAATTCAGAAATGCAACAGGTCTTGATCTTACCTAATCCTAGTGTGATTCAGTAATTGTCTCCAAATCCTGAACCTTACAGTATCACCCAATGTAGAGACCAAAAATATGTTGAAAGAAGAAAAGAGAGTTGGAGACGTGCACGCTCTCAGCAGAGATAATCCTGTGTGAAATCATCTTAAAAACTTTTCTTAACCCTTTAACCTTCTTCTCAGCCATTGAGCACATTTTGAGACCCTACATCTTACTGAAAAATGTGCTGAACTTAACTCAGCCTGATTGAGCCATCTCTACCACTCGGTTTAGGTATGTTATGTTGGACAGAAAGTCACTCCAGACATCCGTCTCTGGGTTTTATTTGACTTTTTCTAAATGTTTTTGGTATTTGGTAAATGTATTTATACTTTTATCATGAAGTGAATTATGGCCTATACTAAAACGGCCATAAGTTACCTATACTAGGCCTATAGTAAAAAAAAAAAAGAAAGAAAAGAAAAAGTGGGGTCTGTTAAAATAAACATTGATTGTTGTTGTTATTGCCCCAAGGACATAAAAAATGCAAAGAAAACAATTTTCCATTGCTTTTTTCTTAGTGAGGATGTTAAAGGGTACTGTTATATATTTTCTATAATTGGAAAACACATGCAGTGAAGCATGGTGGCGGTGGCATCGACTCTTGCAACTCTGACTACAGTTTCCCAGTACCTACCTTTTGGTGGATGGCCTCCTTTAATTTATCCAGTGGTGCTCGGCAGGATGTTCAAAGTTTTGTTTTTTCTTCTTTTAATATTTTAGAAATCAAACCTTAATTCAGCTTGATGCAACGTCAACATACCTGTACACACCCAAGCCATTATCATTATATTAGCGAGTCTGAGTATTCACCTATGTTGCAAAAAAAAAGCCCACCTTGTGCTTCATTGTTCTGATTTGTAGTTCACTATCAGGCAGAAGAGTTAGTAAATGTAAACATTATGATACACTGATTGTAAAGTGTTAAAAGCCTCGAGTGGAATAACAATGTATTTGTCTACATGAAGAAACACCTTCCTACCTAAAGCCTGCCTTTCCAGGCTGTTGTGTGTGTGTTGTGTGTGTGTGTGTGTGTGTGTGTGAGGGTCACACCGTGCATATTTGTGCATGTAATCTGTGTACCGTGTCGACTCGACCTACACATCACGCTATACCAACATTAGCTGTCCCTCGGGGAGAACATTAATGAACAGACCAGCAGGAATTATTCATATGTTAGTCAACAAAAAAATAGGGGGATGTGTGTTTAGTCGTGCTCTCGTGATCATTTTTCAAGGTTACCGCATTGAGGTGGAACGCCTAATACAACCGCCTCGAGGTTCAGTAATCAAATACAACCCTGTGCAGTTGACTCCAGAATTAATGGCACCCTTCTATTAGCAAACAGATGAAAAGATGTAACAAGACGTAACGCATGCAGTGAGTGATATTTTGAATTTAAGACTATGATGATGCTGGATAGTTTTATTATAACTTTCCACAAATTTGATAATGATTGACACTGTTACCATTTAATATTTAATGAAGCCTGAAGAACAGCATTGAGTTTCTTCCTGTAATGTCTAAAAAGGTTAGGGATGCTAGTGAAGGATTTTCAACCATCCTGCATGCAGAACATTCCCTTACTTGGCAATACCACAGTGATAATCTAGACATCAGCGTGATGTAGTAAATGTCATTGAGCCATTTTGATCATATGTACAGCCCTAAATACATGACCTGGTCACTATGAAAACTGCTCCTGAGTTTTTTTATATCCATTTAAAGATGTGACGTTCAAGATGAAACGTATGGTGCAGTGCGATGCATGTGTTTCAGTTCTCACCGTATTGGTAATCATTCATTTATAACTCATTTGTCTCAATGGATCCCCTTTGACCTGGGACAGAATGGTGATAAAAGGACCTTTCATTAGGTCGAGCAACAAAAAGAATGGCTGCTTTCCCAAGAGTGGCTGAGAATCAATGACGGAAGCTTTGGATGGGGAAAAAGAAACACACAAATACGCCAAGTTGCACGATGTTTAGTGGTGCGGTGTTTAGAAGAGTTACCAAGCCCTTCACGTTTTCACTTGAGCTTGTGTGTAATATATTGTCATGTTTGTGGCAATCTGTAGCATGAAATTAAAATATATTTTAACGATATAACATCAGGACAGAGAGGTTTACGCTGTCCTTGGTTACGTGACTTATTAACTTCAAAATAAGAGAGACAGCATTAGATGTACCTATGAGCGGATTAAAAAAGCTGTGATGTGGCATTCCTTACTAAATAAAAAATAACAATTGTTGGCAAATTGCTGTGGTATAAAAGGAATAAAACTCATCAGAATGTTCTGTTGTAGGAAAATGAACTATTCAAATTAGATTAGACCAGCCGAGCCAAAATATACAGCAATTTTAACCTGGAGTATCATGTGCAATGCAAAAAAATGAACACCGTTATTAACTTTTCACATTCAGCACAGGAAAATATCTTGAATATAGTTTTATAGACTTCTCTAACAGTTCTCATGAGGAGATTATAATAAAACGAGCCTATATTTATTCGGTTCTACCGATAGATCATTTCTTCGTTCTAGAAATAAATGCTATAATGTACTGTGTTTAGAGATTTGCCAATAAATAATTTTGATTTGCATTTAATTTGCATAGACCATAACGTGATGTCAAACTGAGTAGAAATCAAATAAAATAACCATCACCGAAGCCGGTGTTCACAAACAGCAGGCACATTAATCAATCATGTCAATATTAAACCAAAACACTGGGCAAAGAGAGCAGATAATGCTCTGTCCATCTATAATCCTCAACACCAGGCTAACTATTGGAGTCTGTTACACACACACACACACACACACACACACATAAACGCACGCACACACACACACACGGCTCATAACTGATTAGAAGCGAGGAAGGCCATTTCCTCCCTGCGGCTGCTAAAATATTAATCAAGCACACAGAGGAGCGTGCCAGAGTTCCCAGTGAGGATGTCTTCTAATGGTAATACATGAGGCTGGCAGTGAGGGAGGTGCCGCCCCTCTAATAGCCTCGAAAAGATCGTGGAGGAGAAGGGGAGGGCTGCGACGGACAGGGTTATCACAACGGGACAGAGAGAGAGTGAGAGAGAGAGATCCAGAGAGCCTCCCTGTATATTCACACTGATGTACAGTACGTTCTTCCTATGATGCAATCTGACACCAAATATCTGTTTATAATGCAATTAATACTGATATCTGGGTTGAAGATGTATTTTAAAAAGTATCTTGAATTTAAAACTCCATATTAGTATAAAGTTTCAAGATTATGGTACGAGTAAAGGAGACTTCAGTTGCGAAGAAGGTGCGAAACCGGCGCTGAGCTACATTACCCATCAGCCCCAGCACATCACTTGACCATGTCACATGTCCTAAGCACTATCGCACTGTGTCTCGTTGCACCCTGATTTAGGACCCCTTATAAGTTCTAGTTTGTAAACACCTCTTTGTCAAGCTTTTGTTGTTGTCGTGTTTGTTCCATAGTCCTGCTCATAGTAAGGGGAAAAAAATCAAAAATGCAATTAAATAACAAGGAATAGTAAGGGGAGGGGAATGTAGAACTAGCCATTGAAAACAAAGAATAAAAAGACATTAAAATTGTTAATAAAAGTTTCATGTTCTTCCCATGTCCACATGGGTTTCCTCTGGGTTCTCTGGTTTTCTCCAACTGTCCAAAAACATGCAGATAGGCGGATTGGCTATGCTAAATTGCCCCTCGGTGTGAATAAGTGTGTGAATGTGTGTGATGTGTGTGTGGTGTCCTGCGATGGTCTGGTGTCCCCTCCAGGGTGAATTCGCCGGTATTGCACCCTGTATCCAGATATAAGTCTCTGTGACCCTGATTAAAGAAAAAGATTAAACAACACAAATAAATCTGCAATAAAATTAGAAGGAGTATTGCATTATTTTTTATTTTGTGCTGCTTTCAAAAAATGTTGTCTTTATACAGTATATATATATATATATAGTATTTTTATGCACTTCCTATTGCAGCATCTGGTGGATCAGGGAAAATGCTGAAAAAGCACAAACACTTCTAAAATAACATGATAAAATATTAAATTTATACACCTCAGTTTATACAATGACTCACCAATCCCAGATCTCGGGTGAAATTAAAAGGACTATTTTATTTCATAGTTATAAAGGTGCTAGTTAACAGCTACAAGGTTAATTAACATGCCCATTCTGAGGGCTATTGCTGATAGCATCCTGACATCACCTCATGGTGTCATTTTCTGCCGAACCAGCGCCGAGGGGAGTCAGGTGTGAAGTGTGAGCAGGATTTCTCCATAAAGCCGAGCGTCTCAGGTGCCACGCTGATCTAAAGCTGGCAGGACGCCACCCGCCGTGACCCGAACCTGAACCTGCTTCTATTCTCCAGCCACCGAGAGCGAGCTCAGGACACGTTTAAAAGCCTCAGTGGTGAGAACGAACACTCTAACAGTCAGACAGGGTGTTAAATGTGAGCAAGTCAGCATAATTCACAAGTAATGGTTATATACGCAATCTATAATATGAGTCGGATTTAGCAGGAGATTTTTACGTATAAGTCATTCACCAGCAGGTTTGCCTCGCACCTCCGGTGTTGGGGGTTCGAATCCCGCCTCCATCCTTCTGTATGCGGAGTTTGCATGTTCTCCACACGCTTTGGGGGTTTCCTCCAGGTACTCCGGTTTCCTCCCCCAGTCCAAAGACATGCGTTGTACGCTGATTGGAATTTCCAAACTGTCCTAATGTGTGCAATCGTGCCCTGGGTTACCCCATCCAGGGTGTCCCCCGCCTTGTGCCCCGAGTTCCCTGGGATAAGCTCCAGGCTCCCCCACGACCCTGTGAAGGATAAGCGGTATGGATGGACGTCACCACAACAGATACGTCATCAACTTCAGACAGGAAATACATCTGAGTGTACAGTGATAGCCAGTCAGGAGAACGTGGAGAGACCAATATTGTTCACTTTTATTGTGGAATTTTCATCATTACCCAGTTGTGAAGTTGTTTTAGCTAGAAATGACGCATTTGGTGTTTCTAGTGGGGTAGGTGTAGTAATGTAACTGCTGGAGATGTGTCTAATTGTTCTGCAATTTGGTGCTTAGATAGTAAATGATAGTCAGGTGATTTGTTCTCATTGTGAAATTTGCATCATTACCCACTCATGAAGTTGTTTTAGCTAGAAATAACGATAGCTGAGTACTGATTAAATAGTTAATTTTAATGTTTTAGTGACCAGACATGATTTTTAGTGGGATAGCTTATTGCCAGAGATGTGTGTAGCCTTGAGAAAAGCTCCTGTATCCACCATGTGGTCCAGTGCAGAGCAGCAAGCTGTGAGATTACAGCAGAGCAACCCTTTCTAATATTTTAGCTAGCTAGCTAATGTTATATCACTAATAGCCCAAAGGTTTAGTCCAGTTACAGGTTTAGTCCAGTTAAAATTCCTTGCTTAGAAAGGTCCAGATAAGCAAATAACATGACTGAATGACTAGCCAGCTAACTAATGTTAGCGATGTTAGGTATTTGTGATGCCAAGGTGTTTCCAAGTTCATGTATATTTATAGATCCTGGTGTATAGATGTTCCAAGAATAGTGAGTGTTACACTGTATGTAAATAAGGTACTTGGACTTTCCACATAAATCTAACAATAAGTTTTGGCTAAAAGTGTCAAGATATTGCTCATCGACTATGTCAAGGCCGTAACAGCATCACCCGACCGTTTCATTCGTCGAACGACTCAAAGAAGAGAAGCTAGTCTTCAAGCACTTGTAAAATAAATCAAAAGTGAAATTAATTATGAAAGCGTCTCACTCCAATAAGCATAGCGAGAGTAATGTGATATCTGTGACTGAAAGCATACACGGACGAGGTAAAAACGAGTAGTCCGCATGGAATAGGTCTATAACTGCCACGGCATGTCTGCCTTTGTGTTGCTTTGCTTAATGTAAACCAATAAACGTGGCTAACCTTGCAGCTCCAGTCGATGCTTATTTAGAATAGCATCGATTAACAGTTCCAATTATTGATTATGTTGCACCGCTTGAGGAATTTCAATGGGTTCAGATCAGACACTGGCCTGAAGTAGATTGGACTGGCTATTCAGGACAACACCATGGACAACTGGACATGCTGAAATATACCACATGTGTATCAAGCATTACATACCGTAATGTAATACAGTGTAGACGCAGGAAATCAAAATTATCATGAAAATTAGCAACAAATTAACATATACTGTAAAATGAATGTGTTGTATTTTGAGCCTAAACATTTGGGGTCAAAATGGGTTTCTTTATTTTATTTATTTATTTATTTTGCAAAACACTGGCTACAGAAAGTAAGCCTCAACCCGTAACGGCTAACAAGGTTAGAGATAGATATACTGTATGTTTTTAGTTTTTGTTAGGGTTTAAATCTGCCTGTCTGGAATGAACATCACAAAATATATCATTTATATTTGTGAAATATTTCTGTAGGTTTGGACGTATAGTTTGGATTACGCAACTCGTCACACATCAAGCATGAGAAAAGCCGGGAGAAATCCGCCACACAAACCTGGGTCTGGAGCTCCACCATAACCGGTAACCAATGGATAAATTCGACCTACGACCAAAATCATTAAACCAAAACAAAGATCAAACATACAAAATATGAGAGAGAGAGAAAATGAAAGAAAAAGAAAGAAAAGAAAAAGCTCCAGTGATACATCTATAGCCAAATCGGCAACCAGGCTTGGGGATAAAATATCTTGGTTCTTAGTAGAGAATTCTTCATGGATCACCAACTCTTGGACCACCAGCAGCAAAACAGTAGCAGCCCGAGAGCATTATTTCTCCATTAGCATATCATAATGATGGATTTTAAATTGACAGTTGGTTTTGCAGTTATGGCGCCAATAATTAGCTAAGTAAGTTCTCTAGTTCTTTGGGTAAAAGAAATGAATCATTTTAAAGAATGTCAAGTTTATTTTATTCTCTGGAAGGGTGCCAATAATTCTAGAGGTGAGTGTAGAAAAATGCCTCCAGCCATTAGCATTTTAGATAAGCATAAGGACAGTTAGTGTAGGATATATAAACGTTCTACGAGCATGATTAAATTACCGGGCGTCTGTAATGTCCAATATGTCCACAGTTGGTCGTGTTTAGGAGCAGAGATGTGGCCATAGCTCTGTGTTGACATCCTGAGCCGTCGGCTCGCCTAAAACCTGGATTTAAATTACTGTGCCATCTGTTCCCACTGGGAGCCTCGTGGCCATTTTAAAATTCCGACATAGTTAATGTGGATTGCTACCCACCCTGAGATTTCCCTCACTGCCAGCCTAAAGTTAACTCAATGCTCTTCATCCCTGTATGGTCAAAGCTTACAAATAAGTAGGTAAACTTTGAATAAAACAAATATCCAGACTTAATTTATTAGCAGGTGGTTAAGATTCAGAACCGGAAACAGCAGAATGGCGTGAGTTTAAATCCCAGGATTCCCGCAAAGCCGATGTTGAGCCTTTGAGCAAGATCGTGAGCTTTTAACAGCTTGTATTTGTATTTGTATTCCGTCATTTTTAGTAAAAGCATTGACCAATTAACAGCAGTAAATTAATTTGAATTTATGGACACGATACAATATTGAGAACCTGAAAATATGTTTACACCACATTTCATAGTAATGTATTCCTAAAAATGGAAAATGAGGCTAATATTCACAAAATAATGATCATTGAGCATCCAATAATAATAATAATAATAATAATAATAATAATAATAATAATAATAATAATAATAATAATAATAATACAGAATCTGTGATCATCCAGGAATGATTCTGAGGCCAGGATCAGAAATTATTCCACCTCGAAAGATGGTTATATTCACCTCCCAAAGCGTTATTAATTCTTCTTACCACAGCAATTTGTCTCAATGCTAACTATTTTTATCCGTTTATTGTTACATTTAATGCTAAGGAATATCTGTGAAATGAGTTCCTGTTCTCACATTACACATTATAGCGGCTGCTGTATAAACAGTCGTTCCCTCACCAGTCTCTCTTTTTTTTCTCTCTCTCTTGAAGTACATAAAACAGAAAAAACAAAAAAATCACAGCTTGTCATGATATAGAGAAACCACAAAGCGTAAACTCCTCTGTCCTGAGGATGTTAGAAAAGTTATAGCTTTACTACTGACTGTTACGCTGACACTGGAGACTCCTTCCATAAATCTCCATACAGAAACCTTCACCACATTAACGATAGTTTGTTCACGTGGAGCGTACGCTGTACAAGTCCCTGTGAATGAGCTGTTACTATAGTAACTATAAGAGCACATTGATATAAACCGATCAGTCCATAACCGATTAGTTCATGTTTGCTTTGTCTTGATTGACTAAACCGATCCAGTTTAAGCAACACTAATTGTAAAAGAGACAGAGGGTCGTGTGTGTGTGTGTGTGTGTGTGTGTGTGTGTGTGTGTGTGTGTGTGTTTGTGTGTGTGTGTGTGTGTGTGTGTGTGTGTGTGTGTGTGTGTGTGTGTCTACTCCCCCACTAGTAAAGAACTCCCACCTCAAACCTCAGCCATGGCAATGAATAATGTAATGAGCAGCCCGTGTGATGTGTGCAGTCAGCACACTTGGCCGCTCGTGTGCACTTCGACTCGGGAGGCCGCTTCCGTAATGAGCCAGCGATGGGGAGTTATCGAGTCAGATATCTGAGATGGGCCTCACACCAGGCCAAGGTCGACATCTCGTGCCCTACACCTTCAAAGTGACTTCATACTGGACAGCAGCCTTTTTAACACGACGCTGAACGCAGACTCGGCAACTACCGAAGAGTGCCAAAACTTCTGCAAGTTCTCAGCATGTCGGGGACGACGATGATGGTGATGTCACGGCTCCATCAGCGTGTTTCATTCATTACACATTAACATGTATTTATAAACCAGCTTAAAGGTGTACATACTATACAATGCTCATGGGTTCTTCAAGGGTTCTTAGCTTAAGAACCCTAAAGAGATTTTTCTTGGAGCCCTTTATGGTAAGAAAACACTATGTAGGGTTCTACATAGAACCGTGGGTTCTACAAAAACCTGAATGTGGATACTAATATATATTTTAAAAAAGTGCCTTATTTTCTTTAAGCATGTTTGTTTTGTTTTTTTTTAGTTTTTGAGTTTAGGATTGGAGTAAACAAATGTACCTTTAAACCTTTTCAATTATAAAATATAATAATAATAATAATAATAATAATAATAATAATAATAATAATAATAATAATAATAACCGTGGATACCATTATTTTTCCAAAGTGAAATTTTATGAGTTTGATTTAATTTCTTTAATAAAATAAATTGACATAATTGACATAAATAAATGATGGCCTTTAGACATTTTCAGGTTTAAAAATAAGTAAACAAACAAATAAACACCTTTCATATATAGCGATATTTTTTTTCTTGAAACCATTTAATAGACATAATTACATAGATTATATGTTTGTTTCTGGTCTAGACCTCACTCCGCCCCTGTCCTTTCATTGCTGTGTTACCTGATTGTGTCCACCTGTTCTGTGTTAACTCCTCAATTAGGTTGTCTATTTATACCTTGCTGTTTACGTCATTTCTAGCATGAAATGAAGCTTTGTGTCTCCGTACCTCATTTCTTGCTTCTGTGTTTCCTGGTTTTTGATCCATGCTAGTGTTTACTTTTTCTGATCGTGGATTAATACGCTCGCGTCCTGTCTTATCTAAACGAGCGTTAAATTATTTTAACTTTAACTAAATTCACGTCAAAATAAATATATATTCAGTGTCATTAAATAAAGTGTGTAACATATTTCTGTAAAATCCTAAGACCTGTAGATCTACAGAGGTTACCGCATTTGAAGAACGCTGAAAAGCCTTAAATCAGAGTCATGTGACCTCTCCTAGGGTTTGTTCGGTGCTCGTGCGCGTAAGTGTATTTGCAATAAACATGTCAGAGTGCTGGTGAAATATGAGTGGCGTGATAAATACATGGCACAGGCTTCTGAAAAGCAACAGATGTTACATGTCCATTTTCAAACGCAATCGATGACCATCTCTGTCCACATGATCACATGTCAGTGGACTCCGGGGAGAAAGAAAAACAAGAAATATGTAAGGGATGGATGAGCAGTTTCCACTCTGAACACACACCTAGGATAGAAATGGTCATTAAATCCATACACACGGTTCCTCCTGCACTGCCTGAAAGAACCAGAGAACCTTTTCTTTAGTTTATGTTTTCTTTAGTTGTTTTCTTTTATGTCTTTCCTCCTATTTGGTTCTCTGTAACAACCTGTAGCAGACTTATTTCCTTCTTGGTCTATCTATAAACATCTTATTTTAATAGCAGTCGGGAAAATACACTTGTTTGCTCAAGATGTTGCCTTTTTGCCAAATAGGAGCAGATCAAACACCAGCTTCAGCGTGCTTTCACACCGTTTGCCGAATCCGAATCAGAGAGAAATTCATACTTGGTTTGTTTGTTCGCTATTTGGCTTGGTTTATTTCCCACGGCACGTAATTAAAGCTGAGCAGAAATACAGCACACACAAATTAGATTTGTCATATTCTTTAAAATCCCTAATACAGTACTATTTTAATTAATTACCTTACAGTAACATTAGTCTAATCACGTTAATGCAAACTATACAGCAAATCCATACGGCTTTGCCACGCCTGATTGATGGACGAAGCACATGAGAAAGAGATCAAGCTGGAAACTGAAATGAATAAGAGAAACATGGATTTCTTGTCTTGTGAAATGTACGAGCAAACATCTCTCTTCTGATCATTTTTTTTTTGTCCTCCCTGACTAATGAGGTCCGATTCAAGCGTACGCTTAGCCCGGCTTTGCCGAGGTTTTTGTTAAGGAGTCATTGATTGGGCGTTTATCATTCGGCGAAAGCGCCATCGTGGATAATTTCGGTATATTGAACCGTGCAAATAGTTGAGCGGCCTTGCAGAGGTGAGAGGGGTTAAAAGAGTTCACCTTGAGATCTGTCACTAATTACCGCCGCTAAATGTGTGCCCTTTTCTCTTTATTGTAAAATGACCAATCTGTTATCTTGCTAATGTGTTATCATATCACATAAAAAAATCAGGGAAGACAAAAAACATGTTTTGAAAAGGGCACGACTCGAGACATTAGAGCAAATTAGAAGGATGTGCCCGAGGTGACGTCTGCAGGTGAGCGATGATGAGGAAAGAAGCAGAATAACAATAGCATACAGTACACACGCTTCTTTTTTTTTTTTTCTGTAAAACTATTTCTATTTTGAAAGGAAAAGTCTTGATTACAGTTTTGATTACACCACAGTGCTGTTGAATTCTGGCTTCTGATTGGTCAGAAGGTCGGACCGTATTGCAGCTGCAAATCACAGTTTTCAATTAATGCACTTGTACTAATATTCATCATTTCTATAGTAACAGCTCATCCACAGAGACTTACTGTATATGACCATGTTTTCTTTAAATGTGTGTGTAATCATCGATATGGTGAAGTTTTCTGAAAGGACAAATATGTTTATTTAACATTTAAGGAAGGAGTCTCCAGTGTTAGTGCTTTCAGGGGTAAAGCTGTAACTTTACGGTTTCTCCGACACATGACATGGTTCGTTATTAACTTCAAGAGAGACAAAAAACAAAAAAAAAAAAACCAACAGGCTGATGAGGGAATGTAAGTGAGAACAGGGACTAACTATCACAACATTAAATATAACTATAAACAGATAAAAAGTAAACCACTATTCTTTGCAAATTTTTATTTTTATTTTTTTACTGATGGCAAATCTATTTACAGATGAATAAAACGCTTCAGGATGTGCTGTTATAGGAAAATAATCAACAATGTCATGAAGTAGACTTGATTATTTTCCTATAACAGCATGACATGGAGTATTATTCCTTAATTAGATGAGTGGCTGTTTAAAAAAAAAAAAAAAAAAACATGTGAGATGCAGTGGATCTATATATACTATAC
Source organism: Cranoglanis bouderius (assembly GCA_023630585.1). Classification (NCBI taxonomy): domain Eukaryota; kingdom Metazoa; phylum Chordata; class Actinopteri; order Siluriformes; family Cranoglanididae; genus Cranoglanis; species Cranoglanis bouderius. Next base: position 2,827,033 of record CM042566.1, read on the forward strand.
ATCATGGGCGTAGAATCCGTGGGGGGCGTGTCCCCCTCGCTTTTAATAAAAGATGTAAATTTGTCCCCAGCACTTTTTCACTGGCCATGGCCAATTTGTGGATGTTTGATTTCTATACGTGTACGTGTCTATAAGTCTTTACGTGACCTGACGTCACTCACGTCACGTGTCACGCCCATGCTCGCACCCGCGCTGAGCGCTCAGACGTCGCGATGAGCTCAAAGCACCAAAAAAAAAACATTCACTCCTTTTTTACTAAGCCGAGCAGTGTAAGTTCTTTTGGCGTGTCGTATTCCATTGATGAATAATTAGCGAGATTTGATGGTAATATTAGCCTACACCCTCAGTCCCGCACAAACCTGCACTTATTTTCAAACTCTTTTGTAACGTCTTTTATGTTTTTATTACAGATGTGTTATCAGAGTCCTTCACATTAGAATAAGATGGTGAATTGTTAATGCTGAATTCGGATTTGCATGGATTACGTACTGTATGTCCGGATCAGGCAGCGCTGCACGTTACATAATGGTTTCTTTTACTATGTTGACGTTAAATTTTAATAGAAATATTATAGAATGGAACACAACTGAAATGATGGCTACGCATCTGCTATAGAGCCACGATACGTTTTGATGCGTGTAAAGCCGAAAACTGAGGCCACTCCATGCGTTACACTGATTTATTTCAGCATACAGTAGAACTAAAATGATGCATTAATTTAACACAACAAGAAAACTCACTACTCTTTAAGCACAACAGCATACGAAAGCAGGAACCTGAGACTGAACAAACATTTGCCTGTAACGTACATAGCTGTAGTGCAGGTAGAGTCCATTTATGGAGTGTTTATTTTCTTTCCACATTTTATCCCAACACCGGGCACATGAGAGAAGAAAATTGGAGTGGAAACGACCACAGCTTGATGAAATGAACCTCCTTAATTTGCATTTTGCATAATTCATAATGTGCACTAAATGCTGGAGGAAAAACAAAGGACTGAGGGCTCTCCATCTTTCTTCCTCTCTCTCTCTCTCTCTCTCTCTCTCTCTCTCTCTCTCTCTCTCTCTCTCAGCACTAACCACATCCAACTTTGATAAATTGGAGTTGCACAAATTAAAAGGCAGCAAAGGCGGACAGTCCGATTGTAAAGTGAAAAAGAAAAACACACACACACACACACACACAAAATAAATAAATAAATAAAAAATCTCACATAAACGACTGCAGTGCCCTTTGCTGACTGGAGTTACAAAGCGTATAGCGCCATCTGCTGGACCAAAACCCATTTGTCTTTACTGTAAAGCCCCATCAAAGCAAAAAAAGGCTGATAATGTTCTGCAAATTCAGCACAATAAGCCACACTGAAGTGCAATCAGTGCAAACCACAGACTCTCCAGTGTGTCCCTATTAACAGCCATATAATGATCAAACTTTACTGGATCAATGCTGCTGTAATCACGGCTTTATTAGCCCTTTAACGTATTAATTAGTGGGCTAATTGATAAAAAATGCAGTATAGTATGTCTTTCTTTCATCAGCACTTCAGTCTTGTACCGTCTTTTCTTATATTCATATTACACTCTGATTGGTTAATAATAATGTGAAATTGTTCATGTATCTCTTTATAATCTCTTCTTGCTGTAAGGACCGCAAGGACTTTTTTAGTTAGCAATATGTGAAGTTTCTGCATTGTTGAAGCCACTTCTAAGGGAGTGTGAAGGGAAAAATGGAAGAAAAGAAAAAAGAAAAGAAGAAAGAAAAGCAGAAAATGAATTAAAATTTTAAAAAAATTTAAATTCGTTTTAAAAAAAAGAGAGATGAAAGAAAAAAGACCGAACACAATTTAAGAGCAAAAGTTATTATTAAAGAAGAATACAATGTGAAGGAAAGTAAAAGTTGAACAAGTCTGTTCCTCAGATCAGGCCTGATGTTACACAATCGAAAACTGGGCTCGTGCTTTCTTTAGTCTGTGGCTCTGGATTGAAGTTTCTGTGGCTTCCTGAATGTTGGATGATGACAGACTGTTCGAGACAGGGCACGTTCTTCCTCTCTTCCCCGTCAAGCTGCTGGAGAAACATCTCGACGCTGAGAGACGAGTCAACATCCAGGACAAAGTGACACTCTGTGATTCCCGGGTTCACGTTCAAAAGTACCGAAGATAAACAAGCTGTCATCATTTGTCATCTGAGAAGCTGAAATTTGCACTAATTGAAATGAAATGTAGTTTGAGTTCATTCAAATGAAGTAGTCGGAAAAAGCACGAGGGAAAACTCCGCCCATAATCCTAACCTTTGTAACTTTTTATGCAAGTTAAAATGATTACCTGGAACCCTTTCAGATAGAGAACATCGTTCCATAATAAACGATTTAATAGCATGTTATACATTGTTTACTAATTAAGGAATAACAAGTAATTAAGTAAGCATTAAAACACTGTATTGCGCTGTAAATAGTGTGATGTGAGCAGAGTTCCTGTTACCACCCTAAAGCACGTCCGAAAGTGTTTCGTCCCGTTTATACAACAGCAACGATTGTAATTTCTCATTATTTAAACGTGGAAAGTTTTATCCGTTTACTGTTACATTTTATGTTGCAGAACATCCATGAAACAAGGTAGTTTCCTGTTATCGCTTACGTTAAAGCAGCTGTAAGCAGTCGTTCCCTCACCGGCCTCTCTGTTTCTCTTTCTCTTGCAGTTAACTAGACGAAGAACACAGCTTGTTACGCTACCGAGAAACACAAAGCGTAAACTCCTCTGTCCTGAAGACTTTCCCATGTCAGAAAACGTACCGACTCGAGACTCCGTCCATAAATGTTAAATATACACCTCCTTACAGAAAACCGTGAACGAGCTGTTACTATAGAAACGATAACGTATTAAAACAAGCACGTTAATATAAACCTGTGATTTGATTTGCAGGTCAGAGCTGCTTTCATAGAAAACTAATCAACACCTTCTGACCAATCAGATTCGAGCGTTCAACGGCACTGTGGTATAAATGTGGAATGAATTACAGAATAGCGCGTATTTCTAAACCAGCTAGAAAAATAATTTGTCTTCTTTTGAAATCTAATGTGGAATAATAAGTAGCACCTGAGAAGGCCAGGGTTTTTTTGTTTGTTTTTTTTGTTTTTTTTTAATATTAACAAAATCCAAACACTTCTCAGTAATACACTCAGACTTTTGGACCTGACTCTATACAAAGTGGTGAATCGAATAAAGTGAGACACGCGGCATCAGAATGGAAACACGCTTAGCATTTCCAAAACTCGAAAACGTGCAAGTTGGATGGAATGAGTCTGGCCTTGATGTGTGGAGGTGCCGTGAGGTGCCCCAGCGTTTGCCTTGCTGTTCGCATACAGATCAGCCGAACCGGCCCTCTGATGATTGTCAGACTGGGGCCATGCAAAAGAAGAACTTTTGAAAAAGACTTACGCATCTAGAAAGCTGCTGCAAACTCCGGTTCTCCTTTGTGTTTTTCAATTAAACCACTCCTCCTGATTCAAAGGCAGCCAGATCTAATACGGCTTTGATCTCGTAACCATAGGACAGACTTGTAAATGGAGGTTCGCTTTAATTTTTTTTTTTTTTTTTTTTTTTTTAGTCGTGTGATTGCTTGTAATTCTGCCGCGATGGGGCATCTCTTTTCACTGCAGCCAGGACTTAAAAGTGCCGGAGCCTTGTGGTGAAGAGGCGGCAAACACAAATAATCTCCCTCTCCAACAGAAGCCTTTGAATTGAGCATGGCCCAATAGTTTTTTTTTTTTTTTCTTCTTCTTCTTTTTCTTTTTCAATCCCACACGTGGCCCCTCCTTTTCCCCGAAAAACGTGATTAATCAACCTTTTCTGTGTGAATGCAAAGACACATTCTCATCAAAAGAAGAAGTGTATAATGAGAGGCGATGGGGAAAATAGCAGGTAACATTGTCTCTTATAGCGCTAGAGGACTTTTGAACGTGAAGATTTATACACTTGGCAACTATTTAATTTTTTGGTTTTGTCAGCAGCAAAGAAAGTCTGTTCAGGTGGGAAGCAAGAAAGTAAAAATACTTTGCTACTGTGCTGAGGTCTGGGTTTTTTTTGTTGTTTTTTTTTCAGTATCTATACTTTTCTTGAGTTACTTCTTTTCTCCTAATGTTTTGACTTTTGCAGTGGTGCCGATGGTGCCGTTAGTATGAATGTTTTTTCCCCCTGCTTTGTCGAAATGTACGTCATTTCAAGCTCTGACCAGCTGATCAAAGTAACGCATTAAAACAAACAAAAATTACAAACAAACCATTAGAGAAATGAATAAGTAAACAGTGCAGCTTGTGCAGTACGTACAGAACAAATAATTGTATTTGAATGTAATTAACTTCCAATCTGTGGCAGGTGGGAACTTTACACCGCTGTGCTGAGGAACGCTATGATACATTATCGTTTCCATAGTAATGACTTACAGAGAGACTTGTATCCGATGATGTACCGTATAATCATTGACGTGGTGAAGTTTTCTGTGCGAGACATTTATTTAACATTTATGGAAGGAGTCTCCAGTGTCAGCACTTTGTAACAGTCAGAGGTAAAGCTGTAAAGTTTACACTTTCCAATTCCTCAGTAGCATGATAAGCTGCATTTTTTTTTTTATTTAATCATTATTTAACTTCCAAAGATAGAGAGAGAAAAATGTGAAGGACTGTTTATAGCTGCTATAATATAAATAATAACAGGAATAAATTGTTCTGCAGATGTTCCACAATATTAAAAGTAACGATAAATGGATAAAAAGTATGATGTGCTGTTTGTTATTAAGTAAAAAAAAAAAAGTGTAATCACTGACAAATTGCTGTGGTATAAGAGGAATGAAAGGACATGCTGTTATAGAAAATAATAAACTTTGGGGTGATAACAGTAACTCTGCTTCATCATACCACTTCATCATTGATTATTTTCCCATAACAGCACAAGCTGTAGAGTTTTATTTTTTACTTTCTTGAGTGATGCGTATGCTACCCACTTAACGTCCTAGGTCTTATGTAATTTTGCACTAACACGTGTTATATGTTAACACCTGAGACAAGCTAAATCACATATTGTTATACTGTACACTCCTGTATGTGTACGATGACAATAGAGTTGAACTGAATTAAATTGGATCGAATGAATTTGAAGCTGCACTTCAACTTTTATCAGAGTATTTATTTAGATGAGTAATACCACTTTTACTTGAGTAAAGAATATTGGTACATTTATGACCATTTATACCTAGAAATTACTTTGATGTTCTTTTGTTTGTTTGGTTTTTTTTTTAGCTTTTAGTATTTTATCCTTTTTCCACCACTTAACAAACTTCCGAACTGTAATGTGTTGATTTATAATTTTTATCACAGAATCTGAGAACACTCTGGATTAACTGTGTGGAATGGCTGGCTGTGTCCGAGAAACTGGGTTCTTTCTTTTGGGATTAAAAAAGAATTAAACCACACACACACACACACACACACACACACACACACACACACACATACACACATACACCCACTGAGGATCACAGACTCCTTTAGAACAACGGCGGCACCTTCCGAATCCTAGCAGCTCCTTTCTTCCTGAGCCAGGATGGACAAACACAAGAGTCTATTCTACACACTGTGTCGAGTGAAGAGGGTGTTAGTCAACGCTGAATGAAAAGGAATGGACCTTCTGTATCTTTTCTTTTCCATCTTCAAAGACTCTCTTTCTCTCTCTTTTCTCTGTTATTTGATGACCATTTGGTTCAGTCCTTTAAGCAAGCTATTGGTTTTTTTGTTTGTTTGTTTTTTTCACCCATGCTCTTAATGGTGTAAAGCGGTTCATTTCATTTTCGGACAAGTCAAGATTCTGGAGTCTTGCAGCATGCCAGAATCGTAATGTCGATTGTAAAAGTTTTGGGAGTGTGGTGGAGCACTTTTCACTCCGAATGTGATCATTTTATACTCGTAATGTGAGCACTCAAGTAAGACTTTTTATTTCAACCATAACACTACATATTAAGGTTCTCTTAACTAACTCTCTTAACTATTTTTTGCATTCATTACCATTAACAAAATGGGAACTTTGTAATCAATAAACTGTAATAAATGTAATGTTAAGGAAAAATAATAATAAAGTTAAATGTCTCAATTAACTTTAGTTGAAATGGTAATGAAATCTGTATGTATTGCCTTATGTTTATTAAATCCAAAAATGAAATGACACCATGGTCCTAATTCGTGCTGTTATAGAAAAATAATCAACAGCTGTCTGGTGTGATGAAGTGGAGTTACTGTTTCCACCCTGAGGTTGATTCTTTTCTTAAAACACCACATCCCAAAGTGTTTTATTTCTCTTATACCACAGCAATTTGCCGACAATTGCAATTTGTTATTGATTGAACAACAATACATCACATTTTTATCCATTTATTGTTCCATTTAATGTTGTGGAATATCCATGAAACAGGGTAAAAAGCCAAAGCCAGGTTTATCATGGTGTCTCATGGTGAAACACATAAAGGTACAGTTTTGCCTCTGACTCTTGCATAGCGCTGATACTGGAGACTCCTCCCATCCATTTTCCATACCGCTTATCCTGGAGCCTGGAGCTTATCCCAGGTAACTCAGGGCACAATGCGGGGGACACCCGGGATGGGGTGCCAATCCATCACAGGGCACAATTGCATATACATTCACACAGTACAGACAATTTGGAAATCAGCCTACAATGCATGTCTTTGGACTCAGGGAGGAAACCGGGGTACCTGGAGGAAACCCCCAAAGCACAGGGAGAACATGCAAACTCCACACACACAGGGCAAAGGCAGGATTCGAACCCCCAACCTCGAGGTGTAAGGCAAATATGCTAACTACTAAGCCCCCATGCATATAATAATCAATGCTAAACAGTGTTTAAAGGAATTTCACCATTATAGCAAAGATAGTAGTTACTTCATTTCTGGTAGAGATCCTTTGAAGACTCAGCAGGAAGCTGAACTGATAAACCAGTGCATTTAAGGCAGGAGACACTTTTTTCATTTGTACAGCAAGGCAAGGAGTGCTGGTAGCCACTAGAAAGAAGGAGCTGTTGATTACAGCTCTGTAACACGAGAATTTAATAAACTGCCCTTAAAGATCTTCTGTAATTATTTCCCCCCATTTCGTTTCTCTCCTTTAGCATTAGCTGAAATTTCAAACTGTCTTTTAAACCCTAAAAAAGTGTCTCAGCGGTCTCCCAATTTCCGTTCACTAACAACTCCCAACAGCGAGGCTGTTTTCAAGAGCATTTTTCAAAGGCTTGGCGTCTAAGCACGACAGCTTGTTCACCATCTTTCTGTAGCTCTTTATTTTTCCTTTCCTCTCCAAGCTTTTTTGAAAGCACGCACCGTATGGACACACAGATGAAAGGCATGCGGCAGAGCATGAAAATGACTTAATTAGCGCTAATCGCTTTTGATGGAACACATTTCCACTATTTGCCTCAATTAGGTATGGTTAATTTCTCTTTTTTTTTTTTTCCTGGCAACTGTAGAGCAATCTGTGGCAGGTGGGATTATTGACATGTTGTGTGTGTGTGTGTGTGTGTGTGTCTCAGGATGAAGGCCTTTGATTGTTCCCTAAAGATGGTGCTAAGCATGTGGTTGATAACTCTTGGAGTGATTTCACTGTGCCACTGGTGTTTCAAGCTGATCTTGTGTAAAAATCTGTTAAAATTATAACAAAAGTGTTTGAATTCTGTCAGATATTTATATGAATGAAGCGTGAACGCTAACTCTTTATTGTAATTGTAATTGTAATCCTAACTGTTCATAACATTCCAATCAAATCAAAGGTCGGGCAGAAAAACTAAGATGAGAAGTCAAAGAGTTCTTCACCCTGAACACAATAATGAAATATATTTATATTAAAACATATGTTTGTGGTGTGTTTAGGAATTCTAGTGCTAATTTGTCGGTTGCTGTTGTATTTTTGTAATTCTTGTGAGAAGTGAGTGGTTGTCTGGTGCACTGACATCATGGCGGACATTGTTATTTCTAGTGCAGTTACAATGGAATTTAATAGGAGAAGAATTTTCAGTGATCTCTAATCTCTAACATAAGGTATAAGAGTTAGGTTTAGCTAAAAACAAGAGAGCAAGAGCTTCTTCTCTCACTCACCATTTTCTAGCAATGTTAAACATCGTATTAATGATAAATCCAGTGTAGAAGTAGTGGAGACATTGGTGAAAACGCTGGTCTTCTAGTCCCAGTTGCACCAAGTAACAGCAGAGATTTGGCTCAGCTAGTTAGCGATCTACGAGATGACGAGTGCAGTGGTACTGATGGTGCAGTTAGTATGAATGTTGAAGCTTTAGAAACTGAACAAAGTTTACAGATGAGGAGGTGAGAGAGCTGGACAGACAACAGGACTAAAGCGCTGCTGTATCATATACAATATAGCAATATTGGAAACTGTTAATTAAAGTGAAAATAGACCAAGTTTAAATTAAAAAGTCAACTCAGGATCTCATTACAAAATAAATCTTGGATGCATTTAAAGATCTTGTTAATTGTAAAGATTCCATATGAGAAAGGACCAGCAATACATCATCATTCTTACAGTAACACAAATAATTAAGCTTTTTAAACTGAAACAATTTCTGAATTTGCAGGTCATGATAGCGCTTGAGGAATAAAATAAAAATATGGACTCTTTAATCCATGAAGGAAGAGCACCTGCACTGACGCTAGTGTCTATAAGTAGCTGCAGTGTGACGAGAGCAGACGAGGATAGGGCACCGCAACCCAGCGTCATTATAGGCTTGCAGTGAAATACATACTCAGTCAATGTCGTTACTGAAATAGTGAATCGATGGTATTAACAAATCATTAATCCCCCACTCAATTGAAAAGTGATGGTCATTCATGAGGCATCAATGTGATTTACAACAGCTATTCCTGCTCTGTCAAGTCCATTCACTATAAGGCCAGCAAATCAATGAGGGCAGTTAGAAGTACGACCATTCTTCACATTTATCCTCAATAAATGTTTTAAAGAGAGCGAGTGCAGAGATGCACAAATATATATATATATATATATATATATATATATATATATATATATATATATATATATATATATATATATATATATATATATATATATACATACAGTATCTCGCAAAAGTGAGTACACCCCTCACATTTTTGTAATTATTTTATTATATCTTTTCATGGGACAACACTGACGAAATGACACTTTGCTACAATGTAAAGTAGTGAGGGTACAGCTTGTATAACAGTGTAAATTTGCTGTCCCCTCAAAATAACTCAACACACAGCCATTAATGTCTAAACTGCTGGCAACAAAAGTGTTACAGCCCTAAGTGAAAATGTCCAAATTGGGCCCAATTAGCCATTTTTCCCTCCCCGGTGTCATGTGACTCATTAGTGTTATAAGGTCTTAGGTGTGAATGGGGAGTAGGTGTGTTAAGTTTGGTATTATCGCTCTCACACTCTCTCATACTGGTCACTGGAAGTTCAACATGGCACCTCATGGCAAAGAACTCTCTGAAGATCTGAAAAAAAGAATTGTTGCTCTACATAAAGATGGCCTAGGCTATAAGAAGATTGCCAACACCCTGAAACTGAGCTGCAGAACGGTGGCCATACAGCGGTTTAACAGGACAGGTTCCACTCAGAACAGGCCTCGCCATGGTCGACCAAAGAAGTTGAGTGCACGTGCTCAGCATCATATCCAAAGGTTGGCTTTGCAGAATAGATGTATGAGTGCTGCCAGCATTGCTGCAGAGGTTGAAGGGGTTGGTTGTCAGCCTGTCAGTGCTCAGACCATACACCGCACACTGCATCAAATTGGTCTGCATGGCTGTCGTCTCAGAAGGAAGCCTCTTCTAAAGATGATACACAAGAAAGCCCACAAACAGTTTGATGAAGACAATCAGACTAAGGAGATGGATTACTGGAACCATGTCCTGTGGTCTGATGAGACCAAGATGAACTTATTTGGTTCAGATGGTGTCAAGCGTATGTGACGGCAACCAGGTGAGGAGTACAAAGACAAGTGTGTCTTGCCTACAGTCGAGCATGGAGGTGGGAGTGTCATGGTCTGGGGCTGCATGAGTGCTGCCGGCACTGGGGAGCTAATACCAACATGTACTGTGACATACTGAAGCAGAGCATGATCCCCTCCCTTCGGAAACTGGGCCGCAGGGCAGTATTCCAACATGATAACGACCCCAAACAGACCTACAAGATGACGACTGCCTTGCTAAAGAAGCTGAGGGTAAAGGTGATGGACTGGCCAAGCATGTCTCCAGACCTAAACCCTATTGAGCATCTGTGGGGCATCCTCAAACAGAAGGTGGAGGAGCGCAAGGTCTCTAACATCCACCAGCTCTGTGATGTCGTCATGGGGGAGTGGAAGAGGACTCCAGTGGCAACCTGTGAAGCTCTGGTGAACTCCATGCCCAAAAGGGTTAAGGCAGTGCTGGAAAATAATGGTGGCCACACAAAATATTGACACTTTGGGCCCAATTTGGACATTTTCACTTAGGGGTGTACTCACTTTTGTTGCCAGCGGTTTAGACATTAATGGCTGTGTGTTGAGTTATTTTGAGGGGACAGCTAATTTACACTGTTATACAAGCTGTACACTCACTACTTTACATTGTAGCAAAGTGTCATTTCTTCAGTGTTGTCCCATGAAAAGATATAATACATTTACAATTTACAAAAATGGGGTGTGTGTGTGTATTTATTTATTTATTTATATACACTGACCTGGTGAAATAAATCAAAGCCTCACTTTGTCCCCTTGAAAATCACCATGTTTTAGTGTTAGCATCTTAGTGTTCTGTTTGTATCATCATTGAATCATCAGAAATAATACAAGATTGGTGTCACACTTGAACATTTGTAATGTTTCATATATAAAAAAAAGGCTAAGGTTAAGATTAGTGCTCGATTTAGCTTTAGTATCTTTTCTTCCAACAAAATCTAACAAATTGCAGCCTCATTTGTGTGGCACTTGGTGAAATTTTGACATTATCTTCTCATATATATATTGTTGAACTGAAATATTGTTCTCTTTAACCCTTAAATACAGAAATGTTTCGCCAATCATTATTACATATTCGGGTCAGAGCATATATCTAATGCGGATGGATCTCTAAACCGCCCCAATAGTACAAAACTGTCCTAATATTTTATTAACAATTACAAAATAATAAATTGCAGCATATTTCATTACATTTTGTCATCAAACAGATGCAAAAAAAAAAAAAATACACAGTTAAAATTAAGCACTAATAATTCATGCATTAAAATAATGAAAGTATTGTAGCATTTTCATTCAATCGTTCAGTCACCAAAACAAAATTTAAATCATTACAGTGTTTAATATTTTTGTAATTAAAGTCATTTTATCATGTATAATTTTTATGGCTAAAAACAATATTATCAAGTAATATTATACGTGGCACCTTCTGCGCTTCCCCCGGTAAATTCAGAATCTGGCTCATATTCGGGATCCGGATCGTTCGACGCGTTAATCTCAGTAGGTTACTATCGTGTTCATAATCATCAAAATCAATATTTTGTTCACTGACAGCTTCATCATCAGATTCACCATCAAACAGTGTTAATATTTGATTAGAAAGTTGTTTCGCTGAGCCATGTCAAGATTTGTAAGATTGTAAGTTGCTTTTATGTCTGAGGTAATTACGATTGACACATTACATCATCATTGTTTACCAAACATTCCCACCTTGCGGAATAAAAGTGGATTGCACTTACTGAGTCGTGAGAGATTCAATATTGTTACGCAGAAAAATATACTTACACTATTACCTACCTCGGGTCTGTAAACTTTTTACAATAAATTAATTATAAAACAGATATTGTTTCACGATTTGGTATTTTTTTACTGTTATATTGTTGATAATAAATAGATTGAGGAATACTGAGAAGGTGGAGGTCTAATGAGAAAAAATTAACAAGGGGGAGGGTAGTGAATGACGTCCCGGGTCGCTTACGACCCGAGAAATATACATTACCTCAACAGAAGAAAAGTTCTAGCATTTTAAAGTTCTTGCTTTGGACCTCCAAAAGTGTAAAGGGAGAAAATCATATTAACAGTGGATTTCTGATTGTGGTGCAGAAACATCATGGACATTTTGACAGCTGGCATCTGATGACAAACTGAATTGATTAGACATTTGTCCATTTTGTTACAACATAAAACTTTCCTCCAACTTGATCAAAGTGTGACATTCACTGAGAAATGGAAATCTCATTTATCTAGGGAGGTTTTAGTCATCTTTAGGCGGATTATTTTACTGAAACATTTCCTAAACAGACTCTTTATGCAACATTATCTTAGCTGGAAGTTGAGGTGTCAAAGTATGTTATAGTCAGATAACTATAAATAAATCCAATTTCAGTCAAAATTTCAGTCTGATTTACCACAGCAATGGTTTTTCCAGACTTACACACACTTTCTCATAGTTTGTTCAAATTTGTACATATTTTTTTCACAAGATCAGGTAGGATTCTTTATATGTGTTATTTACATTCAAATTCTAGTTTCACCAGAATTCAAGTACTCTTCCAGAAGTATGTAGCCTGCTACAAACCAGATTTTTCCAGATTACTTTTGATTATGTACAATTTCTTTTCAAGAATATATATCGGATCTATATCTCTATCTATAGTTCTATATGATAATCCAAAGTGCAACATTGTTTGAAGTGTATTACTCATTCAGCTTCAGTAAATATATGTATTTTTTTCCTGGTCAGGGTTCTGGTGTATCCAGAGCCTATTCTGGGAATGCTGCATGTATATGTATGATGGGAATACACCCTGGATGGGACACCAGTTCATCACACACTCCTTCACACCTAGGGGCGGGATCACAGGATTGAACCAGAGACCCTGGAGCTGTGAGAGGACAATGCTTTGAAGATCGTGAAGTTACTGTTAAATTATAAACATTTCTTCTATGACTCTATAAGAAAATATCTGGTCTTTGTCAACAATCTTGAATTGGCTTCCTAGATCTAAGTGATCTTGGGGCTATATTATCCCATGAACATTCTTGATCTGATGTATTAAAAACATTTTTCTAACTTACTATTTACTATAAGAAGTTACTTATTCTAGTGAATTTTACAATGATATATTTATTTATTTATTTATTTATTTATTTATTTATTTATTTATTTTTTTAACAGAACCTACATTTTTTGGGTTTTTTAGGTCGGGTTTATGAACAGAACCTACATTTACGTTGACCCACCACATCGTTTAACTCTAGGCAGATGAGCTGGAAAACAAAATGCCTGGAATTCAGCCGATGGCTTCATGTAAAATGTAAAACTCTTCCTATATGCAAGCTTCAATATTTAAATATTTAATCTCTGCCTCTCTGTCTGGAGCAGAGGCCTGGTTGGAGACCGATGTCTGAGCAAGGGTCGTGGCCTGCATCCTCCCTTATTGATCACTTTACATGCATGGAGTAGGACTAAAAAAAACCAGGGCAGATGGAGTCACAGGCCAGTGAATTACAGGACATCAGCCATGTTTCATAGCTTGTTTGCGCTGCAGAAAAGACAATTCCCTTATGCTAATGTTAGTACAACATGAATTTCCCTCAAGGCTACACGGCGGCTTTTTAGTTTTATTACCTGAGTGCTCCGGGGGGCCCAAAGGCTAAGGCGGAGAGTCATTTGCAGGTGGGCGCACTGAATATATTGCCTCGTAAAAGTCAGTCTGCCGTGCCCGCATAAGCGCAATTACAAATGGCATTATGTAAACTGATGTGTGTCCCTAAAGTAATGGCATTACCTTTTACTTTCCCCTTATAACGCTCGTTGCACAACTCAAATAGACTGGCCTTACCACCAAACTAATCGTCCAGCCATGGCAAATCTTGCCATTTCTTTACACACTCATGTATAACACAGAATAAGGTACTCAGTAACATACGATGCCCGTTGTATCCAGCGATACTTAGCAGTAGTCTGCCTTTGTTCAAAATGTGAACCCATGTGTAATGAAATGTACTGCTAATTAAGCATGCTCATACACACACACACACACACACACACACACACACACACACACACACACACACACACACACACACACACACACACGGCAAAGCTGCGATGGCCTTAAGCCACACGGGATGTAAAGGACAGCTCTATGTCAATAAAGAGGACAGTATGTGCTGAATAGGCGTTACATCGTGTGAGCAGAATAACTCAAACAAGGGAAAAGGACACCAACTTGCAAGTGTGTGTCACTGTGTAATCTCTACATTATACACTGTTGTGTATAATATCTACATATAATTCTACAAAACAGTTAACACACACAGATGCATCCTTTCTCCTGGCTTCTAACCAAACATCCTCTTATTCATCACATAGTTTCATCCATTTGCACTCTCTCTATCCCCCTCTCAGCACTCGTTTACGTCCAGCTTGGCCACCATGCGTTTGAAATTAATTAGCGCCCTGCGTAGTATTGAGTAAGTCTCAGGGTTTGGCTGGAAAACTGATGAAATATCAGGTGGGCTGCCGAGGGCCAAGATATAAGTATGTGGAGAGAGTCAGAGGTTAATCCTCATTGATTTTTCTCTGTCTACATACAAGTGCTGTTAAAACAGCGAGGGTGAGAGTATCTACTTGGCTCAAAGACTTTTAGAAACCTGTGAGTGTACACAAAGTGTAGCAGAATCCTCTTCAGCAGGGGTGGAGAATGCATCTGCACCAATCTGTCCAGTCATGAGGTCTCATCAGTGGTGTAATAGCAACGATGTGGGGCAAAAACTATTACACACACACTTAAATACACATAGACAAGATTTTATGTCCTAGGCAGACACGATTTCTTCCGAATACCAAGAGTTGACCTTGTTCCCATTCATTACACCGATATGCTGATTTATCAGCCTAAATGGAGATCAAGGGGGCGTGTCAGTCTGTGTAAATGCTGTATTTGACCCAACTGTAACTAATAGACTGCATGAATGTACAGTCTGGGTTAGAAAGAAATCAGCCCCAGCCTCGCTTCTCAGTTCTTTATCCCATTTTGTGTATTTTACCAACAACCGTTGGTGGCGCTGTTGCACTCGGATCCACAAAAATCCAGAATAATTTGAATTTAGAGCTTTGAAACATTTGTTAAAAGCGCCCTGGTGAATACTGAAGTAAGGTCATTATATTATAGTTCAATAAAAAAGCAAGCTTTGTAGTTTCTTTAAAGTTGCATGTATTTAAGGTCCTAAGACTTGTTTCATGTCATTACAAAAATTGCACTTCTCTTTCGCATTTCTCTCCTCTTTCACACTTTTTCCCACATATGAAAAGAAGCGCACTGACGAAGAGAAAGACAAGCCTACCCACTGATGAGCGCTTGTGTGTTTTATTGATAGGGCGTGATGGAAAATGCCAGCGTGCTATGGATTCTCCTCACGAGAAAATTCAATAGGAACCTTGTGAGATAAAGCTCCCTCGCAGGCGAACGGAAACAGTGATCAATGAGCAGCAATCAGGCCATCGATCAGTCATTATATCATTGGCCTAATCTAAACAAGTGATATCTAATCAACAAAATAGCTCAGCGCTAACAGGTGGCTCATGTGTGGTGGAAAATGAGGAACTTTACCACACCTGACATACATTTATTGAGCGTCACGCTTCTCAAGAAGACTAACGGCTTTGTACAATATATACATTACATTCAGAATAAATGTAAATATGTCATCATGAAAGGAAATGATTCCTACATTTAATGAATGCACAAGAGGCAGCATTTTTCGCCAACTGGTATTATATGCAAAGTGCTCCAA
The DNA here is from genome assembly GCA_023630585.1 of Cranoglanis bouderius. Taxonomy (NCBI): domain Eukaryota; kingdom Metazoa; phylum Chordata; class Actinopteri; order Siluriformes; family Cranoglanididae; genus Cranoglanis; species Cranoglanis bouderius. The sequence continues at coordinate 2,842,879 of CM042566.1, forward strand.
GGCAAAAATAATTTAGCAAATTAATTTTCATGCCTGCTCTCTCTGTTTACCTCCTTCTTTGGTTTTTGCACTTCTCTTAATCCCATCATGCAGGGCAATAAAGGTATGCGACATGAGCACATTTAATTTCTCCCCATTAGTCCTGGGCAAGCCCAGAGGTGTGCTTTAATAAGGATCAATGGCACTTTATGTGGGACAGGACCTACTTCACTGCATGCAAATTAAACCCCAACACTTAAAGGAAAAAAAAAAGCACTGGATTTAATTAAAAAGAAAACGTAAGACCGCAGGCTCTGGAAATTCAATTAGAGGGTTTATGCAAAGGACAGCTTGCCTTTTTTGTGTTGCCTTTACTGTTTGTGTAATGGGGTTTTCATATTAAAAATCAATAAGCAGTCTGAATTGGAAGAATCACTGATCTCTATGCGTGTGTTTGAATCAATTTGAGGACTAGTCCATCAGCCCTGCTGTTGCAAAGATAAGTGCTGGGGAAGAGGGCCATCATTCTGATAAGAAATGGCAGCTCTCAATGGACAAATTTGGCATGTCGAAGATAAAGAATGGATGCTTTCATGGAACAGCTTGTTCATAGCACGACTCAAATGATCCTCACTGTTAGTTATGATGACTGTTTCTCCGACAATGTAGTGCATCAATGGTGGGGTCATTATTCAGGAGAAATGCTTCTCTCCGATAGAATAAGCAATGGCGATGAGTGAATCATTCGAGCTCAGTTAACACATGCAGTTAAACAAGGATAATCCATGTTCAAAAACAAGGGAAACAGGCGAGGGTCAAAATCCTTCACAACAATACACTGAAACAACAGGGTGTACGTAACTTGCAGTTAGCCATTTATTAGGGCAAATACAGTAATTATTATGATTATAAGTCTGTAGCAAGTGTCAAAGCACAGGTAGACACCAAGAAACCAGGAGGTCCAAACCAGGAAGAACAGCTACAAACAAGGAAACAGGGAACAAGGAAAACTAAGGCTCAGAAATTCACATTAACAATGAACAAGAATTCACAAAGATACAAAGGAACATAAGAGTATAATACAGAATCTAGGGTTGAACTCAGGACAGGTTCAGACATTAGGTAAGAGACAAATGACGATACAGGGTGGAGACAGGATCAAAATACAGGCACATGGCAATGTAAACAAAAAGCACATGTCATGAATTCAAAACAAAACATGAAAGCGGCAGGAATTTGTGACAGTATACTGTACATAAACAAACTAGTCAAGGGCTGACACAGAACAGGTGACCACAAACGCATAACAAACCAATGACAGGACAGGGTCAGAGACAGGACTAGAACAGAAAATGAAACATATGACGCTTGTCATGCAAAGATGGGTAACTGTGACATGAATGTAAAACAACCCAAGAAACATTTCTGGGTGTAGATCTGTTCTACTACAAGATGCCCTACAGCAATGAGTCTTGATTTTTTTTCTCTCTAAGCATTAATTCAGCCCTGCTATCGACTCATGACTCTTAGTAGTTAAAAACAATTCCACAGTAAACCATTTACACTATGCTACGGGGCTAAGCAGCATTAGTCCTTATGCTGGAAAACCAACCCTGCAGTGAGCTTCTGCACACTGAGCTCCTGGCTTCACCACCACAGACCGGTACAGCGACTTTAATAGTGTTGCTGCTGAACCAATCCATTTGTTATATTGTGCAGACTTTTTTCCATTACTTTTGAATACTGCTGCATTCACAACAACTGGGAACCCTGGGAATATTCTATCTCAGAACCTTCTACTTCCCACATTAGAGCCATCTTCTGTCGAGTTGGAGAGCCGGATATTTCCTACTGGGAAGTCGGAAACCTCACAGTTCCCACTTGGTCTTGAACGCAGCATGAGATTTACATGTATGACATTTGGCAGACACCCTTATCCAGAGCGACTTACAGAAGTCGCTTTGAAGTCTCTATCAATAAATACATCCTCAAACTGGTTCATTAGGTCACGGACTAAGAGTACTATCAGTCTAAAAAACCGTTTGGTGAGCTGAGAATAGCATGCAAGGAAACCACCAAGACATGGATTCATTTTTAATAACAAAGTGCTAATTGTTTAAGATCCCAAAATCCCACCATGGGCAAGGTCTCATCTTTCACCTAAACGGTCTCATCTCTCACTCTTGGAAGTGCTGATTTTTAACAAACGTTAAGCTGTCATGGAAAATATTCAACCAAAAGCTGAAACTTCGATTTCAAAGCATTACAGTATATATCTTTGGACACACTTCACTAAAGAGAAAGTGAACTGAGAACCATTCGTTAGCTACAATACCGTTTATCCTCCGAGTCAAGCCCTTGTCACAAAAGAGTGCCGTGAACCAAAGAGTGAGAGAGGACTAAAATGACCGGCTGTATGAAAGGTGAGACAGGACAGCCTATTCACATCCTGCGCTCTCTAAAAATAACCTAATGCACAGGATTAGCATCGGAACAGGAAGCAGACAGAAAAAAGGCAGTCATCGCTGTGTGCAGACGTCATCTTATCTGCCTGACGCATTATCTGCTTCAAGCCCAGACTCATTCACAAAACCCAATCCACCCATCAATCCGTCTGTCCAAGTGCAATTCATAGTACATAGTGAGGTTCCTGTTCCACTGCTGACATTAAAAGATTATGTATCAAAAAGGTACAGAAAAGACAGAACTTGTATGTTAAATATGGAGGTAAATTTGAGAGTACACTCGTAAAGTGTGTCTGTTTTTTGGGAGAACCCTTAAAGGTTCAATAGAGGGTTTCAAGTAGAACCCACTTTCAGAAATAAAGAACCCTTAACTATCCAAAGAACCATTGAAGAACTGTTTTCTCTAGGTGTATATCACAAGTTCTACAAATTTAGACTTGAGTTAAGTTAAGCATGTGTAGTGAGCAATTAACAGTGAAATTACACACACTGGTATTCAGACCTAACTACAGACTTAAGCTCTACTTAGAAAGTTATGTGACATTTATGCATGTGTGGCAGAATTTGTCTAAAACAGAGGTCATTTATACATAATTCTGACCTTGGATTTAAGCCTTGTGCAATATCGGCTTGAATGAGGAGCAATATTATATACAGAACCACTTTTTTGTGGTTTAAAAGGCGGTGATTTAGATGGTACTGAAAAACCTCATCTCAGACACTTCTACTCAAGAAAAATCATTATCTTAAGCATGTGCATAACCTGAGTCAAGGAACTTTCCCAGTGTAGATATTTATGTAACTATTGGACTTTGTGTCAAAGTCATTATGACTGGAACAAAGAATAGCAGCAACAATTATAATCTAACACAGTAATATTGCATTCACACACAGATCTCCAGCCTGGGTTTACAGAATGCCACAAGGTGATATTTAAGGTACGTTGCCTGCACACCTTCTTTGGGCCTATTCACCAATTATGACTCCATTAGATAGATCTGGCAGCTCATTTGCTCTGGAGGCAGTGTAGATGCCCTGGGGCACTAAACCTTTGGCTCACTGCCGTTCAGCCTCGCTGCTCACACCTCCATGGAGCCATCATCCTTCGTCTCACTAAACCTATCCACGAGAGTCTCATTTGCACAAAAACCAGCATCTTACCCCTGTAGCTACAGAGAAATGGGAAGGCCCAAGATGGCAGCCTTAACACCAAGACACTCTGAACACGGAGTGCGTAAATGATGAGTCTGTTGTCCAAGATGTTAGACAGTTCATTAAGCGTTTGTCTCTGCAGTAAGCAGAGCCCAGATGGCAAAGTACAGTCCTTGTTAGCTGAACTGGGGAAAAAAACCATCAGGGGGTGAATGCCTTTGCTGCTGAGAAGATGTGTGTGATCATCTCAAACATAGGCTTAGTCTTGCCCCTTCAAATGTCTGATTTGAATCCCCAATGCTCAGAGGAACTTGTTATAATCCACTCCTTATTAATAAGACCAGATTGCCTGGTCTTGGTCAAAAGTTCATGGTATGCATATGTAGCAGGTGCTGAAAACATAAGGAATAAGAGCCATAAGACTAGGTGGAGGGTTAAAACAACATCTGCCTCAATTAGCAAAACAAACCAGATGTCATCTTATCTGCCTGATGCATTATCTGCTTCAGGCCAGGACTCATTCACAAAACCCAATCCATCCATCTATCTCTTTATTCAAGTGCAATTCATAGTACGTAATGAGGTTCCTCTTCCATAGCTGACATTCAGAATTCAAATCTGAGCTAATATTTTGTGCTTGTATGTTAAAGATGGAGGTAAATAAACCCAGATCTCGAGAACACTAGGCATTGGGCTTTTGGACAGAAGGAGGAAACTAGAGAACCTGGAGGAACCCCACATGGACACCAGGAGAACATGCACACAGACAGTATCCCGAGATCAGAATCGAACCATGGAGCTGTATCACTAACCACTAATTAACTTATAACTTATAATAGGATACATATGTCACAATAACTCAAAGATACATATTTCTTGACAATTATTCAATATAATGAATGCTAATAATGCTTCTTCTATCAAACACTGCTGTTTGGTATACACCTTATAATCCATTCATCCATCCATCCATCTTCTATACCACTTATCCTACACAGGGTTGTGGGGGAGCCCGGAGCCTACCCCAGGGAACAAAGGGCACAAGTCTGGGGACACCCTGGATGGGGTGCCAGACCATCGCAGGGCACAATCGCACACTCAATCACACTCCCATTCACACACTACAGACAATTTGGAAATGCCAATCAGCCTACCACGCATGTCTTTGGACTGGGGGAGAAAACTGGAGTACCCGGAGGAAACCCCTGAAGCACGTGGAGAACATACAAACTCCATGCACAAAGGGCAGAGGATGGATTCGAAACCTTAACCCCGGTGGTGTTAAAGCATGCTAACCACTAAGCCACACCCACACGTTCTAATCAAATTTCAGAAATGTAATTGTTAAGGAAACCATTCTTAAGCACATGCATGAAACCCATAAGTGTGTGTGCACATTATTTCCTTGCATCTGGACCTCTTTCAGTTCACAGTTCGCTTGCTTTCGCAGCTCTGGTTAATCCCCATGAATCCCAGGAGTAAGTCCAAGCAATTAAAACAACAGCATTATATTTTTCCTGCCACCAATAAACAAGCTAATGTCACTCTTCTACACAGACACTTATTTTATTAAGCGACTGGATTATAAGGTTTCACTAATGTTTATATCATCTAGCTATCTGAGGTCAAGGAAAAATGTATTTTAACTTACAGGACCAGGCAGGATATGAGAGTGGACATGGGCAGCAGATTGACTTGACATATTGCAGCAAATACAATAAACAAAAAGGTCTGCAGACTGCATGTTCATAACTGTAGTACATATGTAGTGCTACATGTGCCTGTAATAAAGCTAATGAAATGTGAAGCCTGAGGGAAACAGCCTTGAGATTTCAGATATACTGAGTGCAATGTGGTTTGTTCCTTTGCACAACTTATGGGATTTTTTTTTTCAGAGGTTAATGGAAGTTTATTACCATATGTCACATCCAGGCTGCTGGTTTTCTGACCTCAGGTTAGGAGTCCAGACTAGGTGGTGAACGTGGAGGCATGCCAGGGGATCTCCAGGCCAGTGTCTGGGTGACCAGGCTCAGCCACAGGTGCAGTGTGTAGCTCTTCCCACACTACAATACTAAAAACAGTCGCTGAGCCCTGTATGAACCGGTCAGCGAAACTTCTCCCTCTTAATGTCCTCATCATCAGGTTCCCACAGAAAGAGGAAGACTGTGGGGTTTAATATTTTATTAAACATAACCTCATGAAATTGTTATTTTTCCCAGACTCTAAAGTCATGGTTCTAAAAGTGGGATTCAGGGAAATTCCCGGGGAACCATGACATATAACCAGGGGGTTGTTTGTCTTTCTATCTTTCTGTCTTTCTTTCTGTCTTTCTTTCTGTCTTTCTTTCTTTCTTTCTATAATTCACACTTTCATTCATTATCTAGTATTTTACAAAAGCAATTTTGGAATTTTTCATGAAACTGGATTGCAATTGAAATTTTATAACTAGATCACATTTATGGAACTCAGAACTCCCTTTTTGGAACGCTAGTTTAAAAAAAAAAAAATTCATTTCTCAAACAACTAATTACATTTTTGGAACCCTTGATTACATATAACACTAGTCTACCTTTTTTAGAAAATTAGATTATATTTTTTAGAACACTAGTTTGCTTTTTCAGAGCACTAGATTACATTTTTAAAACAGATTACATTTTTATAACAGTAGATTACATTTTTAGAACACTAGATTCCATTTTTAGAACACTAGATTACATTTTTAGAACACTAGATTACTGTATAGTATATTTTAATAACACTAGATTACATTTTCAGAGCCCTATAGATTACATTTTTAGAACACCAGATTAGCGTATTGCACTATAACACTGAAACCCTATATTACAATTATGGAACTCATTTTTGGAACAGGCGGTTGCATTTTTGGAAACTTAGATTACATTTTGGAATCCTAAATTGTGTTTCTGGAACAACAGATTACATTTTTGAAAAACTAGATTGCATGTTTGGAGCACTAAATTACATTTTTGGAACACTAGATTATGTTTTTTATAACCCTATTACATTTTTGGAACCCTAAATGACATTTTCTGCAACCATTTATTACACTATGATTTTGGAGCACTAGATTATGTTTTTGGAATACTAAATTACTTTTTTTTGGAACCCCACTTTGCCATTTGTGCAAATGGCCATAATTCTTTAATCTATGAGTTTTACTGCAGTAAGAAGTAAAAAATAAAAAATAAAAAAAATAAAAAAATTGATCAATTTGTTTTGACCCGAGGGTAAGGTGGTAAAATCATAAGAATAAGAGTAAGACACGAACGTACTAATAGAGTATGTATGCATAGGTGTTCCAGGTCTATTTCCATCATTTTTATAGAGCTACTAATTGAGATATATTTTAAAATAAATGCTTCACTTGTGTTGATATAAAATAAAACAGATGGGTAAAATGGGAGGTCCATTTCTAGGTAGTGAACAGAACCTGAGAGTTAATAAGTTACAGAGAAATAGAAGAAGAAAGAAATATGTAGCACTGTGTGGAAACACTCCTGCCAAACTGAGAGGGACTTGGTCTCAGGTTCCCCACGCTGGTGCTTTCTTTGGAGTTCCACCAAAGCTTTAACTGCACTGTCTTTTCACAGAGCCTAGCCCTCCTGCTTCCTGTTTCTCTGGTAGGCCTTGGCGTTGCCCCACTCACCTTTTTTTCATTCCTTCACTTTTTCACTCCTTTTTCCCCCCTCTTGTCTGAGGAGACTTTCCTTGATAGCTCAGGTAAATAAGCCAAGCAGCTGAGCAAACAGAACCGAGCAGCTCAGTGAGCGTGTAGAGAAACGGCAAGAGATGGAAAGAGGAATCGAAGCGGAGGGGGAAAAATCGATCCGAACAGCAGGGGAGAGGTTTTTTTTGGGAGAGTGTGAGGATGGAGGTTAGGACTTATGGGTTCACGAGTTGCCCTGGAGCTGGATTTGACTGACATGTGCTCGGACTTGGTAGATATGACTCGTGATGATGCAGAGAGTGCCAAATAAAAATTCTCCACGACTGAGCAGCTGATACGTCTGAGCATTTGGAAGCATTTTTTCAATAATATAAAAGACTGGCTCTAATTAAATAAGCAATAAGAAATGAATTATTTCTATTTTTTATAGTCACATTTAATCTTGTGGAACATCCATGAAACAAGTTAGCAGTCTTGTGGAACATCTACGAATCAGTTGTTCCATCACCAGCCTCACTCTTTTTTCTCTCTTGAAATTAATAAAACAAAACAAACAAAAAAAACGCAGGTTGTCATGTCACTGAGAAACCACAAAGCGTATACTCATCTGTGAAAAGTTATAGCGTTACCTCTGACTGTTACAAAGCACTGACACTGGAGACTCCTTCCATAAACATTAAATAAACATCTCCTTACGGAAAACTTCACCATATCAATAAATATACACTTTTATAACATTTTTCAAAAATCATTTATTATTAGTCTTAGATTATGCTGAGTGTCTGCAGGACATGTCCATATGAATGAGCTGTTACTATAGAAACGCCAACGTATTATAATGAGAGCATTCATATAAACTTGGCAGCTGCACTACTGTCAGAGTTGCTTTTAGAGAAAATTAATCAACACCATCTGACCAGTGAGAATCTAGACTTCAACAGCGCTGTGGTATAATGTCGGTTTTTACTACCCACACTCCTAAAAAACATGTTTTCTTAATGTTTCCTAAAATTCTGGAAACATCTTGTGGTATAAATTGAGATATGACAGTGGGGGAAAAAAAAAAACGTTTTGAGCATTGTACTGTATCTACATCTTTACCCCCCAGATGTTTCCGGTTCATGGTTCTTCCTACTCATTTATCAATGCAGTGTTCCTCCTGCTCAGCCTCCACCTCATCATTCTCCCTCTTTCTCCTGTCCTAGGGTGAAGGAACCTGTCCCATCTATCAATGGAGGTGCAAGATGAGACCATGGGGCCCTGTGACACATAACCTCTCTTCTTCTTCTTCTTCTTGTCCAGCATGGAGTGAGCAATCTGGAATGGACACGTGTTGGGAAACATGTAACCAAATATCCTCTTCATTTCCCAGAGCCCTGACCTTCATCTGGGAGTGATATAGATCATGAGGGATAGAAAATGAAGAGTAAACGATAAAGTGAGAGGAGATAGAGTGAGACATGTGGCGTGGTAAGACCTCATTGTCGATATCCACAATGATATTAATCCAAATCAAATGGTAACTTAATACAGAGACAATATGGTTTGAAATGTTATTTACTGGATTGTAGGAAAATACAAAAATACTGATTCATATCCATGTCAACATATTTCATAATAAGGCACCAGACATTCAGTTACTCCACATTATATCATTTCTAATGGTCTGCACATGCAGTGAAAATACTTCCTGCACACTCCAGGTTTTCGTCAGTATTAATGCTTGGCAAAGGCATGAAGGCCATTCAGGGGTTACTGCATGGTCAATCCTCCTGTGCTATCTCATCTGATTTAATCAATCTCCACTCAATCCTTGGCCAAAATCAATCTCCCTCCTCTGGCGTATCCAGCATGGGATGCTTGGTTAAGCCGCGGGGATGCAAGCAGGGCTGCCCCGTGCCCGCTGAGTGGTGGAATGGTCCAGCCAAACACACACCCTCAGAGATGGAGGCCTCCACCACACGCCTCCTCTGGATAAATGATGTTGATGAGCTCATCAATCAACGCTGGGCTTGTCTTCAGCTCCCCTCCCTCCTCTGTTGATTTGGTAACGGACCTCTGGGAAGGGAATTGTGGAATGTGCCTCTTTCCCCCAAATGGTATGTAATTTCTCTAAAGGGTGTTCGCCTTTTCTTTAGTGTGCACTCTTACTGTGAGGTCCCTTATGGTTGCGCACTTTGGATGGATAAAACTGTAATTAGTATAAGTGCTAATATTATTTGATAAGCATTAATAACATTTCCATTCGCCCTCTCTCCAGGCTAAGAGGAAGTTCGGGCTCACTTTAAGAGGAGTAGGTACCACCTGAGAAAATAACTCGACACTTAATGAGTGCTTTAAGAGGTCTGTAAGTGGCTACACTAGCATGGTCCATCTACACCCAGCTATGAGAAACCTCCTCCCATGGATTTCCCTTCTCATGCTGGGAGCTACATGAACTGAAATGAAAAGAACTTATGATGGAAAACAAGGAACTCCTTTGTTTTACTGATATTTAAAGTTTTGCAGACATTTACTTTAAACCGATAACACCAGTAGTGTGTATACTTGTATGGATAGTCAAAGTTAAGGCTGTTTTTTAAAGAAAATATAGGCTATAATTCATCTCCAAATCATTGATGTAACTTAACATAATTCATTATCCTTATTTCTATTGCTCTCTTTAGTATGTTTTGGCATTCTCAATGCAGCATGTCTCGGGAATATCTTTTTTAAAATTCTATGTACAAATTCCCAAATTAAATGATATTTTCTATTATTTTGGTCATTAACATTAAATATTTTAGACTGGAGTGTTAATTAGTTTATATAATAGGTGTAAGGTTTTATCCTCATGATATTCCAACACATGGGCAATCCATTTATTTATTTATTTATTTTTAAGGCACAGAAAGTGCTATTTAGATAAAGTCTAAATTCACATGATATGCAATTTTAAGTAATACAATAAAAATAATCAAAATAATCAAAATATATTTTTAATGAATTTATACATGAAAGGATTAAGTTGCCCTGGTGTCTGTTTTAGATTTGGGGATTTTCTTTCACATTTTGTTCATCCTTTCTTCATTTCTGAATGATTTTTTTTTTCCACTGTTTTTAATGTGATGTGTTTCTTTTTTTTATCCGTTTCTACATCTGTGAAAGGTCATTATTTTGTGACGACGGTTTATTGACTCCTACCGGCATGTCATAATTGCTTGAGAGTTTTCGTGCCTTAAATAAGACTTGTACATTGTAAATGTACAGTATATTGTGTTCAAACTCGTGAGGAAGTTTAAAATGAATTAACTCAGACGTGTCAAAGTGATGCAAAAAAACACTAATTGCTAAAGTCATAAACTGTCATTTTGACAAACTTTTGCATTCATATTTTATTATTATTATTATTATTATTATTATTATTATTATTATTATTATTATTATTATTATTTCATAAAGAGTCTCTGGAGCTGCCATCATCCCTTGAGGTTAAAGAGGACAGAAAGTAAAAAGTAGTCTGAAAATGTGGCCTTGAATAGTCATTATACAGGAAGAAATATGAGGTACCGTTTTATAAGATGAGTGCTGAGAAGAATAGTCTGAGCTTTAATATTTAATACTGTGATTGTGGTCACACTGGTACTGGGCTGTATTCCAAGTCACACTAGCAACTCTATGAAGAAACAATAAGAGGAGACAAAGATCAGCCAGGAAAGATCATCGAGTGTTAAATGATCATGTAGCAGTGTTAGGCATTGTGCTATCGAACGGGAAACCTCAGAAGCCGGACCTCTTGTTGTCGCTAGAGAAACTGATAGTTTTTGTCACTCAGCTCAAGCAAGTACTTCCTACTTTTCACAAGAAGATGCTATTCGACTGAAATCACAGATGACCAGTGATAATTTGTTGTTTTTAGATTTCATATGGAAGAAGGCAATTGTAGAAACTGGTACAAAAAAAAACAAGGAAAAAGGAAACAGAATAGAAATTGCTTTTAGTGCTTTTAACAATAAATATTGTCACAAAGCAGCTTTACAGAAATCTGGATGTAGATTTAGATCCCTAATTTACAAGCCAGGGGTGACAGCGGAGAGGAAAAACTCCCTGAGACGACATGAGGAAGAAACCTCGAGAGGAACCAGACTCGAAAGTGAACCAGTTCTCTTACAGGTGTAGAAGAGTAAAGTGAACGTGTGTTTACAGGATCTTGACTATGAGCAGAATGTGACTGAGGGTTCTGGGAAAGTCTTTATGATTAGCAGCTCTTGGGTACAAATCTACAGTATCCACGTGAGATTAAACACTGAAGCAATGTTGAGGCTTTGTCATAAATTGTAGTCACTAAAAAGAAAAAAATGTCTTTGCATGCTGCTCATGTGGCGCAACCGTAAACCGGAAAAGGGATCTCAGTACTGTAGACAAACTGCGATATTGATTCTAGATGAATCAAGTTATCCACGGCTTTCCAAGCGACAACAATTGGCTGAGCTCTCTAACTAACATAGTACGTAAAGTCGTTCGTAAAATTAACAACTATCCCAAACCCGATCTGTCGTTCTTGATCATTAGTAGGTCACATGACCGTAACGTGTACAGTATGTAGGCTGTACCTGTGCTAGAATCTCAATAACTTACCTTAAACTCCTGAAATCGTAGCTTCTCTGACACATTCTTATAGAGGTTGTATGTATTTCTGTTTGGTTTCAGACGGAAACAACAGAAAAGTGCAAGCACTTCCCCGAGTCTCTTGTTGAAAAAAAAAGTGTGAAACCTCTTTTCCTACAAAATATCATGGAATGTTTAGAAAATATTATCTGACATTTTTTTCTACTGGGCATTTTATAGATAAAAAAATAAATAAATAATACATAATCTTTCCAGATGCAAGCATGCGTGGTCCATACTGATTACTTACATGAATGGATTCAGATGGAACTAAAATCCTAGAGATTTTACCCAGAGAATTTTAGAAAATCCTACAGATATTTCTCTGGTAATAATTACGTTACCAACCTCCGCATGTAAAACGTAAGCGTACAATATACATCACGTATTTTGTGGGGAAAGCCTCCAGAACACACTCTGGGTACTGGACTTTGTCCTTTGTATAAAACCCTTGAAATATTTGTTTTTCGGAAATCGGAATGAACTGCCAGAATGACAGTAAGAACTTGACGTACTAAATATAATCAAAATGATGTGGTGTCAACTTTGTCCTTCTGAATGATCTTTCTTAAAGAACGTGATTGCTAAATGATCCTTTCGCTACGACACTCTCTGTGCCCTCTATATGACTGGATATTTAGCTGCACAAGGCTGCTACATACATTGGAACATACTACTGGAATGTTGTGATGTTTCTGTAATATGCAAACCATTATGCAGAAATGTATGAGTGAAATTATATATGGGTGATTTTGTTGAAATATGATGTCCAGGTCTTTCTAAATGACACTGTCCAGCATGCTTTTAAAATGTGTTTTGGACTGGAAGCAGACATCTGGGTGAGGTAGGTGTGTCCATGCAGCTGTGGATGGATTAATGGAGTGCCTGTGTGGAGAGCTCCATGCTTTGCAAGTATATATGTGTGTGTGTGTGTATGTGTGTGTGTAGTGTTTGAAGGCTATTGTCAGAAACGGTGATAAAGGAATATTTAAAGAACTCTGAGTTACAGGATACCCAAAGAAATATTTGGTCTTTCAAGTCGCCCAACTAGCTGGAGAGCGTGTTCTGCCCTCAAACAAGCTCCACCCTGAGTATCAGTCCTGTTACGAGAACTTGGGTAAGGTTCTCTGAGTGAAAGACTTGTTAACACTATATATTTTACAGAAGAATAAAGAATAAGAATACCTTAGATTGCCTGCAACAAACTTTAGAAACACTTTACTTAAGAGTTATTAAACAGTGATCATAGGGATCTATGGTATCTACTGTAAGTTTGTGCCTGTTGCCATGAAGGGCATAGGGAGGTGTCATAGCCTTATAAAAACCACCCATAAGTACTGATTTTGTGTATAACTTGCTAACTGTTCATGTAGGTTTATGCCAATTGCCATGAAGCGATTATATAGGTGTCATGTAACCTTGAAAAATAACCCATACATTATGATATTGTGTGTAAATGTTTAACTGGTTATGCCATTTTATGCCAGTTACCACGAAGGGCTTACGTAGGTGTTATGAAGCCTTAAGTACTGATTTTGTCTATAACTGTTTAACTGTTTATGTTGGTTTATGGCAGTTGCCATGACTGGTCTTATGTAGGTGTCATAAAGCATTTATGAAGCCTTTATGTAGCCATGACTGGTCTTATGTAGGTGTCACGTAGCATTATGAAAATCACCCTTAAGTACCCATAAGTTCTGGTATTGTGTACAAATGTTTAACTGTTTATGTAGGTTTATGTGAGCTACCAATTAAGCGCTTATGTAGGTGTTATGTAGTTTTATGAAAACTGGCCTTAAGTACTCATTTATTCTATAACTGTTTTACTGTTTAAGTAGGTTTATGCCTTTAGCCATGAAGGGCTTATGTGGATTCAATTCAATTCAATTCAGTTTTATTTGTATAGCGCTTTTAACAGTGGATATTGTCCCAAGGCAGCTTTACAGAAATAAATAAATTCAGGATATAGATTTTAAATGTATGAATTTATCCCTAATGAGCAAGCCAGAGGTGACGGTGGCGAGGAAAAACTCCTTGAGACGACATGAGGAAGAAACCTTGAGAGGTACCAGACTCAAAAGGGAACACATCCTCATCTGGGTGACACCGGATAGTGTGATTATAAATAAATCCCTTCTATAAATGTGCTAATGCTTCATGGTCAAATAGTGCAGTTGTGTAACCAAGAAAATTCATCACAGTTTTTACATGAAGTCCGTTTTGTTGAACTTCTCCACTGTTCACTGATGGAGACTTGAGTTTGTGGCAATTGCAGTCTTAAAGCCATCACAGCATAACTGTTTATATGAATTGAGGTCCAAAGCCATCATTATGGTTTTTAAGTTGTACCATCTTCAGTAATCTCAATGATCTTTAGGCTGCACCGTGTGGGGCCGTCCTCAGCAGCAGCATGTGACTTCCAATTGATGAGAACTCCAACCAGAAGTAGGGCATCAGGATGGATCAGGCAGGTCCAGAGAGCAGAAGGGGTCGGGATCATTGGCATCTCAGGAGTATCATGTGTAGCTCAACAGAAATAGAGAGGGAGAGAGAGGGAAAGAGAAAGAGATTATTAGGTATGCTTATTGTCCCGTAATGGTTAAGGACAATGTACTTTGCGTGAGTGAAAGCAGGGACTCCCGCAAGACTAGCTATGACAGCATAACTAAAAGGGAGAGCCAGAAGGTAACACAGACATGAGGGCGCCCTGGGACATAAGGCGGCCATCCACTCCACCATCAACAAACCTGGGAAAACTGATGTCATGTAGCCTTATGAAAATCACCCTTAAGTACTGATTTTGTGTAGACCTTTGCCAGTTGCCATAAAGAACACTGGTCTAAATTACTGAAACGAATGCTGGAAAAGATCTCTTACTGTACTGGCTTCTGAATGTTTCTCTCACATCCCAACAGCACTGGAAAAGATCCACAGATTTAATAGAGAGCCCCACAAAAACCTTTATAATTTCCCTAATTCAGCAGGACAATTTCTGAGGCAGAGCAGGAGATTATCTTCACGGCACATTACGTAAAATCACATCCAATATCAACGCTGAAGATCCAGCCAACCTCGTTAGACACATTTCCCCATGATTTTACCATAGAGCTCAGCGCCAAGAATTGTTCTTGGCAGTGCAGACAATTCCCTCTCGAAGGTACAGATAAACAGAATTAAACCGAATCCGTAGAAATCGAGAGAAACTTTATCAAACATAATTACTCATTTGTAACACGAGATAGGTTTCCTGTTGTGGGTATTCGGAGGAGAACGGAGAACTCCAGCCCGCTGCCTTGTCTCTCTGTGGCTGCACGACGCACGCCAAAAAACCCTGACTGCGTTTCCAAGATCATTCACGCAATTTGCGGCGTGACCTTGAGGGAGCCACGTTCACCTCTCTTTCCAGCTCCATCCCTTCCTGTGCCCTCCTCATGGGACCCGGCATGTGCATTCGCTGCCAAGCCGCCATCAAGAAACATTCTTCACAGCGCAAGACATTTACAGCAATGGATGTGAAAGTCGGACTGACATTCATCATGTTCTGTCTCTTCTCTTTCTCTACTTTACTGTCATGCCCCAGTCCTCACCGTCCTTCTTTTTATAATAGAGCCGTCCTGCTTTCTGTTCCAAGGCTGTGAACTGTAACGTCACAGAGACAAGTTTTATCTAAATCCATCACTGATGATGTGTTCTGCAAAATGTCTAGCATGCTTATAGAAGTATTCTAACTCAAGTCTGATTGGTCAGAAGGTGTTGATTAGTTTTCTAGAACAGCAGCTCTGAAAATATGTTGTCAATATGTTGGAGTTTCTTTAGTAACACATGGATTTAAAAAATGTGGGTAATCAATGACATGGTGAAGTTTTCTATGAGGAGACATGTATTTTAGATTAGATTAGATTAGATCCAACTTTATTGTCATTACACATGTATAAATACAAGGTAACGAAATGCAGTATTGTATTTAGCATTTATGGAAGGCAGTTGTAGCTCAGTGGTTAAAACGTTGAACTACTGATTAGAAGGTCGTGAGTTCAAACCCCAGCACTACCAAGCTGCCACTGTGGGCCCTTGAGCAAGGCCCTTAACCCTCAACTGCTCATGTGTATAAATGACATAAATGTAAGTCGCTCTGGATAAGGGCATCTGCCAAATGCCATAAATGGAAGGATTCTCCAGCGTCAGTGCTTTGTTAATGTAAAGCTGTAACTTTCAGTTTTCTGGTTTCTCCACAAGCTGTGTTTTGTTGTTGTTGTTGTTGTTGTTGTTTGTCTTAATAATTTCAAGAGATAAAAAAATAGAGGCTGGTGAGGGAACAACTGTTTATCTGCTCTAACGTGAGTCAGAACAGGAACTTGTTTCGCAAATGTTCCACAACATTAAATGTAACTATAAATGGATAAAAAGTGGGATGTGTCATTCTTTAATTAATAAAAATTGTAATCAAAATAACCAGCTTCACATTTTGCGGCATCACGCCATATAGTAATTGATTATTTTCCTATAAAAGCATGCCCCCTTGGCTTTTATTCATTACATAAAGTACTGGCAGCAAAAACTATGCACTTTATCACTACTGTAGCTATTCTACAGTCCGCTACTATAAGAAAAAAAACATTGATTTTACTGGGAAATGTGCCGAAACCTTGTAATGATTTAGTGTAAAATGTACAAAGTTTTACTAAAAATGTTCTTTAAAACGTTTAAATTTCTACAATTTTAAAAATTCAACTTCTATAAAGTAAACTTATAGTCACAGTTTGTCATTACTGACACTTTTTCAAGCCGAAAAACTAAAACTCAGGCAAGAATTCTGTAAATGGGACCGAAGTAGAGAAGCAAATTTTGGCCTCCGTCAGTCAGCCTTTGGTTAATAAATGACAGAAAAATGAAATGTGCCCTCGCAGTGCACTTGAAACAGAACATCCAGTGTTCTGTACACTTTATATTTCTTTGCGCACTGCTGTTTTTCAGGCTTCTGGTCAGATCTTGGATGGAGAGCACATTCCTGACCCTGATGAAGGTCGCGAGGGACCACCATGTTCCAAGGGCAACAGGAACAGGGCAGGAACAGGTGTGGTGGAGAAGAGAGATGAGGAGGTTAGCTAGGTGTTTAGCACACGTTTGGCCTCCCGCCAGCTCCATATGCATCTTTCAGGAGAAGTGGAGAAACGGTGGACTTTTAGAGGTCTGCAGAAGTTCATGTTTTGCACTTTTTTACGTAGTTGATTCAGATGTTAGGGTAATGTAAGGGTGATTCCATGATTAGGACGCTGTTTGTGTGCCACTGATCTTACATTAACAAATATTTTTATACAGTCGAGATAAAAAACTATTTTACACACAGGTAAAAAAAAATTCATTCATAGCAACAGTTTCAGATGAATCACTTTAACCGTTAATAAAACCTACAAAATCTACATCACCTTTTCTTGTAACTAAACTTCACCTTGAAATAGAGTCAATAAATTACTTCTAAAATCCCATTATTTTTTGCATTAATGTGTGAATCAGTTTAAAATCTCATGGGAAAAGCCCATCAATGAGCCGTACATTACAGATTATTAAAAAAATGTACAGTACACTGTAGTTCTTTCACTCAACCCTGTTACCAGAACCCCAAGAAATGGAGTTCAAAAAACAGGAAGTTGAATCGTCCAAATTTCCTAAAGATTATGGGAAGAAGAAATCTAGTTCTTTATTTTCAGTGACATTGTGATACTGACTGACTTTGAAAGTACAACACTGTTGCACAAAAGATAGATTGAACGTCAATTATTAATTAACAAAAATATTAAGTAATTAAGCAGTTAGAATGCCCTTGATGTCTTAATGTCATTAGCGTGGATGCTAGTTAACCATGTTTTGCTAATGATTTGCTAATTCTATGCTAAAACCCTTTCAAACTGGCATCTTTGTTACTCATTCGAGAGCAAAATGCAGCACGAACTTGTTAACTTGTAATTCACAATCCGCCTCTTTAACTATCTTGCAAAGTGCAAAACCTTCTTTAAAAACTTCACGGAATCCAAAATAAGTACTAATGTCTATTTTCTCTGTATTTCCACACACTTTTCATAACACATGGATGCTTTTTCTTTGGCAACATTTTATAAGTCTGGTAAGTGCATTAAGTGGTGTGCAGGCGTCCAAGCTATAGATAAACATGAGGAATTGGAAAATTAGTGAACGGAAAGACGAAATAAAGCACGATGACAAAATGATCAAGGAGGAGAGGAATCCTTGTGGACAGCTTTTATGTATCCTGAATTTCATATAACAGGCATTTAGGCTTGTCAGGCTTTTAACAACCGTTATTTGAAAGTGAAGGGGAAAAAAGGGAGGGCTTGGACAGGATCTCTGGCTTGTAGCTTCGTCCCTGATCCTTCCATGGAACAAACTGCATTAATTAGCAGCTTGTCTGTGGAGTGAACTTTCTGGCAGCCCTGCAGAGCTGAGTGAAAACCTTAACGAATGGTTTTAATAGCCAAGCCAAAGCTCATATTATCTTCTGTTTCCCGTCTGGTCTTCGGGGAGCGCTCAGCGTCACTACCACTGTGCAGATATGAGCAATTTGTATATGTTTCTGTCGGGAACCGTAACAACCACACAGGGAGAAATTATTTCACATAATTACTAAAAGAGAGAGAAAAAAGGCAGACGTACTGGGTCAACCTCTTCAGACTGCATGGTAAACTGCGTGTTTAGAGGAAAAGTGATTGATTTGAACTGACCGAGTCCAAGCTTTAGTGGTCGCAGCCTGCCATGAATTGTCTTTGAGGCAATTCAGCTAGTTGAGCAAGTTGGCTAGCGAGTTTCACTTTGTGGAAAATTTTGTCTGGACATCATTTAGTTGGACAAAAGAAAGTGCAAGAAGCGTTGTCGCTTCTTAAGATAAGATATGATCAACTTTATTCTTCCTGAAGGAAATTCTTCCTGTGCTTAAGACTATACAAATAACAGTCAACAAATAATAATGTATAATTTGGTTAAAGTATAGATATAAATATATCTATAGGTATAAACATTGTTAATAAGCATTAAATATTCTTTATAAGTAATACAAATATAACAATTCTTCATGAATAGAAACATTCGGTTGCACTTTCTGTGAAGGCCGTATGCATAACGAACAATGAATACATTCATTACCTGTTATAATGCATTCATACAGCGTTAATCACATTGTTATGATATTTTATGAATAGCCATTACAGTTTATAACAATGTTTGTAATGCATTTATAAACTGTTGACAAAATGCATTAGAAGCACTGTTAGTAAGGCATTATACTGTATCTATACCAAAGAAATTCAGCACCCAGTTTATAACATATATTCATTTCATGTTATAAAGCATTCATTATACACAGTGTTATATTTTAGTAGTATATTTATCATGTATTTTGAATTGTTCACATGACGAGGTATACGGTAAGTAGTCCTCATAACATATCGTAACACTATGACCAAAGAAATCAAGCACTGGGGCAGAATGGGGTGGGATGAAAATGGGGAGATTTACGACATGTTAAATTGAAACTTTTTGAGTATTCCAATGTCACAATGTAATTAAAAAATAACAACATGTCTATTTTCGGTACATGATGTCACACAAGCAGCACAAATTATTATACCAATCTTTATCATCTACAGTAAATAGTAAACTAGGCTTTCGGTTAGCTGATGATAGCTAGGACTGGTAAGAGTTTCTATGGTTACAGTGTGAACATAAAGGGAAAAAAATGCCAAGTGTGAAAGGAAGTCTCAGGACAAATAATAACAATGTAGACTCTTAATAAAGGTGGTATCAAAAAATGCAATGCCTAGCCATGTGCTGCTGCCAGGTGAAATCTCTGATATGAACTTCCATAGCATCACATAAGATAGCTGTCACTTAGGCTTGTGTGAAACGGAAAAGGCAAGGCAAAGTCGGCGCACTTTAAAAGGGCAACGCTTTCTGCTGAGAGAAAACGTCTTTGCGTCCGCCGCCTCTCGGTGACAGCGGTTGTGTGTGAATGTGCCGAATGATGTATGAGCTGTTTTAAGGTTGAGAGAGTCCCATCGACAGCTGCTCGCTGCCATTCACACCTGAGAGCGCCTGGGTTCTGATGAGAATTAATGTACTCTGACATCCACAGGGACTTCCCTCCCCACCCCCAGTCCACAGAGAGCTCCAAACACAACTATAACCAAAGAAGAAGACAAAAAGCATCTAGGAAGAAGAGAGAGAGAGAGAGAGAGAGAGAGAGAGAAAGAGAAGAAGAAAGTAATCAATGATTTGATGCAGCATGATTCCCAAACGCTCGTCTGAATTGTACATAGACTTATGCACTGGCTTTTAAATGTAAAATCTGAAAAATGAGCAAAATTACCAAATGTATCTGAGATAAAATGAGCGTATAATTTGGTGAAGAAAATCAACATCATACTCTTATTATAAATATTTGCTTCTGATTCATGATTTAAATGTATTTGTCCACAGTTATGTTTTACTGTTATTGATAATTAACAGTAAAACGTAATGTTGCACAGGAATAATATACTTAGTCACTATATACGTATGCACACTACATAGGATAATAACATAATGACGTTGTTGTACTTACAGCATGTAGTGCATTATATTAGTCATAGAAATGGTATGACTCAGAGAAGCCCTGTGTCGAATGAACACTTCATTATGTGTAGTCTAACGTCTGTCCTTTGAATTTGTATATTTATTTACACATCGATTCACGTATTGGCGCGTACATGTTTAAATGTGGATTCCCGCCCCCCCCCATTCAAATAAGCCAGTATGAAAATTGTGGCACCTTTGGAAGGCCTTAATGAAAATACATACATTTTCCAGATGGATGAAAATGATAACATCTTTAAAAGCAGCAAGTCCACATGTGTCCAACTCATGGCTCACAGGCAAAACAATGACACTACTATCTAATGTAATGATCTAAAAACTATCTAATCTTTAATCAGTTTAATAAATATTATCAGCTAGGCCCAATACTATAAATACAGATGAATATAGTCCTAGTCCTAGCCCTATTTTTTCCTTACACTGTGGAGACTTACATTATGGCGGTTCAATGGCTCACAAAAATTGCTATGGATAAAGAATTAATTTATAATTGCACCACGGTGCTCTGAAAAGATTGAATCAAATCATGAGGTCACTAGAGATTCTCACTGATAATGGATGGTGCAGTCATGTTACATATTAATGATAATTTAAAGGGCTGTATCCTAATATCCCTATTTGCTAAAAGTCCATTGGACTCTTGTATCAAAACATGTTCTTTGACTTTGCAAATCCATAACAGTTGGGGACTGTTCGCATGAAAAGTTACAAAGTTTAGGTTAGGTATAGGATGACTTTTACTTGCAACTTTATTCGCATGAACTCTAATTAAATACAAATTTTCATCTCATTTTATTGTTACATTTTGAAGAAACAGAAGTTGGAAGAGTCTCTACTGGGGTTCAACCCCTGGGTCAGCATCCTGACAAAGGGCACTTAAAGGTTAATATGGACCACTTGGCCCCTTGGGTCCTTCGGACAGATGAGGGTAATTTCAATAGCCATGCTGAGGGCACACCGCATATGGCCATATGTACATCTTTACCCCAAGTCACGTTTGGGAAAAGAAAAAAAAAGTACGGATTTTATGGCCTGTACAAACATGTATCAGTAATGGCAGACAACTTACTTCCTGGAGCCGTATTTTTTTCCATTACCTCCTTTTCCACATCCTTCCTTCAATCCATCACCTTCAAACAAAGTTTCCACAAGGCTGACCATTTCTGTCAGCGGAGGTCACTTTGACCAGCAAGGTATTGAGGTTTTAATCCTTAGAAAAGATGAGAACCCACTAGAGATGGGGAGAGGGAATGTAGGAAGGTCTTAAGGAGGGAGGAGTTGGCTACAGACCAAGGAGATGGCTTTTGGCAGGATGGTCACCCTGCCTGAGGGCAGCCGGCGGCTACCAGTGCCCTGAGACTCCCAGAGGACCTTTCAAGGACCAGGAAGGTGCTGTAGGACGGACACTCGGCCTCCTGCCAGATGAACGAACTGCGGAATACCATTCAGGCAACTAGGTATTTGTAAACCGCCGCTAAAATTCCAGTGGGGGCTTGGCTGTGTGTGTGTATGACGTCAGTACGGCCCAACAACTATCATTAGCACATTCAGATGGGATGCGGTCATGTCATCCAGACCTCAAGGGCTAGTGATGATGCCCTCCATTGCAGCTTGTAATAAGCACTGTGGTCATTCAGTGCAAGTGGCTTTTAGGTTCTGAGGCAGTAGGGACTAGCCACTTGCCTGTTTCATTCATCTGATACTCAATTTGGTGTTCGTTTTTGCTGCCCGCATTTCTTGGAGAGTCATATGGCTCGTGTAAAAGATAAACTGTGCCAAAAACAGACTGCTGCCCTAATACCAGAAAATTACGGACCTGTCTGTGTTCCGTTCTAGACTAATTAGGCATGTTTTTTTTAATATAGATTGGAAATTAGTCTTTGTGCGGCACAGTGGCACTGTAGGAACTGTTGATGCCTCACAGCTCCAGCGTTCCCTCTTCGTTCCTCTCAACTCGGGTTACTGTACAGTATGTTTGGATTTTCACATGTTCTCTGGGAAGGTTTCCTGTGGGTTCTCTGGTTTCCTTCCACCTCCCTAAAAAATGTCGATAGATCGATTGGCTACTCTTAATTGCCCCTAGGTGCTCTATGTTGGACTGGCGTCCGGTCTAGATTGCATTCCTGACTCACACTGTGTTCCTGAGATCTACCATGACCTTGACCGGGATAAAGCACTTATTGAAGATGAATGAATGAATAAGAGTTAGTGAATCGTCAGGTTGATAACAAAAAATCCCCATTCCTAGTGGATGGTCGAGTTGTGTCATGAACTAACCAGAAGGTAAATGGCGTCATTTATATCCTTTTTTTATTATTACAGTTTGCTAAAATTTCGATTTGGATGACTCTACACATTCAAAAGCTGCAACGATTAAGGTTAGGATTAGGATGACCAAAAATAAATAAATAAATCAAATCCAACCCATCTTTTGCTTGTTTCTATGTATACAAACTGCACCTGTCCATATCCCATTCTTGAGGAATTATGCATAGTTTCTAATGTGGTTCTGAAATGAGTGCTAACTCAGTGCTAATTATAAATAAATAACAAAACAACAGTAATATTAATATTAAAGAATGGTTTTAAATAATATTTACACAATTTAAACCATTATTAGCACAGTATTATCCATTATTCATATGTTTTATTTTAATATTTTACATTTCATTGGCCGATGGTTGATATAGATCAGTCCGTCAGGTTTAAATAACACATATGGATGGAGGGGAAAGCCAGAGGCATTGCTCACGAACATGTAGAATATTTAGAAATAACTCCCTCTTTCATGTGCCATTAAAAATTCCCACACATTTCTGTCCAAACAGTTCCTTCAAAGTGCCTGTTGGACCTGTATGTACATCAGAAAGTCACTTACCCCGCCATCCAGTGGGCAAACATTGTTCACAGCTGAGCAAACACAGCCAGCCAGAACAAGACATATATTACAACCACTCTATTTTCCTACTTTAAGTCGCTCGAATCCCTTGCTGAACACATACATATGTACACACACACACACATATTCAATCTCTCCCCCACCCACCCATTCATTTGTCTCCTTTACTCTATCAATATTTCAAACAAGCTCAATTTATTGATGAAAACCAGACCACTTGAAGATGAATGTCAATGTGTAGATGATGATGAAAAATTCAGTATGGCTGAAAAAAATTGGTGTACATTAGGCATGCAACCAAATATGAATAAATTATTTGTATTGAACAGATAACATGTTCTAAACAGATACAAATACAGATGGGGGGGGGAGTGTGCACTTTTGTTTATTTATTTATTTGTTTTTGTTTTGTTTTTCCCAGAAAGGTTCACAGGGCATTTGGTAGTAACTTATCCTTAGTAACTGCCTGGTCAGGGTAATGGTGGTTTAAATTAGGCTAGTAGTTTGTTTATATTTTGGGAAATAGATATCGCAACTAGAGAACATCTCTATTTGAGGCCAATTGTGGACTGGAATGATGTAGTTGAGGTTGAGGAACTGTCAAAGACAGAATTCACACACCATGCTGACTCTGCTGTGTTTTCCAGGGTTTTCTGGGGGCACGGTAGTAGGGTTCATAGGATGTAAACCATGCCCACTTCTGATTTAAATCCGAGTATACTGTAGGTACACATACAGATAGTCAGAGCAGTGGTGGAATAATATATACAGAGTATATATATTCAGTATATACATTATCATTATATATTATTATATATCAGTGCCTATGTTTAATTGGTTCAACTTTGTGACCATGCAGTGAAACACCAAGTCTCTGGGTACTAGTTTGAAATAATTATTTGGTGGGTTTCGGTCACATCTTCATTGACCTTGGGGGGGTAACCATGGTAATTATAAGCGTGGCCCCATTGCCCTCTATATCATTAAACTACACTCTAATGCATGCGTCCCTTTCCATAGTGGGACCCCAAATGTAAAAGTAATCAGCACGTCCTCATGACAAGTGCGTTATGAGTTTAGTGATGGATTTCCACGACTGCCTTGCATTTTATTGAAATTTCTAAGAAGGGAAAGGGAAAGGGAAAAAAAGGAGCAATGCAAGCAGTCACTGCATGGGGCACTTATTAGTTACGTCAACCACAGCAGCGGGAAACTCGGGGCATGTTATTTTACATTCCCCCTTTGGATATGAAAATGAGGGCAAGGCCACTATCGAAGCACCTCGGCTCCT
This sequence comes from Cranoglanis bouderius, assembly GCA_023630585.1. Taxonomy (NCBI): domain Eukaryota; kingdom Metazoa; phylum Chordata; class Actinopteri; order Siluriformes; family Cranoglanididae; genus Cranoglanis; species Cranoglanis bouderius. The sequence continues at coordinate 2,867,640 of CM042566.1, forward strand.
GATCTAATTAAACTGACCGGCATTTATGATGCTGAAATGAAATAAGTGGAGAAAAGCAGATTACACAGAGGTGCTGTAGTGGTGCATAAATGCTAAGCAAGTCTTTAATGGTCATGAGGCCTTTGAGTTAAATAAAGTGGCGCAAGTCAACTAATTCCAGTGTGCCACATGTGAGGAGGGAAACATAATGGCGTGCGTCAGTTTATAGTCTCAACATATGTATTTACTGTCGAGTCCTCGCTGTTGAATTCTGAATTCTGATTGGTCAGAAGGTTTTGATTAATTTTCTATGCCAGCAGCTCTCACAGTAGTGCAACAACAAATTGTTCTTATAGTAATAACTAATTTACAAAGACTTATATGGTGAACGCTCCGTATGAACAGATACAAAAATGTGTAATTGTTGATATGGTGAGGTTAATATCTCTAAGGAGATATTTATGTATGGAAGGAGTCTCCAGTGTCAGCGCTTTGTGACAGTCAAAGGTAAAGCTGTAACTTTAAGTTTTCCGACATCTTCAGGACAGAGGAGTTTTGTGGTTTTTCAATAACATAACAAGCTGCGTTTTTTCTTTGTTTGTTTGTTTGTTTGTTTGTTTTTTCTTATTAAATTCAAGCCTGGTGAGGGAACGACTGTTTATAATGTAAGTGAGAACAGGAACTAACTTGTTTTGCTGACATTCCACAACATTAACTATAACTATAAACAATTTTTTTTTTAAAGTACGATTCTTTAATAATTACAAAATTGTACTGGTTGGCAAATTGTTGTGGTGTACGACAAATAAAAGGCTTCAGGGTGTGTTGCTATTGGAAAATAATCAAGTTCAATCACACCAGCACATACAGTAGCTGATTTTCTTTCTTTGTTAACAGATATGGAGTGTTTTATTTCTTAAAATTTCTTAAAATAATTAAACTTTAATTAAAATAAATAAACTTTCTAAATAAATTGTGCACGATAAAAGGCTTAAGAGGCTATAAGAAGAAACGCTTTAATAAGTTTTTTTTTTTTTTTTTTTTTTTTCCCAGAGCCAAAGGTTTGGTTCCAGTTTTGTGGCTGTCTGTTCAAGTCACCTGAAAAATTCCAACATGGCTTCACAAATTCATACAATTCACGTTTTGTTCATTTTAAAAAAAAAAAAAAAAAAAAAAGGATGCAAGGTTGATCTGGGGGTTAAGGGCGGGGTCCGACCATACTGCCCTCGCATGCTCAAATTTGTACAGATTTCTCATTAGATTTGTTTGGAAAATCAACAGAAGTGACTCGTATTATCCAGTTTCTTCCTCCTTTGGGAATGTGGTCGGTTAATTCCCCATTGGCTCCGAGACGCAAGAGGCAAATAATGCGGTACGGATTTGGTCTGAGCTGTAGGGTGTTCCTCAGCTTTGTGGTGTTTTTCTGGCTTCCAACATTGTTCAGAAATAGAAGGCTGGCATTTCTGCACCTCATCAAGCTAATCAAATTTTCTCCATCACACAACTTATTTGTTTTCCTAAAATGGCAGAGAAAAAAGCTACACCACATTCATATTTGGTAAAATACACAGCATGAGAAGTTCTGAGTAGATTAAATTGAGTAAAAGAAGTCCTCAAGGTCTGGTCCCGCATGGCTACCACAGCTGTAAAGTTCGTGCTAGTCACACACAGACGTTTCTGAATGTATGCTGGAGAAAGCACGGGACCACAGCCATTCCAACACTCCAAGACCACCATAATAGCCCAAGCCACAATGCTCCTTTCAAATGATTTACTCCTGGGGCCAGGACGGGGCTCCACTCTGGAAAATTACCACTCCAAATAAGTGCTTCCCAACGGCAGCCAGCAGCCTGAGATCCCCTCATTATAAATGTGGATGTCTCTACCGTTTGAGCGTGCTCTATTCCCTGTTATTTTGCATCTCTCTTTCTTTCTTTCTTTCTTTCTTTCTTTTACCTTTTATTTATTTATTTATTTCCTGAAAAGCAGTTATGGACGCATCCTTCAGTTCACGGCGAGTTCAAACTGAGCTCCGAGGATACTCTGGATACTTCTTTAGAGCCCATTTTCACCAATGTGCAGCCTGAGATGTGACTAAGGAGCTTCCTTACGCTTTAGTACCCAATTACAGTGATTTACACGCAGCTAATTTTGGATCATATTATGCATATATACAGACAGCTTGTAAAGTGGGGAAAAGAACTGAAGAGCGGGTTCTAAATTTTTAACATTGATCCATCACTAAAGCTTCTCTTATAAACTAATAAACCACTGAGTAGTGTGGCTTGATACTTTATCAGTCCCCAAATGGAAATTTAGAATTTGGGAATGAGCTAAATTGATATTATAAAGGATATCTTCTTAGGGTGCTTTCGGGTTTCAACTCATAAACTGAGTTGAATAAACAGGTCCTGTTCATTTCCCAGTAAAAAGGCTTTTTTATTTTTGATGGAGTTTTGATGGTCTGATCTAAAGTTGGTTTGTTAGGTTTAACTATTACGACAGATCATGATCTATATATATATACTGTATATTCATATATTTATAACCTCATTGTTTATGTATTTATGTGTTTATTTATTTATTTGTCTGTTTGTTTGTTTGTTTATCCATCCTTACATCATGATCTTGTGACTTTCTATCCCAGTTTCCTTAACACCATGTGCTCGTGTTTGTTTTGCTTTCTGCTTTTGTCCTGTCATTGGTTTGTTTCCTGATTGTGTTCACCTGTATAGTGTTAGTTCTTGATTAATCCGCGTTGACTAATTTGCCTTTAAGCTCACCGTGATGTCGTTAAGGCCGAGCATTGATTTCCGTGTTTCATACTGCAGATCCGAATTCTCCTGGTTTAGACCCTCGTCTGTTTGTCTAGTTTCTGATTCTGGATCAACCTCGTTTAACTTTGCCTGCCTGTGCTCCTGGGGTATAGGGGTCAAAGGTCACAGGGGTGATGACTGGAGTATAGGCAGATAGATAGATAGATAGATAGACAGATAGATGTCCCTGCTTCTAAAAATAATGGAAATTATTAATTTTTTTTGTTGGTCATAATCTAATGGCCTTTAATATATGTATATCTTGCAATTCTACCTGTGAAATGAGGTGAAGAATCCAAAATATATTTTGGGGCACTGGATCAATTTTTTTATTTTTTTTTTATTCTTTCTTCACCTCATTTCACAGGTAGAATTGCAAGATATACATTAAAGGCCATTAGATTATGACCAACAAAAAAAAAAAATGAATAAATCAAACAAAAAACAGCAAATGATCAGAAAAACAAACTTTTAAACTATTAAACAAATAGAAAAAAATAATTACTTTTTTAATAAAACTAATTGGGTGAAGTGCGTATCTCATATTTAGGAAAAAAGATTTCACTCTATAATTTGTAGATCTAAATTATATAACATTTAGAGAATTAAAAAAAGAGAAATTGCCTACATGGAATGATGATGTTCACTTTATAATATATTTTATAATTCACCAAACCTACAGTGTACACAATAACGATGGCTGCAAAACCAGTCACTTCCTGTAGGGTTTAAATAACCTGAAAAAGGTGTGACTAAAGGTCACATTTCATATAAAAGTAATTTCTTAATTCTAAAACTTATTTATAAGAGTTATATGATTGGAAACCAATACATTTATGAAAGTTAAATATTATTTTTAATTTCCGGAGTGCAACCTTACCAGATTGGTGTCGATACAAAGAAAAATACCATCACAAAGTGTCGCAACAACAATCAAAAATGCTAAATAATTCTGCTAATAGCTGTGTCTCATACAGTCATAGCTCAAACGCCAGTTAAAATGATTATCTGAATTGAACACCACAGCCTAAGACCAGCAATGGAGGCTCGAGGTGATAAGAAGAGAAAAAGTGAAATGAATTACTCAAAATGGCAAATGCTGAGGGCCAGGCGCTGAACCCTTCTTCCTCTCATTACTCCTCCATTACCGCCATTCCCCCACACCATCTCTTCTTCAGCTCCCTAATTAAAGATCACACCTTCCAGCATAGGCCTCGGAGAGACGTGAGAAGAACCACTCATTAGATTTATTATGATGAGAGTGGTATCTCCATCCATCATGCTAATAACAGCTAATCTGAAACCGTACTTTGCAAGATGGCAATGATTAGGCTGTAAGTTAGCGTAAAATCCTCAGGTTCTCTACTTAACCTGTTCTGAGACGCAGTTGTAATTAAGAGTCCTCAGAGAGGTTGACCTGCATCTTGGATCATGGAGGGGAATCCTCGTTTATGGTTTCAGTCATAACAGAAGATATAAATGTGTCCATAGCATGCATAATACCTTTTAATGCCTAACCTAATCCTGCATAAATGCTCATAGTTACATTAATTAACACTAAGCACAGGCATAATGTCAGACTACATAATACATTGCATTCATATTGCTAGCGATATGAACACTTACTGAACTTATGAAGCCACGTATGAATGTAAGTAGACACTTATGAAGTTAAGTAGCTATTTATGTAATCAATTATAGCTACATGGCCCCTTATGAATTTATGTAGCCATATGAACTCTCTTCTACCTAAGGAGCCATAAAATGTTCATGGCATTTAGCTAACGCCCTTATCCAGAGTGATTTACAGAAGTGAACATGTGAACTTATGTACTTAAGTAACCATATGAGCACTTATAAATTTAAGTAGTCATATGAACACTTAGGAACTTAAGTAGCCGTATGAACACTATGTAGTTAAGTAGCCATATGAACACTTAAGTACTTAAGTAGTCATATGAATACTATGTAGTTAAGTAGCCATATGAACACATAAGTACTTAAGTAGCCGTATGAACACTATGTAGTTAAGTAGCCATATGAACACTATGTTGTTAAGTAGCCATATGAACACTTAACTACTTAAGTAGCCATATGAATACTATGTAGTTAAGTAGCCATATGAACACTTAAGTACTTAAGTAGGCATATGAACACTATGCGGTTATGTAGCCATATGAACACTTAACTACTTATGTAGTCATATGAACACTTTGGAACTTAAGTAGCCATATAAACACTATGTAGTTAAGTAGCCATATGAACACTATGTTGTTAAGTAGCCATATGAACACTTATGTATGTACTTAAGTAGCCATATGAACACTTAGGAACTTACTGTAAGTATCCATATGAACAATTAGGAACTTAGGTAGCTATATAAACACCATTTAGTTAAGTAGCCATATGAACACTTAAGGACATAAGTAGCCATATGAACACTTACCTATATACTTAAGTAGCTACATGAACACCTTTTCAGATAATGAGCCATATGAACACTTTGGAACTTATGTTGTTATATAAACACATATATTTAAATGGCCATATGAACACTTTATAGTTAAGTAGCCATATCAAGGTGATAGAGGTGAGAAGGGTTGTTTTTTGTTTTTTTTTATCCTGCTCACATAGTTATTATTTTTGTTTGCAGCAAAACATTCTCCAACATTCCCTAACATATTTATTTGGTATATTAACAAACTAGTAGTGTAATTTAATCCTTAGTAGCTGTGACCCTGACCAGGCAATTACTAAGGATGAATGAATGACTGCTGTAAATGCATTCCTGTAAAAACACTGTTCACATTAAAGAAACAAGGTCTTTCTTTGTCCCATGAGAAACGTGGAAATAAATAATGATGATGGCAGCACTGTTCCTGTTCCAGTCTGCACTCTCAAACTTCCTGTGCATCTATAAGAATTGTGTATAAATGTCCAATTATAGTGATGCTAGTGACGGTTTGTACAATATGAGAAAGGTGATTATACTCATAACGATCACGGTTAAATCTGGTAAATTAACAGTACATGGCCACGAGTTAGGTCCGGTTCTAGTAGGACACAGGCCCGAATAAGTGAATGGAGATTTGAATCTCTAATAGCACACTAGAAAACAACACATTTTCCTCATTAACTTCTAGGTATAAGTGCGTCAAAGCATGAAATTGCCACATTGGCTACATCTCGAAACAAGCTAATTTGCAAACGAATGATCCGTGCAGCAGAGGAAAAAAATGCTGATTAGGAGCTAATGGGAAGATTATAGGGCTTTTTCTTTCAAGCATACCATTGTGAAATGAAAGTATGCTGTCAAATAGAGCTGCTGTAAATCGACGTATTTCGAATCTTGAATGTTTATCCTGAATTTTTTAAACTGTAAAAACTCACTTTCTATCAGTTTCTGTTCACAATATTGATTAAAAAAAATTCTACATGCAACGAATCTTGAAAGGTGTTAAAATAGTTCTGTGTTTTGAGTTTTAAAGTTTAAAAACAAAAACATGCAATATTTGCAACTTTATACTGTTTTTTTTTATTTTTTTTTCTGATGGATATCCTCCTGTCTTTGTGAAAAGAAAAGGCCAAGATGCTCTGAACCAGGGTGATGCTGAAATATTAGAGATAGTCGCTCTATCCTCCAATTTCTCCTTTTCTACCTCTCTATGTTCTCCCACAATATGCAGACGTATCATATGAGAGACAAAAGCAATAAGGGGGAAGCCCTTCTCACACCCGCCCCGACGTGACCAAATGCAGAAAAATGACAGGGGCGTGACATAAAGCCGTGAATTATTTTTGAGTTATATGGACGATTTGCAATTCAAAGTGGACTCATGGAGTGCTGACCACACCAAGTAGGGTGTAAGGTGTTATAAGTGCTGGTCCATCAGACACAGGGGCAATTTACAGAGGTTTTTTTTTTTTTTTTTTTGGTTATTTTATGATAAATATTCCGGCATTTTTGTCATAAATGCAAGGTCATCTGTAAAGTATTAATGTTTTGATTTTCCTTTCAACTAAACCACATCATATAAAGATGGACTCACTAACTAACTTTCCTGATTGACTATAATGGCACGTTTCCTGTTCATGATTTAGTGTTTAACTACAGGTCCTATTTGATCAAATCAGTAAGTCAGGTTTAATGATTTTTCCCCAATGTCCATTGTCATAATATATATCTTTCTTTCTTTTTCTTTTTTTTTCTAAACCAATACTACAATCCAAATGTCACGTGGACAATACAGAATTGAACTGAGCATCAATTCGGGCAAATGAATCAGTGAACACATCTGAATGAATCTTCCTTGACTGATTCATTTGGCTGAAGGAACTCAGATGATTTCAACTCTTAATAATACTCTTTCCTGACATGCTTCAATTAGAGAATGATGAAGCGCCTCATTTCAGATCTTCGCTTAAATGTTAATAACAGTAAACACCCTTTAAACGGATTAGCTCAATTTATTTATAACATATGTCTCAGATCATGTTAGCTAATATATCCTGTCTGTGTAATTGTTACAAAACCGTTAATCAAATTCCTGCAAAACCAGATGGAAAAGATGCAAACTTGCTGATCCACTGTAACAGAACTCAATTAATTCAGCCTCACATTTCACACAGCGGGGAACTGAAACACGTGCATCGGAGGAGAAAAAAAAAACAGAGCCGATTCAGAAAGAAATGATATCGGAGTACATTTTCAACAGGTTACTAGCACAGAAGTTAAAGGGTGCCAATAATTCTGGAGTTGACTATTTATTCAATGTTAAGTTTTGGGGTTTTTTTGTTTGTTTTTTTAGGTTTAAAAATCATTGCTATACACCATTTTAAGCTCAAAATATTATACATTTTATATGTTAGTGATTTTATACAAACTTTTTAACATTCATTTTTGGTTATTTTCCATGATGGGTGCCAATAATTCTGGAGTTAATCATGTTAATTTCTTCTTAAGATTTTTTTCTTTTTTTAAAGTGTTGTGTTAAATCTATACACCAAGTTTAAGCTTAAATATCATTAATTATATATGTTCTATATTTCATTTACATGAATTATTGCTTCTTTACCTAAAAGATGGCAGTATTTCTGGACTTGATTGCGTTCATTCATTCTGAAGATTTTTATTTGGATTTCTTTTTTATGTTTTGAAACAATACGGTGTTTTTAACTCAAAATATCATTAATTATATGTTTTTTCTTTTTTCTGTACATATTATTTTTAGATTCTTTTCCTGAAGGGTGCCAATACATCTGAAGTTGAATGTATTTGATCGTTTCATTAATATCATTAATTGCATGGTTTATTTATTCAAAATGGAATAACATTATTATTTCCCATAAGTTTCCCTAAGGGTGCCAATACTTCTGTAGTTGAATTTACTCATTTATTCTGGGTTTATATATATATATATATATATATATATATATATATATATATAAACCCAGAATAAATGAGTACATTCAACTACAGAAGTATACAGTATACAGTATATATTATTTATTTTTATTTACTTTTTCTGAGGAAAAAATGTGTTAAATCTACGCAGCATATTGAAGCTCAAAGTATCTTTGACTGCATGTTTTATTTATTTTATCTATATAATTTTCCTGAAGGGTGCCAATAATTCTGTATCTGTAGCACCAAGCACCAATACACCAAGCATGTGAGCAAACCAAAATAGCCTGTTAAGGCTAATCCTACAGCTAAATAAATCATATGGTAAATTATAAATTATATTTAAAAAATTTTAATTGATTATTAATAATTATTTCCTTAGAGTAACATTCTGAGCATATCAGTGACGTCAAATGCGTCATTTGAACCATTTTACGGTAAACATAACCCGTCGCGTTAGCCATGTTTCCTCTTGGCTCGTGTGAAACATGCGTACGAACCACGATTGTGGCAAATAATCACAACACGCATTCACGACGTTTGCCATTTTAGCGTTTAATCACAGCCTGGTGTGTATTTTGCTCAAAGTCGCTCTGATTGTGTTTGACTTGAGCAATAAGCGAAGTCGTTGGAGTGGATTCTCTCTGCAGTCGACTGTAACCGAAAACCGTCGCTGCCTGGGTTTGGATGCAGCATCTGGCTTTCACATCATATTTAAAGCCTGGATTTATTTATTTTATTTTTTTTTTTTTTGAGAAACCTGTGAAATGTGTTAGATTTAAATTAAAACCTGCCTCCTCCTGCGCGGCGAAATGGATCGTTTCCAAGAGTGCATTTCACACGCCATAAACACTACATGAAATGTTTAAACGTGTCATAACTAAAACAGGGGCCACTGCAGGGCATTTATGCAGATATGTGAGCCAAAATATACTGCGATGTCCCTCCAAATCACCAAAATATTTATTTAAAAAAAAAAAAAAAACACTTTCTATGAAGGCCATATGTATAGTGACATATGAATACATTCATGAATAAATATTTATGAATAATATATGTAAAAGACAAGTTACACATGGTTAAAGTTACATGGTTATGAAAACTCCATAGAATTAGACTTAGCAGTCGTTGTAATGCATTATGAAGGATTAACCAGATGCCATATAAGTAGTGGTCATAAGAAATGATGTCATCAACTCCAAAGGAACTTGGTGACGTTCTATGAAGGCCATATGTACAGTGACCTATAAATACATTCATGAATAAATATTAATGAATAAAAGACATTACAAATTGTTATAGTTACTTATGAAAATCGTTTACGAATTGTTAACACGATGCCTTATAAGTAGTGGTCATAAGACACTGTGTCACCAACACTTTCTATGAAGGCCATATGTATAATGACCTATATTCATAACGTGCTATAATGCAATCGTAAGGCATTCTACACATCGTTATAATTATATATGAAAAGACATTACAGCTCGTAGCAGTGTTTATGATGCATTTATTAACTGTTAAAAGAATGCATTATAAGTAGTGCTTATAACACTGCATTACCATTATTTAACGTGTTATGAACACTACTCACGATGCGTCATGTTAACAATCCATAATGCATAATAAAGATAGCTATAAAGTTTAAAGCATTTTCTTCAATAATTATTACGCCTCATGAACGCATCATAACATTCAATGGTTATAACGCATTATGAATTGTTAATAGAACACATTATACTGTAAATGGCGGTCATATGACATAATGCATTATATTCATTTATAGACACACTGAGACCCGTACAGATTTTTAGTCTGATTATAAGTGAATAAATGTTTATACTTTTATATACTATAAGTGTAGATTATTAACAGACATATGATATTATAACCTAATTATAAATTATAATGCCTTATAAGCTGTATTAGTGAGCTGTGAGTAGAAGTTTTTTTTTTTTTTTTTTTTTAATTAAAACAATGCTGATTATCTGATAATGTCTCTAGTATTATGAGGGGAAAATAAGCACAAATGCAGGTCAAAGTGCCAATGATGAGTCATAAGATATTACGCAAAGTGGGGTTGAGTTTTTTTTAAATTTATTATTTATTTATTTTTGGGGGGTGGGGGGACGGGGGGAGGTGCTAGCTACATATTATATTTCAAAACACCACGTATAATGCATTATGTTAAGAATTCATAATGCATAATAGCAGAGGGGTTCTTAAGTGTAGCACAGGTTCATAAATAATTACAACAATGGGTTACAGTAGGTCATTATAGGTACAGTACGGGTTTTATAGATAGTGTTACTTTTGCATTACGCAAAAAAAAAAAAAATGTTTAAAAAATTAAATAAAAACAAGTTAAGTAAAGAAAGAAAGAAAGAACGAAAGAACGAAAGAAAGAAATCAAAATAAATTCATAACCATGACCTTCAGGTTATTTGGATATTTCCAACATATAGATGAATATTTAATAAATCAGTCAACCGATCAACCAATCACTCAATCAATCAATCAATCAATCAATCAATCAATGTCTGTCTGTCTGTCTGTCTGTTTGTTTATTATTTTATTACACTATATCAGTTTGACTTTGCACTCCCAGTGCCTCAGTAAGGAGGTGCATATAATTTTACACTCTGAGCCTGTGTTTGAATATATGACTGTAAATGACGCCTGGTGATGATTAAAACCTACGACAGCGACTCTGAAAAAGTAATAGAGATGTAAATATCTATAGCATTTTCAATTTCTGCCGGAGCTTTCTCCTCTCGGATCCCTGTTCGAGACTTGAGCCGTAATCTGCCGTTTCAATTATCGTCGCTGTGAGCGAGGCACGTGAGACACGCTATTACATTTTCAGATGGTTGATGAAAAGCACGGACAACACACAACCACAACACAAACCCGGGAGGCTTCTTAGCCTACTGCTTTCTTTCTTTCTTTCTTTCTTTCTTTCTTTTTTATAACTCCATCGTCCGTCGTCCTGTAGAAATGCGAATATCTGTAAATGATTTCCACAAATTTATTCATGAACTCTGAAAGCAGCATCCAAAACACAGCAAGTAAACCAGCGAGTAAATCTCTGCGTAATACCACGATAAAGTTATTGCTCCAAACTTTCAGAAACAATCCAACGGCATGTCAAGCGCAAACCCCGACGTCCTCGGGGTGTTTTACTGTAAAAGCGGCTTTTCTATCGGCGCATAACATAACATCATGATATTATTATAATATGAAGGACAAAAAAAAAAAAAAAAAAAAAAAAAAGGGTTCAAGATCCAGACAATTTCAAAAGGCACATTCAGAGCTGTGACCTTGTCTCATTTTTTCTTCCTATAGTTAATCCTGTCAGATAATAAACTACGTACCGTAACTCGGCCTAACAGGATTAGGAGCTGGATAAATATGTCCTGCTCACAGACGAGGAACATTACAATGCTTGCTTTTACAGACTAAACACATTCCAGGAGGGGAAAAAAAAAAAAGGCTGAAATATGCGAGAGAGTGGTTTATTTATCGCAGAGCTCTGCATTTTATAAAATCGCTCCAATATTTTGATTTTTCTCTGATCAGATGAAATCATCATATTGCTTTATTTCGGTCTAACTCAGTTTGACTTCAATGTCAATTTAGCGTAACTCAGTTTTACACCTGGGATCGTCAAATAAATGCCCACGGCCCGGGTACATCCTGCGGGAGAGTTTTCTCTGGCTTCAACTCATCCTCCGACACATTCTTCCGGTTACGTTAAAATCTGTAGAATATCGAATGCCGTCCTATTATCAAGACAGAGCAACAAACCTGTGTAGAGACAAAAGTTTTATCACTGGACCATCTTAGTTTCGTGTTGTTGGAGGTATTAGCACGAAAGTTGAAGCAGAGTGTGAGCAGAGTGTACAGACGAGGAAGTGAGAGAGCTGTACAGACCGAACAGCATTATGGGTGATGCACGAATCCCGTTAACCGAAGTGAAAATAGAAACTAAAAAACTCAGAAGTTCATTACAAAATAAATCTTGGATGACGTTCAAGATCACGTGTTAATTATTAAAGATTAAAGTCGTTCGGGGTGGATTTTTCTCTTTAAGGGCTCGAAAGGCTATTAGTCCCTGGGATTTGAACTCACAACCTTCTGCAGAACCTTAAGCAGTGAGTTAGCCTACCTTCAATATACTGCACCTATCCGTTAAGTCTTTTCCATGTTTTAAGTACCTCCAGTAAACTGCACGCACTAAATAGCGGATGCTTCTGCCATAAAGCATCTCTTGCCTCTGTCATTACCATTAATGGCTCTTTGCTATTAACAGTCGCACACTTTTTTTTTTGCTGTATTTGCCTTGGCAGAGGTGCTGCGCTTCCCTGTGTGCTTACGGCCCTCGACTGAGCAGCCTGGAACTGCTGACGGCCAAAAATCTACAGCTCCTATGGAGATATTACCAACACTTGGCAAAGAAGCGAGACCCTATGCTGTAAAGAGAGCGAACTGAGGGAAAGAAAGAACGTGACCATAATTTTGACTGTCACTTCACATTACAAGAAATATTATTCCAGTGCCAGTGCGCACACACACACACACACACACACACACACACACACACACACACACACACACACACACACACACAACTCATTCTAACAGACTACAGATCCCACCAGGTCTGAAACATTGATATGATGGTCAGATGGGTGGCAGCGCCAGACCACCAAGCCTGCCTGGACCAGAGAGATCACTGTCATGGAAGTGGTCCAATCATCACTAACAGGTGAGCCACCATGACTCCCACCCATGAAATTTATGAGCTCCCACACAGTCATAAAATTTTTTTTTTTTAATGCCTACAAGATGGATGGCGTTACACTCAGCAGTGTGATGCATCAAGTCATAGCACGGCTGTAAGCTGAATCCACCTCAGGACTGATTTATTGACAATCAAACAGTTTATTTATTTATTTACTTATTTATTTATTTATTTTTCTAATCCTGAAATGTAGGCCATATGTATAATGACCTAAGAATACCTCCATAACATTTTATAATACATCCATAAGGCATTATACACATTACAAATGAAACGGCATTAGCAATTGTAGCAATATCTATAATATCTCTATAAACCCGTATCATTATAACTAGTATTTAAAACGCATTATAATCACTAATGCCAAAGAGATCCATTACACACTGAAACCAGAAACACTGAAAACACCGATTTATTTATTTTTTTTCTTCATTTACTACCAGAAATGTGCCATTATAACCTAAATATAATAACTTATAAGTTGTATTTGTGGGCTCTGAGATAAACTGAGATATATTAAAAATAAATAAATAAATTTAAAATTGGGGGGAGGGGGGGAGAGCAGCTTATTAAATTAACTGCATGTCTAATGTTTTACTTCTCACATTTTTATCAATTCCAAAAGAATTGAAAAGAAAAAGTTCAAAAGTTTTTAGTATGAGTTTCTGATAATCTCTCTCGTGTAAACGGGGGGAAAAAAAACACAATAATCAAGCAGATTTAATATTGCACCATGGAAAGTGAAATAACGTGTTATTAACACTACGTACAGTGCTGTATAATGACAAAGATTTTGTATTATTAATTACAACAATGTGCATAATACCTTATGAACGCATTACAATAATATAATATGACTGCGTTCACAGTTTATTAAGAATATGACCTTCATAGAAAGTGTTACTGATATTTTTTTTTTTCTTTACCATTGCCTTTCAGATTAGAGAACACTACAGAACATGTCCCCCAACTCAAACCCCAAGCCCCAACCTCTTTCACACATACTGTAAGAAATAACTTTGCTCCAAATTTACTGTGCTCAATTATGTCTTACCCACCCCCACGGGTCATTTCTTTTTTTTTTTTTTCCTTTTTTTTTCCTTTTTCCCCCCTCTTTTCTTTTTTTCCACTCAACTGCAACATGTACGTGAGATTTCCATGATTCCCGAGTGCTCGCATGGCTGGAAACCATCCCAGTGGGTTGCACACATGACGGCTCAGGCTGCGCTATCCGTAACTGATGCTCAGTGCATGTGTGTGAATAGTTGCGTGTGGATGTTATACAGCGTGTGAGGCGCGAAAGTGTCTGGGAAAACACATCGGATATCTCTGAGGTTTTTGACCAAAATTGATTTGCTTTTTTTTTTTTTTTTTCTGACAATCATATACTTTGTCGTCTCTATTTTAAGAAAAAAACAGATAAATATATTTTACCAAAATTACGTGAAAATGTTTTAATTTAGCCGACTTTCTAACCTCGGCTTGGCAGCGCAATTAGCACACACAGTGGTCAAAGAACGGTCAGTCTGCCTGTTAGTGTGAATTTTTTCACAATTTGATCGTGTGTCTTTATAGTTACGTGTCAGAATCGATAACAGTTCATTGTGTAATCGGATAATGGCTGTCAAAATGGCCGCCGTGCTCCCGCTGCGTCACATCATCATCAAAACACAGAAGAGCGCTTACACAGTCTGTACAGACGACAGAGTTTTCAGTGTTTAAATGACTGAATAATAATAAGAAGAAGACTTTGATAAGATGTAACAGAACAGAAGTTAGTGAATGACTCAGTGATTATTTCTCCACTGACATTAGTATGAACAGAGATAAGTGGAGTGAAGAGATGGTATAATAAGGATATAAAAGTAGATATAGATGCAGAGTGAAATCTTTAAATGAGATTTTCTCCCTTTTCACCTTTTTCACATGTGCAAATAAGGAAAGTCTGTAGTTTTCAGAATTATACGGTCAATATTTGACCGTGTGAAAGGTTGTCCCAGGCTGCCACACGCATTTATGTACGTCCAGTGCCTGAGTTTGGATATTCTCACCTACAACAGTCTTACATCTTGTGCTGCAGTACTGTTGTTGGCACCTCGGGCTCCTAAAGCACCACCCGAGAGTCCCATAGCCTCTTCCCCCCCCCCCTCCCCACCCCCCCCACCTGCTCCATTAATTATGAGTTCCCATACACAATCGAAAATATCCCTGACCATGAATATGTAATGCTTTCAAATGAGTCATTAGCATAAATGACGCCCCGCAGTGAACAAATACTACCGATCCATCACAGGCAGCGAGGTCTGTGAAAATCTAATGAGGGACCACGGGGACGGCTCAGTCGGCCCGGCCCGAGAGATCTGAGCAGAGAGATCCGGTTGAAGTGGATGATCAGGGTGCAGGGATGCTTAAAGATTAGACACAACAACGGGAAATAACCTAGTTAAAGCTAGTCCTAAGAAACCGCTTGATATGATTTATCAAGCAGTTAAAAAAAATAATAAAACGTGTGTCATTATTACGTTTTCGTCATCAGCTTAGCGGCCTTCACTTCTTGTTAGAATCTGCACATGTGAGTGTGTGTGTGGGAGTAATTAAATAAAGGCAGTGTGGAAAGTCAAAACACTGGAAGACTAAAGTGTTTGGACTTTAGCGGAAATTAGGTTTACATTAATTCCATTTTCCGGTAATTCCAAAGTGATGAATTTAGGATTTGAAAATGTGGACAACATTACCTGGCTTTTTCGATTTTTAATCCACTGCTGCCGCTGTGCAAAATTCTTGAAAGCAGCATAAATATTTGAGAAAAAAAGACCCGAAACAGCCTGAGTACATTGTTATTGGCAGGTGTCCTCTAAGAAAACATGGCAAAAACACGTAGAGCTGTTATTGTGTCTGATTTATACCACAGTGTTGTTGATTAATTTTATATCACAGCAACTGCAATTCACATGTTTATATCAATTCACTTTACTGTATATTAATGCACAGGTTTAAATTAATGCTCTTGTCCTAATACATTATGGTTTCAGAGACTTGTGTGATGGAGGCATTTATTTAACCTTCCAGGAAGGAGTCTCCAGTGTCAGTCAGAGGTAAAGCTGTAATTTTTAAGTTCTTATGCTTTCTCGGTAACATGACACTTTTTTTATTTTTTCAATTTATTATTATTATTATTATTATTATTATTATTATTATTATTATTATTATTATTATTAACTTTTCTTTCGTAGACATTCCACAACATCAAATGTACCTATAAACAGACAAAAAGTATAATATGTAGTTCTTTGATTAAAAAAAGAACAAAAAAAAAAAGTAACACTGGCAAACTGCTGTGGTTTAAGAAGAAATAAATCACTTCAGGACATACCGTTATTGGACAATAATCAACTTTGGGGTATTAACCCTGGGCAGTAACCCTGTGTTTGATTATTTTCCTACAGCTGCATGACACAGAGTGTTTTAACGCTTTCTACTCTGACGCTTTGCTCAAGACAGGCCACGGCATGAGGAATCTGGGATACAAAATTTTACCGCAATCTGGAAAAGTTTAACAGTCTTTACCCATGATTATGGCTGACAGAATTACATCTGTCATTGAAAATCTACCATGTTTACCGAATATGTAAACTCCAATCATGTTCAATTTTAGATATGGCCCCCATGCGGTGCTGCATGTACAGTATAGTACACCGCTGCCTCGAATGCGCGGCATTTGCAGCTAATCCGTCAGATAATGCAAATAACAAGCAACCGTTGGCCTGCCCTCTCATCTCGGTCCAGCTAGCCGGCTTCGGATCTGGCGATACATTTATTCACGGTCAACAAGCAAACCATAAATAAAAGAAAACCCTGTCCGACTGGAGTGGACTACGGAATTCTGAGGGCGCCTTTGCATTAGAAAAGATAGATATCCGTGTTTACATACCGTAGATAAAGCACAGAACTTGTATTCCTGTTCCGTAGTGTGGTATCTAAATGTGTTTCCAATTTTTTTCCCCCTCCGTTTTATGATCAGATCAAAAACCACAAACCACGATGACTTATTTTGAGAGAAACCATATCGTGACTGAAATAATAACTGTATGATTTGACTTAAATAGCATACCAGCTTGGTATTTTTACACTGCTCCACAGTTATCTTTCAAAACAAAGTCGTGAGGTTACAAAATACGTCTCTGCGTGTCTATATGTTCAAAATTTTGAACCTGTTCGAGATCCTTGTCTCGAAAACGCACAGATACATGCGTCTAGTGAAGATGTTTTGGCATGGACTGTCAGGAATGACATTTCCGGCTGAGTGTTATTATAAGATAGGGATTAAAGATAAGAAACATACCGCCGTGTTGATGGGTTTTTTTGTTTGTTTGTTTGTTTGTTTGTTTGTTTGTTTGTTTTCATGTACAGTGTGTTAATCATGCTTTACACAGCGCTGTTGAATTCTCAAATCTTATTGGTCAGAAGGTGTTGGTTAATTTTCTATAACAGCAACAAGTCTATATTAACGTGCTTGCTCTGATACATTGTCGTTTCTATAGCAACAGCCTTTTCGCACTTGTACGGTGGATGATCTACACGATCTACACAAACTTAATGTCTTGTTATTAACCGATAAAGATGTATGATCGTGGATATGGTGGACATGTATTTAACGTTTACGGAAGGAGTCTCCAGTGGCAGCAGTGTCCAAAACAAGTTAGCCCATTTTCTCACTTAAATCATAGCGGTTATAAACAATCGTTCCTTCAGCAACAATTGAGTTAATAAGACAAAACGAAAGCAGTTTGTCATGTTACTGAGAAACTGTGAAGCGTAAACTTCTCAACTGTTCAAGTTACAGCTTTACCTCTGACTGGAGACTCCTTCTCCATAAATGTTACATAAACATCTCCTTATGGAAAACGTCACTGTATTATCTGTTTTAGAAGTCCCAATGAAAGATCTGTTATTATAGAAATGATTAAAATGAGCACAACCTGTGATTTCCATCTGCACTGTTATACTCGTATTAAATTATTAATACTACGTTGTTGTTGTTTTTTCCGTTAATTCGATGTTGGAATGTAAATAGATCTTGGTGCTGGACTCGAGCATTCTGTTCTAGATTGTAAATTGCGTCGAGGAGTCCAGAGTGACTAAAAATCTCATCTGTCAGCCACGATGATGTTGTTAAGATCTACAGGAATAAAACCTGGCAATTCACTGACTACGCTGCTCCAAAGCTGCTGTCAGATCAAACCCGAGCTGCTCTGGCAAACAATCCCCTCTCTGTTCTGTCTATCCCAGGGTGGGTCTCTCTCTCTCTCTCTCTCTCTCTCTCTCTCTCTCTCTCTCTCTCTCTCTCTCTCTCTCTCTCTTTCTCTCTCTATTCGCCCCTCAGACCAGTTCTGTAAAAACACCTCCACACCCTCCTCCTCATCAGCAGGTCCGACGCTGGGCGACAGGACGCTGCAGGGATCCCAACCTCAGGCCTGCCACTTACAATTAAACCCCCGGCCTCTGGGATTTATTGGAAACACCTGGAGTTGTGCTTGTGTGAGAAGGAAAAAGCGAAAATAAGGCATGTGAAACAGTGAAACGTGGAGCTAGACCGTGCTAGTCATGTCATAGATCACGATTCAAAACTTTTCTATTTAGTAATCTATGAAAAACGAATATAAGATTGTCTAATTATAATTTACACAAACACCATTAGATCACTTCGTAACACTTTACTTCAGCGTGATGTTCATAAGCCTGCACGAGCCCTTCATGACACCAGACACAAAATAATACAGACTTTAATGCCATTCGTAAGGCATTATATACAGTACATCATTAGAACGATTTATGAATAATATAATATTACAGCCTGTAGCATTGTTTATAATACATTTACAGATTATTAAAAGAATGCACTATAAGGTGTTTAAGTGTGACATAACACATTATATCACCATTATATCTTCTCAAAATGGGCTGAGTGATATAATGTCTTATGAACGCTACTTATATTCCTTTCTTAATGCATAATAAAGACAGCTATAAAGTGTAATGCATTTTCAAAATGAAATATAACGTTGTGTGTAAAGTCTTATGAATGCATTATGATATGATATGAACGTGTTCATAGTGTATAATACTGTACCTTTATAGATAGCGTCACCAAATATGTTAACCGTGTCATAACTGTGTTATGTATTTGACATATAGTGGTTATTCATAAAAGTCTTAGTGATGTCAAAAGTGAAGTCCAATGAAAAGATTTATACCTCTGTCATTAGGGTACAAAGGCATGTGAAGCTTACGTTTATTTCGTATTCATTGTACTGTATTTCTCAAGCAAGATGAGATCACTTGCTAATACGTTACTTGAAGATGGTGTTCATAAGACCACATGACACCTACATAAGTCCTTCATGACACCTGACATAAACAATGTAAAGCTTTCTGAAGGCTCTTTCTATCAGGTGTCGTCTCTTATGTTCGATTGTGATGTCGAGTTGACATAAGACCTCAGTCAAGTGACAGATTTTTGTTGAAACTGGATTGTTATAACAGTTTCCAAGTTACATTTGAGTGCCATGACAACTGACACTCTTTGTATCTCAATGAGACATAATGATGATTAGGTGTGATCCTATATTATATGTTATATATAACGTTTAGTAGCACCAAATTACCCAGATCCCTTAGTAACACTTTCTATAAAGCACATATTCATAACTCATTATAACTGCGCTTTGTAAGTTGGTAATGACATTTTGTAAACTCTAATAACACTTCATAAAGCTCTAATAATATGTAACATCACATATATAACATGTGTATAACAATATATAACACCATGTCGTGTACTGGGTAAACATTATAACTAATAATGACCTGTGGATAATTATAAAGCACCTGAAATATTTAGTAACTCTTATAAGTGCATTATGAATGGTTAATAAAAACTTTTTTTAATGCTCCTAATTATTTTAATATTAAAGTTTTCAAACTTTAATATTATATATATATATTGTGACACAATAATTAATAGTTAATAGTTTCTTATAACTTACCTATTATGAGGAAAAATTTAACATATTAGCTTGTAGTACTCAGTGAAGACATTTTAAATGTTTATAATGTTTACATAATTATTAAGAACTATTACAGCTGCTTTACTAGTTATAAAGGTTGTATGGCACAACACATGGCATTATAACATGATTATAAGTATACAAGTAGTTATTTTTGTTTTATCAGGCATTATTAAAGGTTACAAGGACTCACTGGCAACTTTCAAAGTTGTGACAGTTATGATGATTTACGAATATGGGCGTCCCAGAAAGTGTTATGAATCCCTTCTTTCTTTTAGATGCCGTCTGGAGTGTGTGGAAGTGTTTCCGAAGCACAACGCGGCCCGTCCTTAACGACCGTAATCATGGAGACGCCATGGAATCCACAAGCTCCCGGTCATTTATCTTTTAAGGAGGCGCCATTACTGCGGTATAGCCATAACCATCCAAAGAGCATGAGTATTAGAGTGTAAGAAAGTGCTTCCACCTTGAAAGAGGAACGTGCAGGATGATACAGAAGATGCTTGTGTTAACACGTCCCAGACAGTGTGGGATGTTCAATGGGCAACATATGTTTCTGTGAATTGCGCGTGACATTGACGTATTGCGAGCTGAGCTTGAACAGGACCCAAGTCAAAGAGAGAGAAAGACGGAGAGAGAGAGACAGAGAGAGACAGAGAGAGAGGAGCGCAACCGCTTACGCCATAGATCATCACAGACAGGGTATTTTTTTCCGTCTCGGTGTGTTAAGGGTCTCTCTGCGTGGGCTTTGTTGCTCTCTGAGAGAAAATAGGAAAATGTACAGACATACAGTACATCGGGGCGAAAAAAGGAAGGTGGTGTGAAACCAGTCTAGGTGGCTTGAACCTCAGGGTGGGCTTAATAGGCTTTTAACTTAGACCACACACATCTTCACACACCTACACACTTAGA
The DNA here is from genome assembly GCA_023630585.1 of Cranoglanis bouderius. Taxonomy (NCBI): domain Eukaryota; kingdom Metazoa; phylum Chordata; class Actinopteri; order Siluriformes; family Cranoglanididae; genus Cranoglanis; species Cranoglanis bouderius. Next base: position 2,888,622 of record CM042566.1, read on the forward strand.
GGTCTGCATTTATATACAAAGCCAGGCGCAAGCCAGAACACACACACACACACACACACACACACACACACACACACACACACACACACACACACAAAGGCAAGGCACAAATTGCACAAAAGTGCGAGGCCTCAGTGAGGTGATGTGTCTTTGATGAGCCCTACAGCACATCAACACCCAGATGAGAGCGAAGCCCTCTTCTGGTGGAGTTCAGTCCAAATAAGCAGATCTTGTTTCTCCTGGAGACGCATAATAAGGAACCGAGACAAACGGGAGAATTGCCAGAGCTCTCCTCCCTTTCCCCTTTCCACACGCACACTTTTGCGCTCTTGCGCTAAAGTGGACTTCCTGTTAACATTCCTGGCACACAACAAGCGTATCAGTGCGTTTGAGGTTTGCCCGAGTTTACTCTGTGCTCGCCGCGAGAACAGGGGAGTGCTTTGTGTCACTCGGTGCATACCAGACGCTCTGGACGCAGCGACACCCTCCGTCTGTGCACACACGCTCAGCCTTGCCGCTTTGATCAAGCTAACCGCTAATGCATCATAACCAGCCTCACTCGCCACAAGCCAACACCTAAACTAACAGCCGCCAGGGATTGGGTTTCTACACATCACAGGTATGCGGCTTTGAGTGGGGCCTGAAGTCCAAATAAGCAAGACCTTAAGAACTTGGAAAGCCTGAAGAAAGGGTGTAGGAATATTTCAGTCAAATTATAATCATGGTAAAATGAATTGTTTTTTTATACTTAGTAATTTATCAAAAAGTAATAAAATATTGTCAAAATATATTTCTCAAACAAGAATAAATCATTCGGTAACGCTTTCCTTAAGGGTGGTGTTCAAAAGCCACCTGCAAAACTACACAAACAGTTTCACTCTGTTGTGACAGTGTTATGCATTTGAAATAGCTATTTGTAAAGAAAAATAAAAAATAAAAAATAAATTTTTTAAATTCTTCATATCCATACCTCTGTCATTACAGTGCAATTGCTATGGGTATTCATAAAAATGTTATAAAGGGTTTATTATACATAAGGGTAAGAGAATTTTTTTTATTTAAAAAAAATATTTTATTTTGTTATATATATATATATATATATATATATATATATATATATATATATATATATATATATATATATATATATATATATATATATATATATAAAATGTTGTCAAATTTTATTCCTCAGACACGATCAAATCATTTGGTAACACTTCACTTAAGGGTGGAGTTCTTATATCTACATGACATCTAAATAAATGTCATAGAGTGTCATAGAAATGATCAAAAATGTATACAATATTGTCAAAAATTTATTTCTCAAACAATAATACATCATTCGGTAACACCTTACTTTAGGGTGATATTCTTAGAGCCACATGACACCTACAGTACATAAACCATTCATGACACCTGACATTAAACCTACATAAACATTTTAACTCTGTCATAACAGGCTTATGCATCTGGCATAGCTATTCATAAAAATCCTGGAGCTAGCAAAATATGGCGTGTCTTGGCCCAAATCTGTGGGAAAATATGCGTATATGCTGGAGTCGTTATGCTTGATTTTGCATTAATTTCTGCGATCAGAAAATCAGGAAATCCTGAAGAGACTGATAATATGAGAAATGTCTAAAAGAAAAAAAAAAAAAGAAAAAACGTGTAAAATTCACATGCGAGGTCTGTAGTGCAAAACGTCATTCTCAAGTGCTCGTGATTAAAGCACTTGAACTACACGCAGGGGATTTTAATCATCTGAATGGGAAACCCAGAAAATTCACTTAAGCAGGTGCATAACCCGACTCAGAATACACGAAACTTTCCTGTGTAGATTTAGGAAACACCAGTTACTTTAGGTAACTTTTGGACTTGAAGTACACTTTAGAGATTTATCATGATCAGATTCAACAATGTATTTCCAGAGTACAAAGTTTGTATTAAAGAAAGTATAAAATACATACAGTGATCTGTAAATATACAAATACATACTATAAATATATATATACATTACATATTGACATTCACCGTTGGCCACAATTCACCACGGCACTGTGTTTGCATCTCTGATACGGTCAACTCCCTACTGATCAGACACCTGAATACATAACGGCTGCTCTTGGACCCGATCCTGTTTATATTAATGTTTTATTTAGTGTTTCGCATTATCATAATCAAAATGGCAATAAAAAATAACAAAGTGGAATAAAATATACATATCAAGTGACAGCCTGGTTCGGTAACCTGTCCCGCGTGGAATCTTGATGTTATGTTAACAAACAAATTAGCATTTAAATGAGTCCGGCGTTGTATTCTTCAAGGTTATGTTGTTATGAATATTAAATTATGGTGTATGGGAGGTGGGTGGATGTGAGTGTGTGTGTGTGTGTGTGTGTGTGTGTGTGTGTGTGTGTGTGTGTGTGTGTGTGTGCGTGTGTGTGTGTGTGTGTGTGTGTGTGTGTGTGTGTGTGTGCACTAATATTGGTATTGGGAGCAGGGGGATAGAACAGAATGGGGGGCAACATTGCTGATGAATGGTGAATCTAAAGTGTAGTTCAGTCCTCAGCAGTAAAAGTGGTGAAAGAAAGTGGGTCCTTGATTCCCATGTTTACTTGGATCAAAACATTTTTGACAAAAAATAAAACAGAATTGAAAAATTGTTGTTGGTTTTTTTTGGGGGATTTTTTAAATAAGAAACAGGGGGTGAGTGTAACTCTGGGGTAACTTCCAAATAGCACCTAAGTCTGTTGTTACGTCTGAGGTCTGAATATTAAATCCTCACCGCACGTGCATAACTGAACTCAATACGTCCCATGGGTTGCGTTTTCAAAATAAAAATCCGATGTCGCGTCTATCAGCTAGCATTAGCTACATAACGCACATTAAAATGAGCCAAAGTTATTCGGAAACTTAAACGTAGTCATGTTTGTAACAACAGCAAACCTTTAGCTACATTCTGCTCGATTTATTTTCAACCATCGTCCACCCGATGTCGATGTTAGACACCTGACCAACATTTCCATGCTAAATAGCTTAGATAATGATTTCTAGCTACTAGCTAAGTTAATAATGTATTAGTTTTAGCCACATGAATGGATTTAATTTAATGCAAAATTCATGGAAATTCTAGCTAGTGATTGTGAATTGTCTGGATTTCATACAGGATTTCAAAGATCCAATCAGTATCTTTGGGCAGTGGTAGCTCGGTGGTTAAGACGTTGGGGAACTGATTGGAAGGTCATGAGTTCAAACCAAAGCGCTGCCACTGTTGGGTCCTTGAGCCCTTAACCCTCAACTGCTCAGATGTATAAATGAGATAAATGTAAGTCGCTCTGGATAAGGGCATCTGCCAAATGCCATAAATGTAAACGTGCAATCGCTAACCCTGTCCTTTAAGCCTAATCTTTACCATTTATTAACTTTTCATTCATAAAGTTCCAACAATTCTTCTGATTTTTTTTTACTCTTCATGCCACAGGAATGGATTTCTTGACTCCCAATCATTTTTGTACCATTTGAGCTTCATTAATTTGTTCTGTAAACCCAAACGTCTGAGGCAAACATGTTTTCATAACACCTCTCCCTGATTTCCTAGCTATGTATCAGAAGGTCTGTGCTAATCTCCAAGGCAAACTAATCTCTTCTCCTTAATATACTTGATTCATGAACCTGCTGAAAAAAAAATAATAATAATAATCATGTTGTTTTTAATCTACTCCTATCCAGCTGTGCAGCAATAATAAAACAAGGATTAACTGGTAAGTCGTATGATATGTAGGTTTTTTTCCTTCCTGGTTCCTTCTCCACGACACACTCCACACTTTCCTCTGGTCCATCAGAGTAAATGTGTATGCTAATACATTAGCTCATAAAGTTGTCAGAACCGCTCAGTGAATTTAAAGAAGTGTTTTTGGTTCAGGCCCAGAGATGGCGATTTTGTTCCAACACGCAGCCTAAATGGATTGTTCTCATTTATTTAGAATTGTATCCATCGCTTCTTGAAATCCATTTAAAATGAGAGCTACAATCAGTAAATGAAACCGTACCATCTTCTTGTTTGCGGCCATTTTTTCCTTGCTTCCAGGTAAAATGTCTTAAAGTCACGAAATATATGTATCTTATGTACATCTTTTATTAGGAAAAACGCACAAAACCCATTGACATGCACATACATAACCACAAATAAGAGATGGAGGAAATATGGCAGGAAATAAAATCAACATTTTGTTTCATACTTATTTACAAAGAGACATTTATTTTAAACGTTTTTCTTTACGACAGAAACCTTTCAGTGGAATTAATTTGAGTCGAAGTGCATCACTGCAGTGGTTTAGCCACATTATTTTATGAAAACAAGCCACTGAAGTGTTATTGCATCACGGAATATAAAAGCCAATCATGTTCCAGTATGCAAATGAAGGCCAAATACAGGCAAGTGACAGGAGAGAATATAAAATCTCTCAGCTTTATCAGGGAAAGGGGGCGGGGTATGTCGTTTTTGCTTATCATTTGACTTAAGGGCCGTCTTCATAAGGTCACATGATACACAGTAGTATATCAGTTCTTAAGCCTGCATAAACATTTATATGGACTTTTGAAATTTGTTGGGGTCGCTCAAAAGAGGTGACGAATTCATACGTGCTCATCGGCTGGTTCAAAGGCTGCGAGTATGAACAAATAATAAATAATAAAATAACAATGTTTTTCATGTTCACTTCATCTCCTGTTCCTGGTTGAGTCTCAAACCACATTCCAGCGCACTAAATAATATATCGATATAGTACACTTCTGTAAGTTACCAGTTAACAAAGAGAGTGTAATGTTTTTACCATACTATTGCACTAGTATGCAATTTGGGACGCAGCCTTTAAATCACCAGCCGTTGTTGAAAATTAATGGCATTCATCACTTTGAACAAGCATGTCAGATGACAGAAAGGGCTTATGTAGGTGTAGCCATGTAGCCCTGTGAACACCAATAATGAAATTTCCAGTTATGAAATTAAGCCACTTTTTTTTCTGTTGGAAAACATGATTTGCAGCTGCACTACTGTCAGAGCTGCTGTTGTAGGAATTAATCAACATTTCCAGAATTGAACAGCTCTGTGGAATAATGTATAATATTTCATATAAGATCTTTTTTTTTTTGTTCATTCATACGTCCATGCATTCAGAAATGGGATAACAATTCGACAAAAACTGTGTAACTTCCTTATTCATTTCTAATGTTACTGTAAAAAAAATATTATTTATAACAATGATTCTTGCAGACATTTTGGAAAAAAAAAAAAAAGGTCCTGTAGCGAGTAACCGATGCTGAACATTCATGAACACTTTATGAAGAAAAGACAGTTTTCACTTATGTAAATTACAGGACAAAATGTCCTCCTGGCCCTTTAATCCAATTTTCAATTACTGAAATGGAGGAAGAAAAGCTGCAGCATGGTAATTTTTGTTCTTATTTGTTTTTTAAATCAGGTATTTTTCTTTCCTGAGCCCAGGGTAATTAATCATTGGAAGATTCCAGGTTTTTAAAACAACAGCCTTTGGTAGCTGTTCAGAATTTGTTTTCCTTCTATTGATGAAATGTGTAGCTGATTACCGTGGACCCGGCCATATTACAGATTCCACAGGCAAACATATGGAGGCGAAAGCTTCTTATTGAGAAGCAAAGTACAGGAAAATATTTTTTTTTTTAAAAATAAAAACAAAAAACAAGGAGCACGAGAAGCAAGAGTCGCATTATTGCAGCTGCAGTCACATTATTATGCCATTTGCTTGTGTAAATGCAATGAGCAATAACAAAAATATGTTGTTATATATTAAATTAATGGTATATTTCCTCCTGGAGAATTGGGGTGACTTGGCAAAAAAAAATAAAATAGCAGATGATTTACTGAATGGAATATTTAAGAATTTCAATTTTCATCGTTTACAATGGATGGATAATAAAGATATAATCTCACGTTAATGCAATCTGAAGCCTGGGAGTAAAGTGCAAACAAATGAATGATATTTTTTTTTTTGTTATAAATCTGATTTCTTTGAAATAAAGCAGGTCTAATCATTTTGCTGAAATCCCTGAAACACATTTTCAGTACACATTATCAGACCAGTATGATAAACTCTGTAGGAATTAATGAGCGAGAGCAGTTTTGTTGGATTTTATGCATAAAAGAAGCTATGATTAAGCTATGACTAAACGCATCTCTTATCCGAACTTCACGAACTGTACACTCTTAATGCAAACTCAAGGTATCGGTGGTTTAGTGTTTAGCATGTTCAACTCGCCCCTCCGTGGTTGGGGGTTCGATCCCCGTCACCGCCCTGTGTGTGCAAGGATTGCATGTTCTCCCAGAACTTCGGGGGTTTCCTCCGGGTACTCCAGTTTCCTCCCCAAGTCCAAAGACATGCATTGTAGGTTGATTGGCATTTCCAAATTGTCTGTGGTGTGTGAATGTGTGTATGATTGTGCCCCGTGGTGGTTTGGCACCCTGTCCAGGGTGTCCCCTGCCTTGTGCCCCGAGTTCCCTGGGATAGGCTCCAGGCAACCCTGTGTAGGATAAGCGGTACAGAAAATGGACGGAATAATAATAATAAGTATTATTATTTGCTGCACCTTTCAACAGTTTTTTCACCCCTGCTTCAGCTCCTGCTTCTAGCTCATCCAGCAAAATAATAGGATGTGCTGGATCAAGTGCTATTTTATAAGCAGTTGAATATTAATGGATGGAAGCTCTTTATCTACTCTTTATCCACGACTCTTTTTATTTTTTTTATTTTTTTTTTACCTGAGATTACTGATGCATTTTTCACTTTTGCCTTTTGTTATGCCAAATGTTCACTTTGTTTAGTTAAATGCTCTTTTGTAGCTCTTTTTTTTATTAATCAGTGAATATCACCTAGGCCTAATGTGTGCATACAGATGGATAGTTTCCGTTAGCCATTCTTTTTTTTCCCCCTAGAAATATAATAGATAATATATTTAAAATATAAGCGGCCTTGGTTTATGATCATTCAAGGCCAGAATTTGAGCTTGACATCCCTGACTTAGATCATGTGAATACTCATGATTGGAAAATAACCCAGACAGAGATAACACATATGCATTACTGTGCCTACACACACACACACACACACACACACACATACACACACACACACACACACACACACACTTCCTACATCCTGTAAATATTTAGTTTCATCTCTGTAACCAACGCCATGAATGTAGTTCTAAAACACAGAGGATGTATCCGCCCCGGTTCCTGGAGCGTCCCTCTCGTAATGGCAGATCGTTTTCAGCTTTCCTCCTTCAGCCGCCTGCCTCAGTTTTCTATGTAGAGGTCATGACATCCAGAAGAGCCATAACGTACAAGTGTATAACCATATAGCGTCCAGATCATATGAGGCACATCAGCTCTCCTGAAATAGAAGAGAGCCGGATGCCTGTCTATGTCACCTGCTTGGGTACGAGTGAAACGGAGAGAAAAGAGGAAGGAAGAATATATTACTGGTCTAAAAATACATGTGTATTATTGCTTCTGAAATCAGACTTACAGCTTTGCCCTTTACAGGGTGGTAGGATACACACAGGTCAGAGGATTTGGTGTTAAAATAAAGAATGAACCAGCTTTTAACTACATTTTATTCATTTTTAGCTAGAAGTTTTTTGTTTTTTGATTTTTTTTAGCAACAGGCATTAAACTTCTTAAAACATAAAGTTATATTGTCCAAAAATACAGATATTTTCCTAGTAGTGTAATAATTCCTGCTGGAATTGGGAGTCATTGTCTGATTTTTTTTTTAATAATTCCATTTTGAAAAAAATGTTATACGAAAGTCTGACCATTTGTGTAACTTTTTAATTCCTCATGATTGCATATTAAATGTTAAAAATATTTAAAAATCTCAGTACAGAAAAATATTATTTTATTGATGTATTCTTATATGAATGGAGGAATAAAATACTGCTATTAGTGCACGGTACCTGACCTTAAGCACGTGCTTCCTCCAAGACACGTGAAGAAAATGTGTGCATCTTTTCAAACTGCTGCATTCCAGGGCAGCGTAACAAACTCGGAGGAAAGCGCTATCACCCGTCTTCTGCATACATGAACTCACAGATGTCCACGATTGACAGGGGGAGAGAGTATGCCCCTCCCACCCTGAGAGCACAGCCACTTTTGCTCTCTAGAGCCTGATTGATTGATTGATTGACTGATTGATTGATTGATAATCTGCATAGGTTAAAATTTCTAATGGCGTACAACAATTCTAATGGCAAAAAAATGTTAAAGACTGCTGTGCAAAAAAAAAAAAATTTTGTTAATGTATTGGTTAACGCTTTCTCGCAGTACACTGGCATTCCATTCCACTGAAATCGACTTATCGGACATTTTCAATCAGGATAAACAAATGAATAATTTTATCACCACAAGTCTGTTATAAGATTAGTCAGGATACTGTTGGGTTTCTGTGTGTAGAGTATCGTGACTCTGTGTTTAGCTGCTGGTGAGCAGGGCGATGAGAAAGGGGAGGGGTTTGAGCCCCCTGCTGGGCAAACAATTCACACCTCTCGACAATAACATTGGTACAGAGATAAAACGGACAGCACGACTAAAGCTTTTTTGAGAGTAAAACACAGTGTACAACCACCACAATAAAATTATAACAATTAAACCCAGTATGCTAGGTAAAAATAAATAAATACTTATTTATTAAAGAGTGCAAATTATTAAAACCCTGAGTGAGCACAGGGCACGGTATCGACCTTTTCGAAATTTTATTTATTGATTTGTTTGTTTAATTTCCTGTATAGCAGGTAAACCTTTGTAATGGCTGATGTTTGGCTCAGACACTCCTGTCATACAGCTGCTACAATGAAAAATAAAATAAAAAAACATTAAATCAATCCATGTAGTGAATGTGGAAGCATTCGTGCACTGCAATGCAGATGAATAAGAGTTTATAGCTAATCTCTCCTGTTTAACACAGTGCAACATGTTCGCACCTTGCTGTGGCGCTGGGGGAAAATAAATGCTGCTTTAACTCTGCAGTAATTACGCTGAAATGTATTCAGATCCATGTTGCACAATGCAGCGCTCAATTAGCGCGTGGTACATCTACACTTTAAAGCTTCTTTCATCTTCATCTAAAGCCAAGCGTTCAGGATCGCCTCTCAGTCACAAGGATGCTTCTAAGTGCTTGGATACTACTTTAGATTTTAATCACTTTCATCCATTTTAAATGAAGTAGATAAAGTGCAAAGAAAATGGGGGGTTTTTTTTTGCTCTTTTTTGCCTTCCTTAAGTGCATTTCTACCTTTTGGCGCTGACATGTTTATACTGTATATTTGTGTAATTGCAAAAGCAGGAATTAATCAAGAGAACGGTGCTTGACACTTTGAAACAGATCGGCCTAATAGTGGAAAATATTAACCCCTTACACTCTGAGGAGTTGCTGGTGGGTTCAGATTTACATTTTTCACTCTTGTATACACACATGGGCCTAGCTAAGGGGTGACCTAGCATGAAGCATGGCTCTGAACACCTCAAAAAGACATTAATATTGTTATTATTATTAACATTAACATTAACATTATTATTAGTAGTAGTAGTAGTAGTAGTAGTAGTATTGTTAGTGCAGTTACCAGTGTCATGCTCATTTCATCATTGTCAAACAGCAAAGATTATCTGTGTAATGTCATGCAGGGACCAGCTAGTTTAGCTAGCTAACACAGCAGTGAACTATTCCCAACTGTCCCCACAACGAACAAACCAATGTTAGTCACGTTTTTTTTTTTTTTTTTTAATTAACAACATTTATTATTTGGCGGCAAACGTTGGATTTCTTCAGTTCGTTATTAGCTTCTGTTAGCTAATGATATTGAATTTGTAATGCTAGCACATTTCATAAGATGTAGCCTGTGGGTGCCACATTGGGTGCCACATTCTGTCATTTTCTGTGGATGTGAATTAGTATTTCACTCCACACTAGACTGCCACCCCTTGTAAAGTCATTGGCCCTAACCTGGCCACCCCATTTTAAAAGGTCTGGCTATGTCTATAGGTACTGAATAATATACAGCTGTATACAACTTTCTCCTTTTCAAAATAATCTAGGAACAACTTTTAAACACACAAGTGTTTTAAAGTTGTTCCTGGATTATTTTTGAAAGTGAGACAATGGAATATGTGAACTATGAACTACATCTGTTTTACACAAAACGGGCCGGAGGTAGCTCAGTGGTTGAGATGCTGGACTTCTGCTCGGAAGGTCGTGAGTTCACATCCCAGCACCACCAAGCTGGGCCCTTGAGCAAGGGCTGCTGGGCCCTTGAGCAAGGCCCTTAACCCTAGACTGCTTAGTTGTATAAATGAGATAAATGTAAGACATTCTGGATAAGGGTATCTGCCAAAATATATATAAATGTAAAATACAAAAATAGATTTTAGAAAGAAATTAAAAATGAAATGTGGGTGCCTCCACCAACAAAACATAACAGAAAACAAGGTTATGACTTAAAGATTAAAGTATCGTGATCACTAGGCTAGACTGCCATACTGCCTGCGTAGTGATATCGCTTTAAATACTCCATCTGTCTCTCCTTCTACGACGTTTTATGATGTGTTTGGGAGACGTGGCTCTGATTGTCCCAAATAAAAGTAGCCAGGAATGTTTTTACATGAAAAGAGACCTTTTTACTTACACTGTGAATTCTTCTTCTTTTTTTTTTTTTTACTGAATGTAATTTATTAAACAAAAATAACTTAATAAAAAGCAGTAGGTTGAGAACCACTAGTCTAGTAATCTAGTAGGTTATCAGGGGACAATTTGCTATGTTGAGAAATCATGACACACACTCTAAGCTCAGCACAGTGCCAGTGAGTTAACGTTGTTATTCTGCACCTCTTTTCATTTCCCCCTCTGTCTCAAAAGACGAAGCCCTTTTGCCCTAATTGGCTCCACAGCACATTTTAAAGCGACAGTCTTAAGCGGATCTGAGTCCCATTCATCTCAGCTCGCTTGTAACGATCATTCTGCAAACAACGCCATCGCCTTAATAAGAGACCAGGTGGGTAATTGATGTGGTTACTAAGTGGCTCATTTGCATCCTTTACTCACATAAAACAAAGCAGCAGGGGAGGGCATTAAAAGGCATCTCAGACTTTCTGACGAGCCTCGGTGCTAGCTCCGATCGGTAATTAAACTCTTCAGGGGTTCCACTTCGCTCTCCTTTTTGCCCCCCTCTGGGGATGTTCAATGAAAAGATAAGCAGAAAACTTACAGGTAATCGGGGAAATTAAAACATGCTTCTGAGGCGTTCTTCGTTAACCATCAGCTTAACCCACATTTTCCGAGTGAAGCCCTGATCTCCCCTGGGCCGTGGCCAGTGAAATGATGTGCTGGCTAAAAGAGGCACTCGAGCCAGCACTGAGTTTCCGGTCTCTAACGGTGTTAATGGCTGAGGGGAACAGGGACACACTGTACAGTATGTAATCATAGTGCATCAGCAGCAGAGAGATACACCAGGGTCTGAAAGTTTTGCGTCCTTTTGAGCGAGTGCTCAATAATACAGTCAAAGTTTGCATCCCCCAAGGTTTATGAATGAGGGGGAAAATGGAACATGTGTGTATTTTACAGTTAATCTACAAAAGTAGATTAGTAAAGTAGATTAGTAAAGCAATAAAACAAGGAACCAAAACATTTAAAAAGTGGTTTCAATATGACCCTTTTGGTCTCCATTCGCGATCTGAATGAGGCAGTGTGTGACATTTGACTTGAAGATAAGATAACGAGAAATATCTTTCTGCAAAACTGTATTAGTCGTTAATAAAGTGATGACATTTCTAGTGCAATTAAACTTTAACACCCCTACTGTACTTACTATTAAACAAAATATATGTGTATATATATACATATATATATACAGGTGCATCTCAAAAACATTTGAATATCGTGGAAAAGTTCGTTTTTCCCTGTAATTAATTAAAAAAGTGGAACTTTCATATATTCTAGATTCATTACACATAAAGTGAAATATTTCAAGCCTTTTTTGTTTTAATCTTGATGATTACGGCTTACAGCTCATGGAAATCAAAAATCCAGTATCTCAGAATATTAGAATAAACAATTTATGATACAGAAATGTCAACCTTCTGAAAAGTATGTTAATTTATGCACTCAGTACTCGGTCGGGGCTCCTTTGGCATGAATCACTGCATCGATGAGGCGTGGCATGGAGGCGATCAGCCTGTGGCACTGCTGAGGTGTTATGGAAGCCCAGGTTGCTTTGGGTCTGGTGTCTCTCATCTTCCTCTTGACAAAATTCAGGTCAGGCGAGTCGGCTGGCCGATCAAGCACAGTAACACCATGGTCAGCAAACCAGTTACTAGTAGTTTTGGCTCTGTGGGCAGGTGCCAGGTCCTGCTGGAAAAGGAAATCAGAATCTCCATAAAGCTCGTCAGCAGATGGAAGCATGAAGTGCTCTAAAATCTCCTGGTAGACGCTGCATCGACTCTCGACTCGAGAAAACACAGTGGACCAACACCAGCAGATGACATGGCACCCCAAATCATCACTGACTGTGGAAACTTCACACTGGACTTCAAGCAACTTGGATTCTGTGCCTCTCCACTCTTCCTCCAGACTCTGGGACCTTGATTTCCAGATGAAATGCAAAATTTACTTTCGTCTGAAAAGAGGACTTTGGACCACTGAGCGACGGTGTTTTGAGTTAATTAGCTGATTAGAGTCTTCTCAGGTCGACACTGCTGTATTATAAATTCTTTATTCTAATATTTTTGAGATAATGGATTTTTATTACGTATTTTATTAGGTATTATGTGTCATTCTGTAATATATATTTTTTTAAATCATAATTGTTGGCAAATTGCTGTGGTATAAGAGGAATAAAACACTTCAGGATGTGGTATTAGAGGAAACTAATCAACTTCATGGTGATAACAGTAAATCCGCTGATCCGCCATCACTGATTATTTTACTATAACAGTGTGCCACATTATAATATGCAAATATATTCATTTTCCAAATCTGCACCTCTTGACATTGGCCCCAGGATGATATATGGCTGAACCAGCCTGGCAGTAATAGCTACAAGTAATACATTCGACTTGTTGTCTAATGTATTTTTTAATAGTTTTTTTTTTTTTTTTTTTTGAGGAAAATCAAAAGTATTTCAATAAAAATAAACGAGAGGAAAGTCATCCACACCGGCATGGCTTTACTCTGTCATGCTGGAGAGCAGCTGCTGTGCAGTAATCGCCCGCTGTCTGGGTAAAAGCATGTGGTGGAGGCCTGCTCGGTTGTAACTGTATAAAAAGTGATGCTGATGGATGCAGTCAGGATGAGTGATGGAGTAAATGGTGGTGCCGAAGGTTTCACTCAGCCTCGGTGCTGTGCCGTTGCCAGAGCCCTCGATTTACCCCAGCGAGAGGGAAAATCTGCAGCAGTTACGAGCTCATCTTAAACTTTTCTCCAGCACACTGGGGTTTCAGGGAGACACTGTTGTTTCGTAGATGAGAGAAAAACACAGTTTCAAATGCTTGTAATGTGTCCTGATGCATAGCGTCTACTCTTATTATATCTATTTTGGGTTTTTAAAAAAATGAGTCTATTATCAAATTTGTTATTATTTCATCCATATGTGTTTTCTTAAAAATGTCTTATGATTTAAAACACATCCAAAAGGCCTTATAGTACAAAAGCTCACTCAGTTGATACGTATTATTACTTAATAATAGGTGCATTATGTACAGGAGAGAAAGTTGATTATTTTCCCATAACAGAACGTTGACTCCACAGAAATTTGCCAACAATTACAATTTTCAGTTGATTAAAGAACGACATATCATACTTTGTTTTAACAGTTCCTCTTCTCACTTACGTTATAGCAGCTACAAACAGTCGTTCCCTCAACAGCCTTTTTTTGTTTTCTCTCTCTTGAAGTTAATAAGACAAAAACCGAGACACCACAAAGCGTAAACTCCTCTGTCCTGATGTTGGAAAACTTAACGTCAAAGATTAACACTGGAGACTCCATCCATGAATGTTAAATAAAAGAAAACTTTACTCCAACAACAATTACAATTTGCTGTACATTAATATAGACATATAAGCTGCTGTTATAGAAAATTAATCAACACCTTCAGATTGACTAATTTGTTTCTATTGAAATAGTTATTATTGGACTCAGATTACAGTATCTGTACTGAAAAACGTTTCAACCCTTCAAGAAACATGAAAGATTTTATTCGAACTGTTCTTCTCTCGTTAGATCTTAGTCTGAAAAACATGAAATTGGTTCTCGGGGTTGTAGCGTGAAAGCAACCAGTTCGTGCCTACTGTCAAATCTAATACTGTTCTCTATACTGTCTGTGCAAGTTTCCAGTTACAGACTGAGGGCGCAAAGTACTCGAGCTGGCTAATGGCATGTCTCCCAAGAGCACATCTGCTGTTTAATGTTCTGCTGTGGTTTATGAAGGCATCACTTCAGGCCATAAGAACTGCACCTGCAGAACCGTCCAAACAAGAGAAACAGCGCTCTTATTGTAAAGTGTCCTCATAACGTAAATATTTCTCTTCTCCTCACCCTAAACTCCCGTAATGAAGCAGACAAATCCTAACCACATGGGTCTGTAGCGCAGAGCAGGGAGATAGATTAGGCGCGAGGGAGGTAGGAAAAGGCAGCTGTGTTAAGACTCCATGCAAAATAAATTAAGAAAAGTAGAAAGGAGAGACTGGAGAATAAATGCAAAGGAGACAACGCTCATAAAGTCATAATACAATATACAGTGTCTAATGTAGTTAAGTGACAAGTGAAATCAAATTGAACCATATAATGTCTCAAATGAAAACTTAAGTAGATTAGTGGCTTAATTTTCTATTATGGTCTTCCATACATCCATCCATTTTCCATAGGCCTGGAGCCTATCCCAGGGAACTTGGGGCACACAGTCAGGGATACCCTGGACGGAGGGCCAACCCATCACTCTCACACACTATGGACAATTTGGGAATGTCAATCAGCCTACTAAGCATGTCTTTGGACTGGGGGAGGAAACCAGATTACCCAGAGGAAACCCCCAAAGACGTGCCACCGTAACCCACTATATTATGGTCTTTTATTTCATTATCCGATTGTTCTGGAGCCTATCCCTGGAACACTGGGTGTGAGGTGGGAATACACCCTGGGAAGCCAGGCCATTGCAGAACATCACACACTCATTCACACCTAAAGACAATTTAGAGTCACCAATACACATACTGTAGTAAAGAGAAACTTAATTTTATCCTGTCATAGTATACAACCTGAGTGTATGCATTATGAAGAAAAATAAAGCTTAGAAGGAAGTAGTAGAGATTGTTGGTGCCTCCGGTGAGGTGAGTGTTTGTCGTTAGCACAGTTGCTTTGCTAATCTGCCAACAAAGCTTGTACAAAGCATGAAACATGTAAACAAACCACTGATTAGTACAATATTTGATTTGTGTTTACTTTACAAGTCAAATGAGTGGCTTTGTATTTTGGTAGTGTGAACATAGGCCAAAAAGTAAATCCATTCTCGCACACTATTGTCTGAGACATTTTCATGACCATCATGTAGTGCAACCAGACTTGCTCCATATAAAACAACAGGTAGGTAGTTACCCATCTCCTTTTCCTCTCCTTTCTCTTCTTTACCAGAGTCATTTCTGCTTGGTTTCAAATATGAGTGGAGCAAATCGTCCACGTAGCATGAAGGACGGAAACCTCTACGGCTGAGATATCTCCACTGGCCATGTCTATGAGATGGACTCTGCAGGACATTTTCCTTTCTCAAGGATGTACTTTATCTAAAAAAAAAAAAAGAGAGAGAGAGAGAAGGAGAGCTTATGAGTTATGCTGGAATTATATGGAAATATATTCTTTAGCAACATTTAAGTAATTTGCATGATATGACTTTGAAGGGCTTATGCTTTCTAAAGTAATATATTACAAATACACAATGAATTGTTCATTTTGAGTGAAATAAAAATATATGCACATGGATTAGAGGTTGTATAACCTAGTTCTCCCTGTGCTTCGGGGGTTTCTTCCAGGTACTCCCCCAGTCCAAAGACATGCGTTGTAGGCTGATTGGCATCTCTAAATAGTCCGTAGTGTGTGTGTGATTGTGCCCTGCGATGGACTCGCACCCCATCCAGGGTGTCCCTTGTGCCCCAAGTCCCCTGGTATAGGCTCCAGTCTCCCTGCGACCCTGTGTAGGATAAACGGTACAGAAAATGGATGGATATGTAGCGGTTAGGACATTGGCCTACTGATCAGAAGGTTGTGAGTTCAAATCCCAGCACTGCCAAGCTGTTACTGCTGGGTCTTGAGCAAGGCCCTTAACCCTCCACTGCTAAGATATATAAATGAGATAAATGTAAGTCACTCTGGATAAGCTTGTCTGCCAAATGTCGTAAATGAATGAATTTTGCTTTAACCATGGAAAAGACGGCTATTCCACTAATTTATGAATTACTGGTCAACTAGTAAATGAATCGTCATGCAACGCCCATATTACTTGTGCATATTTTCATCATAATCTACCTCTCTCTGTTAGAATTCCTCCGCATAGCCAAGCACCAAACAAATGTGGGAAATTGCATGGGATTTTATAGCCTCTAAGGAGCACTGGCATCGATCGCTGATTTAATGAAAGCTACTGTTCCTCCTGGCTCCCACTCCCGGTTCTCATTCCTCACTCTTTCGGGTCACTCCGCTTAAAATGCCTCCCTTAATCAGATTTCTGTTAAAAGCTGTAAATAGAATCTGGGCTTGGCTGCCAAGACACGCTCGTGGTGCACGGTCCACAGCCCACCAACCTGTTTCTCTTTTGATGCAACAAGAGTGCAGGTGCGTAGTTTCGGTTACATCTTTATTCCTCTCACACACACACACACAGAGAGAGAGAGAGAGAGAGAGAGAGAGAGAGAGAGAGAGAGAGAGACATCTTTATGGTTGCATTTTATTGTCCCTCAGCCAAGAGTGCTGTAAGACCTGAAATTGGCTGCAATCAAGACTCAGAGCCTTTCACAAATGATCTGCAATCACTGTGATATGAGATAGGATTGCTGTTGTGTAACATGCTCATTTTCCATATTTATTGTTTGTGTGTGTCGAATAGATTGATTGAAATTGTATTTAATTTTAATAAGCATGACAGCCGGATAATTCAAGCTCTGTGAAGTGTGTAAAAACAGTGGCAGTGACGATCCTTGATGCTTCACCCTAATGCATTTGTGGCTGTTCAGTGGGCACATTATACTTGTCAGGGTCATGGTGGAACCAGAGTCTGTTCCCAGGATGGGACACCAGTTCATCATACTCAATTTAGTGTAGCCAATCCACCTATGCATGTTTTTGACAGGTGGGAGGAAACCGGAGAACCCTGAAGGAACCCCACATGGACAGAAACTCAGCACGGACAGTAACTCGAGGTCAGAATCGAACAAGGATTTCTGGAGCTGTGCTTTTCCCCATTCAAACCACATGATACTATCCAATGAGGATTTGTTCTTCCTTGCTCTGTACATCATGGTCCGTAATAATATATTTTTTTAAATATACAGTACATTATCTGTATGATGCCTGTACTGTGTAAGACTCTTAGTCATTTCACTCTGACTGTGAAACTAAAACACTAATTTGGGTGGGGGGGGGGGGGGAAGTGAAGACCCACTGATATTATCTCAGCCAGAGCACTATGAGATCTACGTCTACGGTGATGGTGTTTTTTTCTCAAAAAAATTTACCTATAAAAGGTGAATTTTTCGAGGATCCGCGGTGGCATTCTTCATAGTTCTAGTTTTTCATTGTGTTCATTCACAAGTTAGAATAAAACATGCAGAGCAAAGCTTACTTTTTCATCTGAATTTCAAGTTTTCTTTTTTCGAATGACTTATACCACAGCACTGTTGAATTCTCCATTCTGATTGGTCAGAAGGTGTTGTTTAATTTTCATGAAATGAAATGAAATGATTTGCATAATCATTTCTTAATAAAACTTAATTATATAAAAAAACAAAAAAGTGTGCAATCGTTGATGGTGAAGTTTTCTGTAAGGAGGTGTTTAGTTAACATTTATGAAGGAGTCTCCAGTGTCAGCGCTTTCTAACAGTCAGAGGTGAAGCTGTAACTTTAAGTTTTCCGACATCTTCAGGACAGAGGGTTTACATTTTGCGGGGTTTTTTTGTCTTATTAACTTTAAGAGAGAGAAAAAAAGAGAAGCTGGTGAGGGAATGACTGTTTATAGCTGCTATAAAGTAAGTAACAGCAGGAACTAACTTGTTTCACGAACCTTCCACAACATTAAATGTGACTATGAATGGGATAAAAAGTATCGTATGATCTGATGCTTTTTAAATAATAAAATAATAATTGTTGGGGAATTGCTGTGGTAAACGAGAAATAAAAGACTTCAGGTCATCAGTAACAGTGTGATGTGATGAGTTATTGTTAATATCGCAAAGCTGACTGCTATAGCAGCACGTCCCGAAGGGTTTTATTCTTTAAACATCAGATCTCAAACTTATCTTCAGACAGGTTAATGACATCATCCAGTGATTAGCTGATGGAATAGCTCCTATACATAATGATCAGTGAGAAAATGGAGAATAAGTCCTCAGCATTTATTACACCTTTCCTCCATAAATGACCCAGTGTGATTCCACACTTTTTTATATATATATATATATATATATTTCCAAATAATTAAACCTTCATGCATATCGCAGATGCCCGCTTCACTGGACCTCCAACCTGTCTCATAGGCTTTTAAGGCAATTAAAGGATGGGCCTTGAATAATAATTTCTCCTTTCCTGATGCATTGAGGTCTTCCTGTGCATTCATAATGCATTCGTAAGACATTATACACATTATGGTATAATTATTTAGGAAAACGCTTTACACTTTATAGCTATATTTATAATGCAGTATATATTGTTAACATGATAATTAGCATACAGCAGAAATCTACCATTTCATAAAGCCTTGCTTAATTTTTTTTTTTTTTTTTTAGACACAAATCATTTTACACAAAGAACTTGTCGGTGTGTCTGACTGAATTTATTTGGTATTTGTGATTGAATGTGTTAGCTTATAATTCATTCTGTTAACAAGTTATAAAGGCATTATAACCATTCCTATAACCTGTCATGCCTTTTCATAAATAATTATAATGATGCACTGTATATAATGCCTTATGAATTAATTATAACATCATAAAATGTCCCGTATGTTTTGTGTTATCAGACTATCTATAGCACATTATTCGAGTTTTATGAGGCATTATAAAAGTGCATAAAATAAATCATTACCAGAATTACAAAGAATTACAAGCACAGTTGTAATGATTTACGAATATTGGACTTCAAAGGAATTGTTACCTCTGCCCTTGTTGGGTCTATTGTTAGATTAAAATAAATCAGTTAATAAGAAGTTATAGTTAATTCACGTGATGAGATCTAATGAGAACAGAGTCAGCTTATTCAAAACTATAGTAACAGTTTATAGTGTAAGTATCAAATCATTTAATTTCAAGACGTCTGTTTCTGTCTTTATCCTACGTATAGATTCTCCAGGACAGACTGAGCGATGCGATGCCGAGTCTTTAAACATGGCGAACGCTGCCATCTAGAGTTTAAGCACAGACTCCTCCTCTGAGCGAACACCATCATGGATTAAGACTAATCAAGTTGAACAATGAACTATGAACTATGAACATGTTCGTAACATAACAGGCATTATACACTTTGTTAGAATTATTTATGAAAGTGCTTTATAGTGATGTTTATTATATTGTAATTTACTATCTTTTTAAATAACTGCAGTATAACTTTATTATATCAATAACCGTATATCATTCAGTTTTATTATTACAGTATACTAAAACTACTTGTAATTTTGGACGTGATACAATTGTGGCAAATGCACTATTGTAAAATGCGCAATTGTAGGTTTGATAATCATTTTTAAACGTCATAAATTCCAGCAAGAATGGTGAACTATTGTGCAAAACACCTACAAGAAGTTATTCCTGCTAAAGGGGGCAATACTAGCTTCTGATGCCAAGGGTGTACTTACTTTTTCCACAGAAGAATATCACATCTATTGATATTTCTGTTGAATAAATGATTGAAAAAGCTAATTTTCCTTTTTTGTTTTCTTCAAGTATATCAACTTCATTAATAGGCACTGTTTCAAAGATGATCAAATGTTTGCTTGTCGAAATATGTCAGAAAAGCCAACAATTTCCATGGGGTGTACTTATTTTTTCACATGACTGTAGTGTATACGTAGTATTAGAGTTATTCGTGGATAAATCGGGTCCTCAGGGATGCATTTGAGGCTCAACAGTTTAGGGGGTTTGAAGAGCTTTGGAAAGAGCTTTCTCTTTGTTGTAGGGTTCAAGACAGAACATTAGGTTTCTCATTAAGGGTGAAAACTGTTGGCTAAAAAATAGGAAAACACTACTTTAGCCTCTTAGATCCATAACGCAATCTGCAACATATTTTTTTTTTTTTTTTTTTTAGGAAGAACATTTATTACAGGCCGCCTGCAGCATCTCACGGATGCACGTTAAAGATAAAGCTTTAACCTTATTTGAAAAAGAAAGAATAGTCAAATATTTTAACCTTCATTCTAACGACATAGCCGGGTGCAGCTGTAGATTATGAAACATGACACGGATAGCAAACAAATGACATTTTCAATTTCACTTTAAAAATTCCGGTTTGATTTATATCAGTTCTGATACGTTGCCAAATGCGCTCTCGTTCTTGATTTATTCCGGGTTCTGGCAACGTTTCCCATCACGAGGATTCATCATCTAAAAAAAAAATAAAAAATCTAAAGTTTGCAAAAGTGTTTCAAAGTAGAACGAAAAGCACAGAGTAGAAAATCTGGACCTCAGCCATTATGAAAGGCATAATTGGAAATCCCTAAATGTTATAGAATCTACCATTTAAAAAAAAAAAAAAAAGAAAGAAAAGAAAAAGAAAACTTAAAATAAATATAGACAAAATAAAAAAAGAAATGCATTCATCACAAAAAGTCTGCAACATTTTTGAGGTACTATATAATATGATTGCTTTTATTTTAAAGCCGTATTATGCATCATTAGAGATATCGTATTTTATTGACTTTTAGCAATTGAGCAAAAAGTCCAGTTTACTGCAGATGATCGTGAAAACACGGTGATTCTTCTTTCATGGAGTCTAGTGTTTAGGAACTCTCCGGAAATAAATGCGACGAGCGAGCCAGTGCTGTTTGTCACCATGACTCCGAAGTGTTCAGTGTGTCAGGAACCCGACACAGACGCCATGTTAAGAATAAAAGAGAGATTGAGAGTGTGTACGCTCCCTGTTGTGTTACAACATTCACGGGGTTAGACAGGAATGTACAATAGAGAGACGTCACAATCGCAAAGGAAGTGTACGATACAGTGTGTTACGTCATATACGAGCAATTTGTATGTGTATTTTTTGGGGGGAAAAAGCAACGCAACATCATAAAATAGGCTTCTAAAATTCAGAATCCATATTATATAAGGAATAAAACACTCCGTTGTAGGAAAATAATCAAGAACAAGGTGGTGTGATGAAGCAGAGTTACTGTTACCACCATGTAATTGATTATCTTCCTGTAACAATGTTAATTCCACAGGAAAGATTGACACGTCATACTTTTTATTCATTAATTGTTACATTTAAGGTTCCACAGTCCTTTTACTAAGTACGTTATAGCAGCTATAAACAGTCGTTCCCTCACCAGCCCCTCTTTATTCTCTGTCTTCAAATTAATAAGACAAAAAAACAAAACAAAATGCAGCTTGTTAAAGAGAAACCACAAAAAGCGAAAAACTCCTCTTTCCTGAGGATGTCGGAAAAGTTGCCTCTGACTTTTACAAAGCACTGACACTGGAGACTCCTTCCGTATGCGGTAAATGTGAAATAAACATCTCCTTACAGAAAACTTAACCATATCAACGACTACACACATTTTTTTCTGTGTCTATCTGTTTATGTCCCTGTGAACGAGCTGTTGCTATAGAAACGATAACGTGTGCATTAATATGGACCTGCGATTTGCAGCTGCACTACTGCCAGAGCTGCTGTTATAGAAAATTAATCAACAATCAGAATCGAGACTCCAGCAACGCTGCGGTATAAATGTTGTATATGCAATGCAAACCTATTCATTCAAGAAATCAATTTGCATTCATTTCTCTTTGTTTAGTGCAGTCGGTAAATTACACAATCATTTCCATAGTAACAGCTCATACACAGGGTCTTGTACACAGAGACTTTGGATTGAAAAACACGTCTGTAATCGTTGATGGTGATGGTTTTTCTGTAACATGACAAGCTGTGGGTTTTGGGTTTTTGTTGCCTTATTAACTTATAACTATAAATGGATAAAGTATGATGTATAAAATGTAATCAATGGCGAATTGCTGTGGTATATGAGGAACGAAACACTTCGGGATGTCCTGTTATTGGGAAAAAAAACTATAACATAGTCAAATTCAAGGTGGTAGCAGTTACTCTGTGTGAACCCACCATTACCTCATAACATTACCAAGATTATCAAGTTAGGTGTTTTTAATATGAGATTATATAGGATATAGGATTATATAGGAGATATAATAGGATTATGAGATTTAATCCTAATCTTTAAGAATTGATGCAATTTATCTTAATAATAATAATAATAATAATAATAATAATAATAATAATAATAATAATAATAATAAAGTGCTTTACAGTGTAAAGTAAAAAATAAAAAAATGTAGATAAAAATAGTAAAACAGACAAATAATAGAAATGCAACAAATAATAGCAGTGACAAAAAAATAATAAAAACAGTAAGATATAAAAATATACAATAATTACAAAGTTGTAAAAAAAGAATAAAAGTCATAATTAACATAATATGCTACATACAATAAAATATATTATCATATTTAATGCTTAAATAAATAATGTGAAAAATGTCTAAGTAATGTAAAAGCAATATGGCAGTAAAAAATAAAGCAAATAATAACAAAAATGCTGAAAATAATAATGTGTTTATCTTTTGGTGATAAATGGAGCGTGACGAGTGTTTGTGTTGTGTTGTGCTGTGTTGTGTTGTGTTGTGTTGTGTTGTGTTGTGTTGTGTTGTGTTGTTATGTTATGTTATGTTATGATGTGTTATGATGTGTTGTGTTATGTTGTGTTATGTTGTGTTGTGTTGTGTTATTTTATGTTGTGTTATGTTATGTTGTGTTGTGTTGTGTTATGTTGTGTTGTGTTGTTATTTTATGTTATGTCATGTTATGTTATGTTATGTTGTTATGTTATGTTATGTTATGTTATGTTGTTATGTTATGTTATGTTATGTTGTGTTGTGTTGTGTTGTGTTATGTTGTGTTGTGTTATGTTATGTTATGTTATGATGTGTTATGATGTGTTGTGTTATGTTGTGTTATGTTGTGTTGTGTTGTGTTATTTTATGTTGTGTTATGTTATGTTGTGTTGTGTTGTGTTATGTTGTGTTGTGTTGTTATTTTATGTTATGTCATGTTATGTTTTGTTATGTTATGTTATGTTATGTTATGTTATGTTATGTTGTTATGTTATGTTATGTTATGTTGTGTTGTGTTATGTTATGTTATGTTATGTTATGTTATGTTATGTTATGTTATGTTATGTTGTGTTGTATTGTATTATGTTATGTTTTGTTATGTTATGTTATGTTATGTTATGTTATGTTATGTTGTTATGTTATGTTATGTTATGTTGTGTTGTGTTATGTTATGTTATGTTATGTTATGTTATGTTATGTTATGTCATGTTATGTTATGTTATGTTGTGTTGTGTTGTGTTGTGTTGTTATTTTATGTTATGTTATGTTATGTTATGTTGTGTTGTGTTGTGTTGTGTTGTGTTATGTTATGTTATGTTATGTTATGTTATGTTATGTTATGTTATGTTATGTTGCAATACAGACCAATGCATATTAAAGAACCATTAGTATAATTTGTGCTTTAATAACCATATAATAATAACATAATTAAGCCTTAGAAGAAAATGTTACCAACATGTTACAGTCAATTCTAAATTGATTGATACGTTTTCTAAATTGATTAGTACATTTTATTTTTGTTTATTTATACGAGGTTCGACTAAGGAGATGTATGTTCAGGATCGATGTGTTAAAGCTCAGGAGATCGAGCCGTCCTTCCTGCATGAGCAAATGCCAAAGCAGGAAATATGAGGACATGCTCTGGACTGATGATGATGGATAAGTAAAGGAAGGATGGGTTATAAATATAGATATTTGTAGATCCACGCAAACACGTAGCAAGTAAGTCACGGTTTATTTAACAACGCGTGCGTCTTGTTGCGCGCATCAGATCCGAGCGAGCTTCTCTCGACGGGCGTGGCACAGAGAGACAACAGCATACTGCTACAATACATTATCATTAAAACCCTGCGCCGATGCAACAAACCGAATCGTTCACAATCAATCAGCAGTATCAAAACTCCTAAACCGTACAACACACACACACACACACACACACACACATGCACTCACACACTCACACACGCACTCACACACTCGCACAATCGCACACGTAGCCGTCTGCACAACATTAGCAGCCAGAGCTGGTGGAGTCGACAGTAAATAACGCACACTTAGAGACGAATGAGTGCGCAGGTCTGCTAATGGGGATGAATGAGACTCATCAGTGAAGGATAGAGAGAACGATGATGTGAGAGGAGAGGTACAGGTGCACTGGAGCGCCAACATGGAGGCAGAGTAACTTACAGAGAGGAATGGCGATCGGAGTCGGACACTATTTATATTCATTATCGCATCACGCTCGACGCGTTCAATGTGTTCGCTATTCATGTCTGAGAAACGAGTGATGATGGATTCACAAGGCTTCGCTACAGACTAGAGATACCTCACAATAATAATAATTATTATTATCATTGTTGTTTTTGTTGTTGTTGTATTCATGTCAATCATTAATGTAAAGAGATAAAATTAATGCAATTTTTTTAAAAAGTTTGCCAATTTTTTTGCCGGCTTCGCATTTTTTACTACATAGCCGTTTTGTGGGGGGAAATGGTTTGCCTAATGATGTCACTTCCTGCAGCAGTCCTGCTTTTCCTGCTGGTTTGTTGTAGCAGAGGCACGAGATAAATGATGCCACATTGATGCCACATTGATGCCACAAATGATACACTGGCAAATGTTTCAAATCTCTAAACCACTTGGTGATTTTTATTAAAGCATGAAGTCTGAAATAATGCACACTGGGGCACATGTATGATTGGGTCTGCAAACTAAAGGTCACGGCGTCGTTTGCGTTACAAATCATGTCATAAGAGAAGTTCACAATATCTTCTTTTGTTTTATTTGTTTATATTACAAAGTATTATTATGAATAGTGCTTCAATTATGGAGTATATAGGAATTTTCAGATTCAAACAAGTAACATTTAAGTGAAGAGTGTACATGCTATGTATTTGGTCTTTTTTTTGCTACTGGTACAGGCTGTACTAGCGTAGGAGTTCAGCAATAAAATGAAAACATTTCTTCGTACATCTACCTCCACTAGTTCCTCGACAACATCTCGACTCTGACTCTGTGGAACAACAGAAGTCAGTGTGAAAATGTGCAGAAATATTTATTGAATGTGAATTTACAAGTTGCCCAAAAAAGTTCGGGAAATATCACTTTTATACAGTATATTATTTTGGTCCTGTTTTTTTTGTTTTGTTTTGTTTATATATATATATATATATATATATATATATATATATATATATATATATATATATATATATATATATACTTTATTTTCTAATTTCATTAAACTAGACAGAAGAAATCTGCTTCATCACATCTGCCCTGATGATATTGTGTGTTTTGTGTTTGTTTGCTGTGTAATTATGCTTGTGTGGTACATTTGTTCAGATCTCACACTGGTCTGCATTGCATTTTAATCATAATCTGAATTGTGTTTTTAAAAGTTGTGGGTTTTTTTTTTTTCCCCCAGTAATATGCGGTATATATTACTTAACAGAGCGCTTCCTGCCTCTCACGTGAGATGTGGACCGATGATAGTTTGGAAATGCAGCTGGGTACAGGAGCAAGAAAGCAGGTGTGTGATGCTGTAGTTCCATCTAGTGGTTTAAAATTCACAGTACATGAGATTCATCCTTGACATCTCTCACCACGCAATCTTTAAATAAACATCTGAATAACCGTCACATTTTAAGAAAACAGCAAAAAAAGCCACATTTTTTGGAAATTAAAGGAAACTATTTTACGACTCACAATAATAATTAGGTTGTTCGCTGGCCAAAGAGACTCTGAAGGTGACTGGCTTTTATTTTTATTATTATTATTAATAATATTAGTAGTAGTAGTAGTAGTAGTAGTTGTTGTTGTCGTTGTTGTAGTATTACTAGTGTTACTAGTAATAGAAGTAGCAGTAGTAATAGTAGTAATTCTTCTTTTTCTTCTAATAGCAGTAGTTGTTGTAGCAGTATTACCAGTATTACTAGTAGTAGTAGTAGTAATAGTTGTTGTTGTAATACTAGTATTACTAGTAGTAGTAGCAGTTGTTATAGTAGTATTACTAGTATTACTACTACATGGTAGTAGTAGTAGTAACTCATGGAACATTTAACTGGCGCCTTCACACTTTCCTGCACATATCTATCTATCTATCTATCTATCTATCTATCTATCTATCTATCTATCTATCTATCTATCTATCTATCTATCTATCTATCTATCTATCTATCTGTCTATCTATCACTTCTTTTAAAACATATTTTGCAGTATTTTTTGCAATACAAAACTTTTGTTATTAGTTTTGGAATTTTGACCCAAAAATTCAACAACGAGAAATTTTAAATGTTTTTTTTTTGTATCCCAGGGTTAGTAATAAAATAAAAATGGAGAAGAAAAAATATATATTTGTTCATCAAAAAAATACTTGCTCATCAAATGTATGTCTTAGTTTTTTGTTTGTTTGTTTGTTTGTTTGTTTGTTTGTTTTCTGTGGCAAGAATACAAATGGGAACCCACTTCACAAACTGATATTTAAGTAAAGAGTAATAAATCAAACACTCCATGTCATGCTGTTATAGGAAAATAATTAAGGACAGTGGAGGTGGTGTGATGAAACAAAGTTACTTTTATCACCCTTAAGTTAATTATGTTCCTATAACAGTACAATCCGAAGTGTTTTATTCCTC
Organism: Cranoglanis bouderius; assembly: GCA_023630585.1. Classification (NCBI taxonomy): domain Eukaryota; kingdom Metazoa; phylum Chordata; class Actinopteri; order Siluriformes; family Cranoglanididae; genus Cranoglanis; species Cranoglanis bouderius. The sequence continues at coordinate 2,915,937 of CM042566.1, forward strand.
TTATACCGCAGATATTTGCCAATAAGAATTTATTATTATTATTATTATTATTATTATTATTATTATTATTATTATTATTATTATTATTAATGAATAGTATGTTATAATTTTTTATCCTTTTATGTTTGCATTTAACGTTGTGGAACGTCTATGAAACAAGTTAGTTCCTGTTCTCACACGCAGCTATAAACAGCCGTTCCCTTACCAGCTTCTCTGTTTTCTCTCTTTTGAAGCTGATAACACAAGATCGCATCTTGTCATGTTACAGAGAAACCGCAAATCGTAAACACCTCTGTCCTGAAGATGTTGGAAAAACTTATCGATTGTTACAAAGCTCTGACTCTGGAGACTCCTTCCATAAATGTTAAACAAACATATCCTTATTAGAGTGAGCGCATTAATATAAACCTGTGATTTGCAGCTGCACTTCATGCTGTTATAGAATCAAAATTTTGTCCTTTATGACTTTAATTTCCTTTTCCTGTCATAATATTTATAAATCCATGTCTAATGCATCAGTAGTGACTGTTGGAGGAAAATAGCTGTGCTGTATATCCTGTCTGATGGGATTTGTTTCTGAATGCCTGAGTGACAGCTTATGCATAATGCATTAATTGGCTGGAAGATGAACATGAGATGGGAAGAAATGGCTCTGCTTCCTGCTTCATGAGGTTTGCGGAAGCTCTCGTTACACTCCTCTCTGCCATCTCTTATTGAGATGTCTTCTAGACCTTGGTGTAAGTGGGGCTTTAATTCTTTGGATTAAGGATTTTTTAACGTATCGCCCACAGAAAGTTTTATTGGATGGAATAATGTCGGAAACAGTTGTCTTGAACACAGGGGTACCTCAGGGCTGGGTGTTATCACCACCGTTATTTTCAATTTATACAAATACAATCCAACTAAACAGCAGGGACTTAAACTGTGTTTGTAAGAAAGCAAATCAGAGACTATTTCTGTTGAGAAAGCTGTGAGAATTTGATATCAGCAGGATGTACCTTGCAAAAGGTTTGTTGTAGTTTAACTGAAAGTCTCATAACCTATAATATAACAGTATGGTATGGACAGCTGGCCCTGAAAGATAAAAATAAATTGAGCAGAATTGTTAATGCAGCAGGGAAAGTTGTGGGTTGTAAACAAAAATCACTGGAAGAGATCTATAAAAGGGCAGTGCACAAGAAGGCAGAGTCAATTATACATGATACAGCACACCCACTTAATAGTAAACTTCAATTACTTATCAATTATTTTAACTTAAGATAACATAATACGATATTTTCATTATTTCAAGATGTATCTGTATTATGAGTTATTATCTCTTCATTTTGTCTTACGGACTTGTTATTTCAAGACATTAGGTCATCATTTTAACTTAATCTTGTTATTTCAACTCATTATTTCAGACTCATTGTCTCATCATTTTTTTTACTTACAATTTTACAATATCATGTCATTATTTCAATCTAGTATCTCATTCTTTCAAGATAGCGTGTCATTATTTAACTTCTTAATTTCTTGTTATTTTTGTGTTATTATCTCATGACTCTGGCCCACGAACTTTTATATCATTTCAAGATATTTTCCATTATCTCGAGCTATTTTCTTGTTATTTCAAGATACCGCGTCATTGTTTTGGCTTAATGTCTCATATGCAAAACACAAAACCTTGAAATAACAAGAGATCTTCAGTTTCAATAACAATAATAGCAATTTTTTCAACATTTTTTCACTACTTGCTTTTTATGGCTTCCGTGACCATTTTAAAATCAGCAGTAGAAAGAAGAAATGTTTTGCCATCATTCGCAGTCACACCTAACAGTTCCAGATTTGACCACAAGAGGACATAGTGTTCCGAATACTGATCTGTTTCGACTATTACCAGTTATTTCGTTCCACCTGTTTGTAATTAGCCTCCGTGCATAAATCCTGCTCCACCTAGCAGTCTTTGTCAGGTGTAATGATTCCCATTGGGCTTTTTGGTGTTCCTGTCCCAACCTGTTTCTTGTTCATGTCTATAGAATACCTTTGTGTTCTGTTAATGCTGTTTAACGTTTTTAGTTTTCATCTTGTTCTAATAAAATACTCTGCACTTGGATCCTTGGATGCTTGGATTAAAATATTAAAATGAAAGAAGAAGAACAGACTTTATCGCTCATGGTTTCAGCGCAGCTTGAAGAATAACTTTCTTTTCAGACAGAAATGCATAGATAAATTATTTCAACTAATCCAGGAAATCCAGCACCCTTGTGTGAATCTTTCCCTTGCAGAAAACCCTGGCAATCACAGATCCTTCAAAGAGCCGTAGTGACAACGGGTAGTTTTCTTTTTTCTATATCTCCAGTTTTATTTACTGTTCCCCCCAGAGACACATGTCAGAGTTCCCATCTCCAGTTCCCTCCCATGATCTCCATTACCAAGACAGCTCAAACGTATTTCATTATTTATTTTCTGACAGAGAGAGGCCCAGTTTTTTTTAAGAGATGTGGATATACAGATCTGTGACATTCGTCAGGGAGGTTTCTCCACATGAGCTTATATAGTGAAATTCAGAACATCTACCTTGGCAGGAGTTCTTCTTATCATGTAATGCAGGAGTGTATACTTGGAATTACAACTGGACTGGCTTGTCGCAGAGAATTTTTGGCACTGGAACAAAATATATAAATGTCAGTATCTATTGATAGCCTGCTGAAGGATGTGCCAGCACAACTGTACAAACCTTTTACCACAGCATCATACCACCCAAAAGTCAGCTATCTCCATTTCTACTGTGTCCAATCTGATCATTCTGGTAATTCTTGTCCTAGGCATCCCTCTGCTGCTGCAACAATGGTGACTATTGCCTGTTTTGCAGTAGACAATTGCTGTGAAGGTGGAGTGTTGGTACAGAGGGTAGCTCTGCGTGTTTCTCCATGTCTGACTGGGTTTCCTCCAGGTTCTCTAGAGGGGAACTCTGACCTCCCAAAACATGCAGGTAGGAGGATAAGCTAAATTGCTCCTGGTGAGAATGAGTGTGTGAATGTGTGTGTGCATGGTGCCCTGTGATAGACTGTCATCCCATCCAGGGTATATTCCTGACTTGCACCTAGTATACTGTGCCCATGATAGGCTCCAGATCCACCACAACCCTGACCAGGACAAAGCAGTTAATGAAGATGAATTAGGAAGGAAGGAAGGAAGGAAGGAAGGAAGGAAGGAAGGTTTATCTTGTGTTCCTTTAAGGACTGATGGTCAGTCCTAGATCTACTCTGGAGTTGCAGTAAATGTAAACAGGCTTGGAACTTGGTGAAGGTCATCTTGAATCCCAGCCTTCTTCACCAGAAGAATGTGCCATTGTTAGTTTTGGAAATTCTTAAGGACCAGATAATTTCTAGCCTTCTACAAAAGAAGACAATCCCTTTGTTACTCATATAATTTCTTGAGAACCAGATCATTCTTAGCCTCACCCTCAGATGCTTTGCCTACAGGATATGAAGCATCTGATAACTTTCATACACTTTTCCGGCCACAACTTTCAGAATGGTAAAGGTCACAATATTTTGGCAGACGTCCATCTCCAGAGCAACTTACATTTATCTCATTTTATACAACTGAGCAGTTGAGGGTTAAGGGCCTTGCCCAAGGGCACAGCACTGGCAGCTTGTCACTGCTGAGATATGAACTTACAACCTTCTGACAAGAAGTCAGAGACAAGAAGTCTTTTTCTGTACTTTTTCTGTACCGCTTATCCTACACAGGACAAATTAGAGATGCCGATCAGCCTACAATGTATATCTTTGGACTGGGGAAGGAAACCGAAATACCCAAAGGAAACCCCAGAAGCACGGGGACCTGTCCCTCCACCACTCTTTGCTAGATAGCTAAGAATGTAGCTAGAAACATGTATGAATCAACATAAGTCAGCTAATGAACCCAGCAAGCTACAGAAACCCCAACAGCATTTGTCAGTTATGGAGGTAGTGTTCCCTTAGCACTTAGCATAGCTCACCTGGTTAGTTTACATAAAAACAGGATAGAAAACAGAACATCTTCGTATTAGCTGTGTGGAGTGTGAACAGAAATAATTTATTTACTCACGTTTTTCACCAGACGATTTATTTACTCTTACTTGAGTAATTCTCTTGATCACTACTTTTACTTTTAAGTGAATTGTTACTACAGTAGGAGTACTTTTACACGTCAGTGTGTTTTGTACCTTTTTCCATCACTATATTCAAATCTAAGTCAGTGTTACTCAAATGCACTGAAAAAAAAACGTTTCATTGGCTCAACAACCATTACGTATAAATATAAATAGATTAAACTCAAAAAGGTTCATTTTTAAAAAAAATTTTAAAACATTTTAACTTTACTTAACGTAGATTAGTGTGTTCAACACAAAAACGTCAATTACAAGGTGAACTTAAGAGTACGCGTAAAGTGAACGTGGAAAAAACGTGATTCACGTCGGCTACCATTACAGTTAGGGTAAGGTTAAGTAAACCTAACTTAAAATTTGAATTATGACTGTGAGCCACGTGATATGCAAATATCCAGTGAAAAACTTGGAGCACAACTCGGTGAAGACGGTGAAAACTTTGTCAGGTAATCTTTAAATAAATGAAGAAACATATTAGGGTTTTACTTTTTAACATCCGTTCACACTCGTCTATTGCGTTAGTGCTCAAGTGGGTACTTTTTAAACAGAATTTTTTTAATCGCTATACGAATCTTAGTACTCCAACCGTTAGAAACTTGTTCAATACTTATGAATACTTCGTAAAAAAAAAAAAAAAAGTTACACATGCATCGAGTAACGGGTTTTTCTCCCCGAGTATGTAGCGTCACAATCTGTCAATCAAAATGCTCCATTTTTGTTCTAACTGTCTGAAAACCTTTTGCTAACTTTTGTTGAATGAAGTGATGTTTTTTTCTTATTGAGCTGTATTCGATTCATTATGGGTTTTTTTTTTTTTTTTTTAAACAATAGTATTGCAACCTCTGTCCAAAAAATAAAGTAAAAACATCTTTGTGCTAATTGTCTGTGTTGTTTATTTTAAGATATTGAATGTTCAGGAGCAGGAGCAGTAAGCAGAGCAGTTTTATTCAACTCAATGAATTACCTTGTGTTAATGTAAATGATCTACACAAAAATCTTCATTCAATCAAAATGTTCATTTGAATCGGCTTCCGATTACTTGGTAGATTCTATTGGTTATTTATTTATTTATTTATTTATTTATTTTTACACATAAAGGTTTTCTTGTTCATTTTATTTAAAATTACTTCAAGTTGAATTTAGTTCAAAAGTGTGAAGCAAAAATGGTGCATATATATTTCAAGTAAATCCAACACATCATTTTTTTTCAGTGTGAGCTCTGACAGTCGATATTTTCAGCACAGATTGATGATTAGTCTGCAGTTTCAAAGCAGGAATAATGACAACATTCTCGTAATACTTCGAGTTTTCTTTTGTCCCACCGTGTTTTTTGTCGGTTTATCGGGTACGCCTATCTTGTACACGTAATCACTGGCTATTTTACACTTTATGATACGCGCCTATGTTATTTTTACATGACGTAGGTGTACATTTAAAGATTAAAGCTTATTTTATCTGTGCGCGGGGTATATTAATCATCCTCAAGCCTTCGTGACTGTCTGTTTCTCACCCCGAGGACTGCTGTTGGTTGCTGTGTTAAAAACATATAAGATGGGAATGACCTCCAAACCACTGCGATGATATATACACCATTATCTTCATCTGTATTACTCCTTTAAGTGCAGCTTCTCCAGATCCAAAATGAATGACACTGATAAACAGTGAAAAAAAAAAAAAAAAAACATCAGACTGTAACAAATATTTTATTTATTGTGAAAATATCTTGAATATGGGCAAATTTATTTCATAGATCTTGTTCTGAGATTATTCTAAATCAAAAATACGATTATTTATTCTGGTTTTAGATCCTTTTACTCATTTCAAGCATCACATTTTCTTATTCTACTGACGGATAATTTTGCTTCTTTCTCGAAATAAATGCTTAAAATGAGAAACGTTGAACACGATGCGCTCTCCTGCTGTTGTAGCTCAGAGTCGATGCTTTTTTGCTCACCACGTTTGTAAAGAGTGGTTGTTTGACAAGTGACCGTAGCCTTCCTGTCTTCCCCTACTGTAGCTTGAACCAGTCTGCATCAACAAGTCCTTTTGGACGTTTTTTGGTTTTTCACACCATTCTGTGTAAAAAAAAAAAGAAGAAGAAGAAGAACATTGTGCATGAAAATCCCAGAAGATCAGCAGTTTCTGAAATTCTGAAACCAGCCTATCTGGCACCAACACCCATGCCACAGTAAAAATCACAGAGATCACATTTTTTCTTCAATCTGATGTTTGATGTGAACATTAACCTCTTGACCTGTATCTGCATGATTTCATACACTGTGCTGCTGTCACATGTTGCTTAATAAAGTAGATGGTGAGTGTGTTTTCTATTTATAAACACATACTGTATATTTATTACATATTACAGCTATCACTAGAATGGGCAGTGAGTTGTGAGTAAACAGCTGGTTTTACCTCCAGTTGATATCTACAAAGGCTGGCTAACAAATGCACATCTTATACACAAGTTTCCTTCAGCTGCTAATCCGTCTGACGTCTTAACATGGAGACTAGACCAGCATCGGTGTTGTGCTGTGCATTTTGTCGCTTTAATGCCAGGATGGTACTCATCAGAGATACATTTTATGGATGTGCTTTCTCCGTTTGGATTTGCTCCATAACTTTACCAGCAGGTTGAAATTCTGTTGAAATTCAAGACCAGTTCTGTAGCTTTTGAATAATTCAGTCGTGCTTGTCGGAGGTACTCACGGTTACTGTTACTGTCGGTTTTTAGCTTTGAGCAGTCGGTCTAATATAAGAGATATTAATATGTCCTCTCTAGAGCTTGTGTCAACTGATGTGATGATGGCACACTTCTACTGCAACTAGAGAAAAAAAAATCCTTTTATTATACAGATAATTAATGTGTTCAGCACATTTCGAGATATGAAATATAGTTAAATCCTCAATCTGAGCTCAATATAATGAATTAGAAAAATGTGGTTGGATTTTTTTTTTTTTCAAATGTGTTAAAATTGAAGTCATAAGAAAAGCAACAAATCCTGACTCCTAACCTTAACCTTAACCAAGAACTATCGGCGCTAGAGATGCGTCGATATCATTCCGTTCACACAGAGTATGAGTACGAGTAATGAGTAACCTACTTGGTATTAGTCAATCAGGGACATCATGGAACATTTTACTAAGCTCTGTTCATGCACTTAGGCTACTAGACCCGTTCCTTATAGCATTAGCTAGTAGTGTGTAAATCTCAGGCTTCTGTGACATATGATTTCAATGTATTAGGCAAAGTTTCAATATATTCTATGATACTACTGGATCTGCTACGATACGATAAGATACAGTACGATTTAATTTATTAGCCTCTGATCAATCGGTGAGAAACTTACAGAAGGACTATTTTAGAAGTATCAGAGTTACGTGCAAATCAACTTGCTAGCCAGTTATAGCAATATTATAGTCAATAATAGTCTATTTCAATCGGCAGCATTTAAATCGAAGCATCGATCCAAATCGTCGGATCATTACACCCCTAGTTAGTTAGCTAGTTGATTTTAAACGAAGTGCATTAGCCTGATATGTAAGTTAGCTTAGATGGAGTAGGGTTGCCGTGGAAACGTGCTTCAGTACAGCTGTAAGTAATGTATGTTTTAGTCTTCATCGTGTCACAATCCCTCGCCGCCAGTAACCGATAACGGCTTATAGTCAAGAACAACATACTGGGTAAGAGCTGTTCTTTTCACTCGCCTAGCGTTGTCTGTAGACACTGTTTTCCCGACTAGCCGGCGTTAGCTGCCGTGTGCTGCTGCCAATGAACTCCTTGTGCTGAGTTTTAGGTTTAAGATGTTTTATCGGGTTGCTTGTATTGTAGAACGATGCTGTAGTTCTACCTCTTGATATTTTCACAGAGAATAGTTTGCAGTCTGTTTTGCTTTGAGTGTCATCATTACTCATAAAAAAAATATATATGTCGCTGTCATTTCATGTCGTCTGTGCTTTATCTTGACAAGATGGACTAGGGTTAGTGTTAGAAGAAGAAGACTGATCTTCCTCTCTAATACTGGAAAGAATAGCAAAACGTTTTTCAAAATATGCAGTATTATTGATATTTTTATCTTATTTTTCTTTTAATAGAGATGGATTTTGAGTTAGAATCGAATAGACACTTTGGCTAGAGGTTTTGGGGGCAAAGATGGGATTCTGATCTAATCTGGTTGTTAAATAGAAGTATAAAAGAAGATCCTTCCAATGTCATGAAGCGCTTTTGTTGTTGAGCAGGAGGATTCTGTAATCTTGTTTGACTGAAAGCTAATGGAGATGTGGAGGACGGGCGTGCAATGATGATGAGCTTTAGATGAGCTCACATGCAGCAGGGTTCATCCTTATTTACATTTTTTGCAGACGCTTATCCAAAGGACTTACAAATGAGGCAGAATCCAGGCCAAGCACAGAGCGGCTGAAGAAGAAAACGGTGGCAAAAGAGCCGGAAAAAATAAAGTCTCTACCAATCGACCAGCATCAAAGTGCAAGATCAGTATAGGAAGAATACTATCACTCCAGCAGTTTGTCCTCCCCGCCAGCAGAGGGCGCCCTCCTCTGAATATTGAACCACTTTCCTAACTCCCTTCTCACTAAACAGTATAAGGACATTGAACACTCAGACCCATCGGGAAGTCTTGCCTTCTACATTGTGTTTAAATTCTGAGCATTATTCCTAGTCATTGTCTGTCTTGTATCTTGACCCTTGCCTTGCAATCGTGAGTACTCTCTTGGACTTTCATTCGTGTATGTTTTGCCTCAGTTGTGTTTTGACCTTTGACCCTGACCAGGATAAAGTTTACTGAAAATGATTGAATGAACAAATAACCTTTTTTTTTTAATATTATTATTTATTTAAACCACAGTGACCCTGAGCAGAATAAAGCATTTACTAACGACGAATGACTGAACATCGTAAACCCTTTACAAAGAGCAGTGTGAGAATACTGTTTTTGATTTCATTATTTTTTAGAATGACTTATTTTTAGAAATCTTTATTACATTTTTATTGTCTCTGTCTGATGCATCTTTCCTTACGCTCTTTTTAAATTGCCATATTTTTTTTTCTTTGTAAAGCACTTTGTGCTGCATTTTTGTTTTGAGTTGCATGAAAAATGCTATATAAATATAGTTATATTATTTTGTTGTTGTTGTTGTTGTTGTTGTTTAAATCCAGAACCCTGCTATATAGAACAATACAGTATATAACAATATTGATTAATGATTTTATGATGAATAAATGATTTTAAAATTTAGCTAAACTGTCTTAGAAGGGTTTTATTTTTCTTCCCCGAATTAATAAATAGTAGTTCTTAGCCTCCTAAAAGTGTTCTACGTGGAACCCTTTCTGACAGGGAAACACTCTGGTGCAGGGTTCTAAGGTTCATAGAACCTTAAACGGTTCCCCAATATGGACAAATATTCTAAGGGTGTAGGATTAAAACACCTCTGTTTCCTGCATCTTAAAACCGAACCCAATGGAAACTAATCACTGGTCCATAGAAGTGCAAGAAACACTAATCACTAATCAACTTTATTCTGATTTATTTATTGTATATGTAAAGCATGTTAAACATTCATAATGGTCCTCATCCTCAACCAAAAGCACCCACCTCTCTGAGAAGTCTTTCTATTTCTAGTGTTTTTACCTTGAGACTTGATAAGGACACTCCAGCGCGTCTAATCTACATTCCAATCACTGCATCACATCAAAATCCACAGTTACTCCGGCTAGACTGTCTGACAGCCGCTAATGCTTTCAGATGAAATCAATCCCAAATGACAGAGCGATTTAAAAGTACTGTGAACTCCAGCCACACAACGGCTCTTCAGACGTGGTATAAAGTTTCATTAAAAAAAAAAAAGGAAAGAAAGAAAGAAAAAAAAAAGAAAGTGTTTAATGCTGTAGTTAAAAGCCTGGCTCTTTGATGCGGTATGATGCTGAATATTTCTACACCGAGCAGTGTGTAGGGTTTATTCAGAATCCGTGTAAAGCCACCTGAAAGGTGTCAGGACCTGAATCTAACTTCTGGCTTTTATAGCAATGCAAATCGAGTTAAAAAAAACCACGCCCTCACTTCAGTCGGCAATCGGTTCAAGTAGACCTTATTTCTTGTTTTCTAGTTTTGTGATCACTTGCAAAATAATATTGAATTTAACCGAGTAACGTTTAAGCAATATCACACGAGCAAGAATTCAGTTGTATGGCAGATCGGCACGGCAGGGATTCGGCCATATAGGCACGAAGCTGCATTGCTCCTGGGGTAGCAGTGGGCCTGACCTGTTTTGCTCTCCGGGCGGGCCTGGTCTGTCCTGGTACCTTGCTTCTGGAGTCCTCGTCGCTTGTAGCACACAGTTATAGAAGGGAATTGCTTATAATTACACTATCCGGTGTCACCCAGATGAGGACGGGTTCCCTTTTGAGTCTGGTTCCTCTCAAGATTTCTTCCTCATGTCGTCTCAGGGAGTTTTTCCTCGCCACCGTCGCCACCGGCTTGCTCATTGGGGATAAATTTATCAACTTAAAAATTTAGATCCGAAATGTTAATATTTCTGTAAAGCTGCTTTGTGACGATGTCCGTTGTTAAAAGCGCTATACGAATAAAACTGAATTGAATCGAATGTTCTGCTTATTTTTGCTCCGCTAGAGGAGATAGATCCCGCAGAAGCTACCCTCGCTATATAGGCTAGCTAGCGTGATTTATACGTTAAGTTACTTTAAGAAAAGTATCATCTGCTTTGTCGAATGATGATTTCACTAACTCTACTGTTGTAACCGTTTCGAGCTAGGAAGTTGAGATTTGTGTGGAGAACACAGACGAGCAACACACTCTCTTTACTATAATAACTATTTATTATAATTTGTTCAAATAAATGCAATCTTATTGCACTACTCTTATCTCTGTATATGATTTAGAGCAGGCAGAATTCTAGATTGACCCGTGTATCAAACAACTAACAAAAAAGTATCCCTTATTTTGATCTTTTCGGTCAAATTCTGCGCTGCAAACATCAATGGCAGCTTTAACTCGTCAGTGCTGGCGGGCGACCATGCTATAAGCGGGATAATCCACGGCTAGGTGTTGGTTACATGATTTTAATGCACTCTGCTTTGCGTCGGGTGCTTGTTTGCCTAAATTCGTTAAAATCGTGTAACGCACACTTTACCGTGGATTTTCCCTTGGGTTTTAGGTTTATTTAGCTATATGAATTTAATTCTAATAAAAATCTGTGTTAAAATCAGAGATTTGTTTTTTGTAATATCTACTGAAAGACTGAATCATGTTTTTTTCACTGCCTACACAGGTAGAGACGTAACCCGGGAGTACATTTTTACCTGGAAACGTGATACGTTTTATAAATTTGCGTCGCCTGGTTACATCTTTATGAATTGTGTTATATCATTTTCTTAAATCCCTGCCTATCTGGAGACTCCAAAGGTGTTGTTAGCCTATATCCGCTGCTGATATGACTTAGTTGTTAGATGATAATAGCCTAATTGGTGTGTTGTGAGGGGCTGAGAAGCCGACAGCACCACCCCGCTGTCCCCAGCTCGTTTATTGGAAGTGAGGTGTGTTCGAGTGATCCATCGCAGCCGCGCTCGATTAACACTGCCTGCTTTAGTGATCAGCTTTACTGAGGCTGCCTGAGAGGCTCAGTAACACGGCAGCTTGTTTAATACGCGGCTTTATCGGGACTCGGAAACACGGGGGGCGGAAAAACATCAGCCCGAAGAGGCAGGTCGGTACCGTGTCGGCACTCGAGGATGGCTTCAGGGGAGCTTTACGAGGTACTGTTTACTCTTGTTAATCAGATTTGTGAAATTCTTTCAAATTGACGAATGGAGGAATTAGGAAGTAAGGGGAGGTGCGTGGACGGGGGAAAAAAAAAAAAAAAAAAGCCCCGACGTCCTCACTCAGCCCTTTAACGGGTGAAACTAAGCGACCCAACGTGTGACACCAGGTCCACGTGAAGCTTCGGGTTCTTCTCTAATCTTTCTGCTTCACACGGATAAACCCAGCATGCCTGCTGAACTGAAATAACCCAACACCTCCAGGAGCTGTCTGGAGATTTAAACTCCCTCATGTCGGCTTTTTAAAGTCGGTAGAAAGTGCAACGATTGATGAAGTGCGCATTGATTAAAATATGTATATATATCTTTTTTTTTTTTAAATGATCATGTTTATAATAGCACGAGTTTGTAAAATAAATAAATAAATAAATAAATCTACATCATGTTACTTTATATATGTCTGAAACCCCAGTGTTGTGTTGCATAGTTTGTAAAGATGTAGCAAGGGACTTTGAAGCATTGAGTGACATTTTGACACACGGTCATGTCAAGGCGTAACAAGTTATGTCGTTTTCTGATTAATCCGAAAAAAACAAATCGGTCGTGAGTGATGAGGAGCGAAGCGTCGGGGAACGGCGGCGTGTGCTTCAAGCCGTGAATCCGGTGTTTTTGCGGGCGTTTTGCGGTGTTTGTCAGGACTTTAAAGCACGACTTGGTGGAATGGAGAGAGATGTCATGGCGTCCGTGTTTCGGTTTCTTTTCACGACATGACGATTATGTTATAAAACGAGTCGCTTATCTTGGTCACATTGCAGCAAATGACTGTTAAATAAAAAAAAAAAAACTTGTGGAAGGGAGGAACAAGCTGCTGATGTTTTCACCCCTGTGATGTTGCTTAGGGTCATTTAGGATGCACCATTGTTTCTTCTGGGGGGACAAAATTATGAAAAGATATATATTTGTGTTTGCTTTAATTATATATATATATATATATATATATATATATATATATATATATATATATATATATATATATATATATATGTGTGTGTGTGTGTGTGTGTGTATATATATATATATATATATATATATATATATATATATATATATATATATATATATACAGGTGCATCTCAATAAATTAGAATGTCGTGAAAAAGTTCATTTATTTCAGTAATTCAACTCAAATTGTGAAACTCGTGTATTAAATAAATTCAATGCACACAGACTGAAGTAGTTTAAGTCTTTGGTTCTTTTAATTGTGATGATTTTGGCTCACATTTACCAAAAACCCACCAATTCACTATCTCACCAAATTAGAATATGGTGACATGCCCATCAGCTAATCAACTCAAAACACCTGCAAAGGTTTCCTGAGCCTTCAAAATGGTCTCTCAGTTTGGTTCACTAGGTAAGCCACAAACATTCATTGCCAAAGAAGCTGGCTGTTCACAGAGTGCTGTATCCAAGCATGTTAACAGAAAGTTGAGTGGAAGGAAAAAGTGTGGAAGAAAAAGATGCACAACCAACCGAGAGAACCGCAGCCTTATGAGGATTGTCAAGCAAAATCGATTCAAGAATTTGAGTGAACTTCACAAGGAATGGACTGAGGCTGGGGTCAAGGCATCAAGAGCCACCACACACAGACGTGTCAAGGAATTTGGCTACAGTTGTCGTATTCCTCTTGTTAAGCCACTCCTGAACCACAGACAACGTCAGAGGTGTCTTACCTGGGCTAAGGAGAAGAAGAACTGGACTGTTGCCCAGTGGTCCAAAGTCCTCTTTTCAGATGAGAGCAAGTTTTGTATTTCATTTGGAAACCAAGGTCCTAGAGACTGGAGGAAGGGTGGAGAAGCTCATAGCCCAAGTTGCTTGAAGTCCAGTGTTAAGTTTCCACAGTCTGTGATGATTTGGGGTACAATGTCATCTGCTGGTGTTGGTCCAATTTGTTTTTTGAAAACCAAAGTCACTGCATCCATTTGCCAAGAAATTTTGGAGCACTTCATGCTTCCTTCTGCTGACCAGCTTTTTGAAGATGCTGATTTCATTTTCCAGCAGGATTTGGCACCTGCCCACACTGCCAAAAGCACCAAAAGTTGATTAAATGACCATGGTGTTGGTGTGCTTGACTGGCCAGCAAACTCACCAGACCTGAACCCCATAGAGAATCTATGCGGTATTGTCAAGAGGAAAATGAGAAACAGGAGACCAAAAAATGCAGATGAGCTGAAGGCCACTGTCAAAGAAACCTGGGCTTCCATACCACCTCAGCAGTGCCACAAACTGATCACCTCCATGCCACGCCGAATTGAGGCAGTAATTAAAGCAAAAGGAGCCCCTACCAAGTATTGAGTACATGTACAGTAAATGAACATACTTTCCAGAAGGCCAACAATTCACTAAAAATGTTTTTTGTATTGGTCTTATGAAGTATTCTAATTTGTTGAGATAGTGAATTGGTGGGTTTTTGTTAAATGTGAGCCAAAATCATCACAATTAAAAGAACCAAAGACTTAAACTACTTCAGTCTGTGTGCATTGAATTTATTTAATACACGAGTTTCACAATTTGAGCTGAATTACTGAAATAAATGAACTTTTCCACGACATGTAGTGCATGCATTATGTATTACTTATTTATAAACCTGTGTATTCATTTATTCTCACGTTTATTTTTCCACATGGTGTTTTTTTGCATGATTCATTTATTTTCACATGCATGTGGTGTTTTTTTTTTTTTTTTTTTTTTTTTTTTTTTTTTTTTTTTTTTTTTACTTCCACTGGCACATTTGTCTTCACGTTTTTTCACGTTTGTTTGTTTGTTTTTTCGCTTTTAGGACATTTGGTTTGATTGCTCATGTGATCAGATGTTATCCACATGATGTCAGATGGTTTTATTTAAATTAACAGCTGCACCTTCAGGGCATAACATGATGAAATGCGAAGTGTGTGAGATTAGAGACTCTTGAAAAGTTCTTCAGCTTGTCTCGCTGTGGAACCTTCGTACATAAGGTTCTCCTACACTGTAAAAAAGTAAACGTTTAAAAAGCCTATAAAACCTTTAGTGGTTCATATTGATTTTTTATTTAATTTTTTTAAGGAGCTGTTTTCGTCCACTCAAAAGATCCAGGATATATATATATATATATTTATAAAATCACTGTATATACTGCACATATGTCCAATCTGTCTCCTTTTGAAGAAGTACAGAATTTAGTTATGACCAGAAACGTAATGCACCTTGCAGCCTAAAGTCTACAATCCTGAGCTGTCGTATATTTACGTACGATTGTTTATCATTATGAATTGAATTTTATATATGAATTTCACTTTGGATGTTAGCCATCATGTGTTGATTCTGAATGGAGATGGATTTGCAGTAAAAATCAGCATCATACATCAGTATTAATGAAAAGACTGTGAGGATGGCGTTGAATTCTTTATATTTAAGATTAAAATTAAGGTTAAGGTTAAGATCAAGGTTTCGCTATGAGAGCTTGGGATTCTTTTAGGAATAATTCATGTTTTCTTGATGTTTTCAGCAAGGTTCCTGTAAGCACTTCTACCCCTAAATAATCATTCAGGAACCTGTTTTTTTTTTTGTTTTTTTTGTTTTTTTTTTGGCAGTGTGCGGTGAGCAGCCGCTCGGTTATTGATTCATTGATCCCTCGTCAGCAGATGGCTGGAAAAAGCTCATTTAAATGTCCTGATTTATTGTAGGTTACAGTCCGTAGCATTGGTGGCCTCTTTTTCTTGAAAATGTGATCAGTCTTAAACTGAATAGACTTCAGTGAAACCAGAACTGTGAATATTAAATGCTTTTTCTTGGTGGCTGTTTCAAGATACATCACAAAAGGATGCTGAACAGATATTTATTTAAATATCTCACTTTTTTTTTGGTTGATATGAGATTCCTGTGAAAGATTTTCAACAGTAAGGCATCAGATTAAACATATATTGGACCTTTAAGTTTTATATTGGATAAAATCCTCTAAAATGTACTGTTAAGTATGACACTACAGGTGGAAATGACTATTTTGGCACCTATACCATGCCTCCTCTTAAACTGTAGTAATAAAATATCGAAACTCAACAGTAATGTGTTTATGTCACCATTTTCTTTTTGTCCATTCACAATCACTGAATTATCTAAAACAGTTCTGAGATTGAAATGTCTCATTATGATGCATGTACGTATCAAATGCCTTTATAAGTCCCTTTACAAATCGCACTAACTACAATGATAAAATCACATACTGCACATACACATTTAAAACCGTTTTTCTGAGAACTGAGAACCACAAATCTCAATTTTTGCATTCATGAAATTTTACAGGTTCAGGAATTTCCCAAAATGGTGATCATGCTTAGATTTCTGACAAATTTCATACTGAAAAAATGGTAAAACTTTTATAACAGCGCATGCTATTTCCTTGATTAAATGATAAACAAATGAAATTCCAACAAACAGTTCTGTAAAAACCTTTCTCAATTAGCATTTTAATTATAAGATCATCCAAAGACTAGATTTTTGGTTTTGTGCAGTATGTAAATATGCACATACAGTATTTAAGTAGATGAAGCCTCATTTGCATAAAGAAATGCAACTTTTTGACAAAGTTCCAAGACCAAAAAAAAAAAAGTAGGAATTTTATCAGCTGGCATTAGATTAATATGTGATATTTATTATTTAAAAATTCCCCTATTCATCTGTAGTGTCTTACATTTAAGTTTCTTATTTTAGTAGCAAACATTATATGTATATATAAGATAATTAATTTTAGGTTGAATAGATTTTACTGTGAAAATGAGGATTGAGGATCACAAATACTCCTTTAAATATAAATTATAAGGCATTGGCATTATTAAAAAAGAATATATATCACATAAAATCTTCAAGGTGTAAAGCTTATGTTTTCATTAGAAATTCTACACTATTAGATTGTTAGTACCTTTAGGATAATATTTTAACCAGATACAGTACACTTATGTCAGAATTGAGCATTTTCACTTTTGATGAATTCAAAATTCCAAAAAAACAACAACAACGACAACAACAACAAAAAAAAAAACATTGATTAGATTTGTATAGTTAGAACTCAAATAATGACCGGTGTAGGAGTTAAAGCTTCACCTTTAAAGTGTAAAATCTTAAAAGCTTCACACCTACCTTACATGTGTTAAGTCTCTAAAAGTGGGTAAATGACAAATTTTCATAGTTTATGCAATTAAAAAAAAAAAAAAGAAGAAGAAGAAGAAGTCAACATTACTTTACTATGGAAAGATAAACTTGTGAGCACAGGACAACAATGTTTAAAAATCTATATTTCACTGTATTTAACTTCTCTGGTTGAAAAATGCCAGTTTTTTCTTCTTAATTTCCAAATTTGTATTTCTAATATTTGTATTTTCAGATCTATAT
The DNA here is from genome assembly GCA_023630585.1 of Cranoglanis bouderius. NCBI lineage: Eukaryota > Metazoa > Chordata > Actinopteri > Siluriformes > Cranoglanididae > Cranoglanis > Cranoglanis bouderius. The sequence goes on from CM042566.1 coordinate 2,933,288, forward strand.
TTTTCGTGTTCATTCAAGTCTCTGTCACGTTATGATGATTCCTGTGACGGTCTTTAAAATGCACAGAGTTTGGAGAAAATGCGTGGTCTCCCACAAACATTTGTCTGTTTGATGTCGCATCCATAACACTGATAAACTGCTGTGTATTTGAAACATGTACAGGACTGTGCAAAAGTTTTAGGCCCATGCAAAGAAATGCTGTAGAGCAAAGATGCCTTCAAAATAGTAAAATTAAACGTTTCTACATTAAAAAGACAAGCGTAAAGAGCAGTAAATGAAACAATGTCAATATCTGGCGTGTTAACCTTTATTTATCCAGGTGAAATAAAACCACCAACAACAAATACATCTCGAATATTGTACGTTAACAGTGCTAATATGATGATAACAAATGAAAGAACTGAAGTAAGATTTGAATAAGGCCACTGATACATAATGATTCATGAATAAATCTCGCACATTTTTCAGAATGCCAAGCATTTCTTTCTTTATTTTATTTTAAATTCTGGATACATGCCGTTAATGATGCAGGAGGCACAGGTGTTCGAGTACACTCATAAATTTCAGTCTCATCTGCATAGCTGTGAAAAAGACATATATGTTTTTGTGTAGGAGGTTTCACCTTTTACAGCCACAGAAGTACTTTGCTTATGCAGATGATGAAGCTGTTCGTTCTGAATAATTATTTAAGCACACTGCACTGACTCCCTGGATAATTCTACATATACTTTATCTTAGGGATGTAACCAAATACGAGTGCATTACTCAGAATGAACAGGTAATGTGTTCTAAATGAAAACAAATATGAACAATTGGCACAATACTTGTTGTTGTTGTTGTTGTTGTTGTTCTCGTTGGACAAAGAAAGCAAAGAAAGAACGTGTCGCGCTATACAATGCATTTACAGCATCCTTAGTAACTGCCTGATCAGGGTCACAGTGGTTTGGATTAAATTAGATTGGATTAGATTACGTTCAGCTTCATTGTCATTGTGCAGAGTGCAAATACAAAGTCAACATAATGCAGAATAACCTGGTGAAATCTTGTGTAATGCACATGCCGCCATCTTGGTTTATATTAGGCTATTAGTTTGTTTATATTTTGGGAAATAGAATCAGCTATCATACTGTCATTAGAAAATATTGCGAACGAAATCAATAAGAACTGTCTGAGTGGGATTTTTAAAAACAAAAAACAAACAAAAAAAAACCCAAACAGTCCAGCACACATCTACTGTATAGTTGAGAATATTTGTGAGCTGAGGTGATGTAGCTGAGGTCGAGGAACTGTCAGAGCCAGAATTCTGACTGTGCTAACATTTCTACCTCTAAATTTTTGTTTTTAAATTGTTTTCTAGTGTTTCATAGTGGGGCGTAGTGGTAGGGTTCATATGTAGGGTTCACTTAAGGTTTAAATCCGAATACAGATACAGGTAGCGTAATTGTGTTACACCCTTATGGCCAAAAGTATGTGGCCACCTGACCATCACATGTTTGTTGAACATCTCATTCCAGATTTATTCCCCCTTTGCTGTTATAATGAGTTCCACTCTTCTGGGAAGGCTTTCCACTAGATTTTGGGGCGTGGCTGTGGGGATTTGTGTTCATTCAGCTGCAAGAGCATTAGTGAGGTTGAGGTCAGGCGCTGATTTTGGGTGAGGAGGCTTCAGTTCCAGTTCATCCCAAAGGTGTTCAGTGAGGTTGAGGTCAGGGCTCTGTGCAGGACACTCGAGTTCTTCCACTCCAATCTTGTCTTCAAACCATGTCTTCATGGAGCTCGCTTTGTGCACGGGGGCATCGTCATGCTGGAACAGGTTCGGGCCTCTTTGTTCCAGTGAAGGGAAATTGTAAAGCTACAGTGTAAAAAGACATTATATACAGTTGTGGGCTTCCAACTTTGTGGCGACAGTTTGGGGAAGAACCACATATGGGTGTGATGGTAAGATGTCCACAAACATTTAGCCATGTAGTGTATATAAGCAAGAGAAAGGGACCAAAAACTGACTCACGATATAATAGGAGTGGAAGAGGATTTATATTTATCAATGGATATGTAACAATGGATAAGTAGAGAAATTGTCATGAACGCCACGATTCACTGTGTCAAAGGTTTCACTGTGTTTCGTCAAAAATAAGAAAACTGAGGGCAGCAGTAACAGCAGAGAGAGATCATTAGTGACAAGTTGCAAGAGCTGTCTCAGTGTGATACAGTGGATCATACTGAGAAGGTTTGTAGAGGTTTAACATTCCGTGTAGCAGTTTTAATTGAAATGGGAGATTAGAAATACAACCCCATTTCCATAAAAGTTGGGATTTTTTCCTAAAATGCAATAAAAACAAAAATCTGTGATTTGTCAAGTCTCTTGAAACTTTAATTAACTGACAAAAGATTAAAAAAAAAAAAGATATTCAATGTTTTCACTGACCAACTTAATTGTATTTTGTAAACATAAACAAATTTAGAATTTGATGCCTTCAACTCTTAAAAAAAGTTGGGACAGAGACAAAATAAGGCCGAAAAGTTTAGAGAATATTCAGGTAACACCATTTTGGAGGATCAGGTTAATTGGTAACAGGGGAGGGGATCAGGATTGGGCATAAAAGGAGCATCCACCAAAAGCTCAGTCTTTGCAAGCAAGGATGGGTCGTGACTCACCACTTTGTGCCAAACTTCGTGAGAGAATTGTCAGTCAGTTCAAAAAGAACACTGCTCAACGCAAGATTACAAAGAATTTAGGTCTTTCACCATCTACAGTGCATAATATTGTGAAAAGATTCAGGGAATCCGGAGAAATCTCATTGCGTAAAGGGCAAGGTCGGAAACCACTGTTGAATGTGCGGCATTGCCTGAGAAATCATCATGCCACTGTGATAAATATAACCACATGGGCTCGGAAGTACTTCGGAAAACCGTTGTCACTTAACACAGTCCGCCGCCGCATCCAGAAATGCAACCCGAAACTCTATTACACAAGGAGGAAGCCACACATCAACTCTATGCAGAAATGCCGCCGAGTTCTCTGGGCCCGAGCTCATCTCAGATGGACTGAAAGGCAGTGGAAACATGTGCTGTGGTCAGATGAGTCCACGTTTCAGCTTGTTTTTGGGAAAAACGAGCGTCGAGTTCTCCGTGCCAAAGATGAAAAAGACCAACCAGACTGTTATAAGCGAAAGGTGCAAAAGCCAGCATCTGTGATGGTATGGGGGTGCATCAGTGCCCACGGCATGGGTGACTTGCATATGTGTGAAGGTACCATTGACGCGGAGGCGTATATTGGGGTTTTAGAGAGACATATGCTGCCATCAAGGCAACGTCTTTTCCCAGGAAGTACATGGTTATTTCAGCAGGACAATGCCAGGCCTCATTCTGCATGTGCTACAACAGTGTGGCTTCGTAGACACAGAGTGCATGTGCTTGACTGGCCTGCCAGCAGTCCAGATGTGTCTCCTATGGTGCTTTAATTGTTTTTTATTGCATTTTAGAAAAAATCCCAACTTTTATGGAAATGGGGTTAGTAGGTCTATGGGTGATTCTAGGATTTGTGTGTCAGTGATATTACATTTACAAATAGGTATATAAAGTAAAGGTAAAAGACAACAACCTATGTGCATGTTTCAGATGCAGTAAATAACATAAAGTATTAATAAAACCTACAAAATCTACAGCAATTTTGTCCATAATATTGTACCCTGAATATAATATAATCATTAAAATATGTATTAAAAAGAATATTATTTATGCATTAATGTATGAATCCATTTACCAGCTCATGCTTGAAATATCGTTTCCACGAGTCGTCCGTTATAGATTATGAAAAATGTACATTTTAGTCTCAACCCTGTTACCTGAACACGTTCTCCACTTGTGAAATATTTGGAATTTTCCATAAGTCTCATGTTCAGTGGGAATTTGCATCATCAGATCATGAAGTTCATTGGAAGAAGAAAAACTGAGAAAAATGTGAGTTTTCTCATTCATTTTGAAAGTACAATTTTACCTGAATTATAGATTGAAATTAAATAATTACATAAAAACTAAATTAAAGTAACTCATCAGAATGTCTTTAATGTCCTCATGCTATTAGCATGAGTGCTAGATCTACACATTTTGTGTATTTGCTAATTCTGTGCTACAAAAACTCAACCCTGTTACTCATTTCACAGCTAAATCTATCAAAAAAAAAAAAAAAAAAAAAAAAAACTTGTCAGAAATTAAATATTGTTACCTGAGATGGGCTAACACATTTTTAAAATTCTTGAATGCATATTTTCCTAAATTGCTAAAGGTTACAGGGGTTAAATGTCACCTTAATCACAGACTCACATCATTAATTTGAAAAGCCAAGGCAAGTTTTCTTCAGAATTAGTGTAGTGAGTTATTTTAAGGTCAGAGGTACAGAACCAGATTGAAAGGAGTTATTGATGAAGTGGGAAATGGGGCATGAGAAAACAGATGAGGGTGATTGGAACAAGATCAAGCTGGCAGATGGAGGGAATAGATTTAGAAATAAGCACAGAAACAGAGTGCAAAGAGAACCAAGTGGCGAAGAGTTTTAGGTTTACAGCTGCCTCTACTGATATGAGAACGAGTGTAATGAGTGGAGAGTGCATTTACTTTATCCCCGTATTTAAGCAAATCTTTACGGTAGGCCTTGGCATGGATCGTAAGGTCAGTGCTCTTAATTAAGTGCTTAACACTTAACTACAGGTTTCAGTTCATGAGGTTAATTGAAAATACTACAATTAAAAGTGATTATAAGGAAGAGTGTGTTGATCGGATTAGAGAGATTAGAAATATCAGTATCAGGTAGAAGACTGTAGGGCTGCCAAGAAGGTAGATGTGCCAGTATGTAGGAGGTAAAAAGGAAAATTGATGCTATGAAAACATTTAAATATTTAAACAACAATCCTGAAAACCAGAATTAAAATTAACAGAATTAACTGAAGTCCTGATAACCACAGATTTTCCAAAGCCGACCATAATTTTAAATTACGGATACTTCCAGTTAATCATGTAGGAGGCAGAGTTGTGCTAGACTGCATACTGACATAAATCTAAATGTCATCTTCATAATTGTGGAAGTTAAGCCCGTGTTGATGAAATATCTGACTCTGTGTTGGAAAATATATAAGACGAAGTGAACTGAACTACGGAGACAGGGGTGGTGGAGGGTTTCTGTTTACTCCGAGGTGTTATACTGTGGACATCAGTGTTTAAGGGGAAAGTAGTTAAAGCATGCTCAAAAGAGTTTTATCAGAACACAAATACATAGTAGATTATAATTTATAGAAGGAAGTCGTCTTTTATCACGGGACTTTAAAACTAACTATTTACGTATTTACAAAATATTATCAGGACCACAGACAAAATGAATCAGTGGTAGTGAGGAAAATCAATCAGTGATTGGGTGTTGTGAACAATGGTCATCAGTGATTAGTCAGTGGGAACAAAATAAACAGTGATGATCAGTGATTGGTCATTGGGAAACATGGTGATCAGTGATTGGTTTTTGGAGAAAATGGTGATCAGTGATTGGTCATTGGGAACAATGGTGATCAGTGATTGGTAGCTCAGTGGTTAAGACCTTGGACTACTAATCAGAAGGTCGTCAGTTCAAATCCCAGCACTGCCAAGCTGTCACTGTTGGGCCCTTGAGCAAGGCCCTTAACCCTCAACTGCTCAGTTGTATAAATTGTAAGTCGCTCTGGATAAGAGTGTCTGCCAAATGCCGTAAATGTAAGTGATTGGGTGTTGGAAACAAGGGATGTCAGTGATTAGTCAATGGGAACAAAGGTGTTCTTCAATTGCTCACTGGGATCAGTGATTGCTTTTGGGGGGAAATGATCAGTGATTCGTCATTGGGAAACATGCTGATTGGTTTTTGTTAATAATGTGATTAATGATTGGTTATTGGGAATAATGGTGATTAATGATTGGTTGTTGGGACTATCAGCTCACTAACTGGAACTCATTCAGGCTATGCAGCTATAATGTGAGCTGGAGAGCCTTGTCTTGTGTATGAGTCGTTAACATCTGCTAGATTTGTCACTGGGGTCTACTTTTTGTTTAAATTAATTTGTTAACAGAGTCTAAATAGTCTGTACAATGGCAGCACTGAGTTTACCACCTTTGATTTGCCGCTAAATGTTTTTATCTACACTGTACATGACTAAAGCCAGGCTAGTGCTTGATAATTATAAGGTCAAGTACCAAGTCTTTGTCAGAAGAACCATGTCAAGAATTGTCTCAGTAATAAAATTAGCAGGCTTTGTCGGTTATGGGACGGCAGTTTAGAAGTGCAAATTGCTAATGTGCTTTAGGCATGTAATATCCTGTGTCTGTCATTTGGCTATATTCAATAATCCTGAGTAAACGGAAAGTGTCTGCTTGACCAGTTTGTAGGAATCTCATTGTCAGTGAGGTGGAGTTTGGCAGAGTGACACACACACACACACACACACACACACACACACACACACACACACACACACACACACACACACACACACACACACACACACCGAGGATTCATAAGTAATCACCAGCTGTGCACGGAGTGTTGTAACTATGGAGTTGGCATGGAGTATAGCTAATTAGCATTGGTTAAAACCGTCAGCAACACTCATGTTGGCGGCCTACAGTCAAGCCGAGAAATAGAAATAAGAAGAAAAAATAAGAAAAAAATTTAAATAAATCACCCATACACATTCCATGTGTACTCAGGAGGAGACTCCGAGCAAACCCACAGGACACAGAACTGTTAGCCAACACTAGCAAAAATCCACGGTCAGTGAAAGGCCTAGCAACACTGACAGCTAATGAGACTCGCTCACCGGCACATAGACCGACATGGCGCCAGGCTCACAGAGAGAGGGCTCGTGTCTGGCAGTGGACTCCGTTTCAGAGCGTTTTGGAAACAACCTTAGCACTTTTAAAGAATATAATCCAATATAACAAAATAACAAATCCAGGTGAGCAACAGTGAAGCGCAAAACCAGACAGAATCCAAAAAAAACAGTATAGTGAAGTCAGGTAAATGTGTAGGCAGTTGCTGGAATGCTTTCACATTGTTGCTTCAGTCTTTGACACTGATTGTGCTTATGTTGCTAATGTGATCATGGTATTGGTGGGGGCGATTTTTAAAAAAAAATGTTTTGAATGAGGGTCTATGAAGACTTTTGTGAAAATCTCAGCACACTTGGCAGGATGTGGATAGAAAAATAACTGACGCCTCAAAGCAAGAGACCAAGCAATCGTTTTGCACAGGATAAAGTTCAAAGAATATGTCTTTTGATATTGTGAGGGACTTTATGTAGGCTGGCGAGGCGAGTTTCCAGTTTATTACTGTTCAGCTTTGCAATAGTCTATAGTTTGATGTACTTATTTTTGTGAAGGGATTTGCAGTAGAGCACCGTTGACTTCCTCAGGTAATCTCTTTATCGTGGTGTCGAAACTGGACACTTGAAAAAGACCGGGCGACATTTTTTTCAATCTTCAACTGTCTAATTTTGGTGAACGGTTCCCATTCCAGCTTCAGATTCCCGTTCCTGGCTGACAGGAGCGGAACCCGATGTGGTCTTCTGCTGTTGTAGCCCACCTGCCTGTTTGTTCTGAGATGCTTTTCTGCTCACTACGGTTGTGAAGAGTGGTTATTCGAGTTACCGTAGCCTTCCTGACGACTCGAACCAGTCTGGCCGTTCTCCTCGGACCTATCTCTCTTTCCTCATGCAGATCTACAGGATGTTCTTGTTTTTCGCACCATTCCGTGTAAACTCTATAGACTGTTGTGTGTGAAAATCCAAGGAGATCAGAATTTCTGAAATACTCAAACCACCAACAGGCATGCCACGGTCAAAAACACCGAGATTTTCTCCATTCTGATGTTTGATGTGAGCATTAACTGAAGGTCTTGACCTGTATCTGCATGATTTTATGCCTTGCGCTGCTGCGACATAATTAGCTGATTGGACATTTGCATGAATGCGCAGGTGTACAAATTGGTCCTGTTAAAGTAGCTATTATCCATTTTATCATACAATCACTTAATTTTTTTTGTGTGTAATACTAAAGTGTACAAATTATACCCCGCAATACTCTCAATAAACTGTATTGTACCATAATTTCCAGGAATATCATCTACTGCAGGAATATCTACTACTCTCACAGTATTCACCACCACATTCAAAAAAATTTTTTCTACAAGTAAGGGAAAAAAACGAAGCCATTTTGCCCCCATTTTTATGAACTGATGTGTAGGACAGTAATGCTAATGCAGAGTGATTTCTTCGAAAATCCTAATGGAGCAGTTTGAAGGTATCTTACTTGAGCAATAATATTGATTTTCTGCGCCTTAACAGCACACCAGTGAGTGGAGCTTTACTGCAAGGAAAGTTCAGCATTGCAATTTACCCAGTTTGGCTCTCAACTCCAGCACATTGGATTTTAAATGAAACAATGACTACGAGGTTAAAGTGCAGTTGAAGACTGCAGACGGCGATTTCAATCACCGGTTATGGGCTGAGGAGTGATTCTGAAACTGTACAAAGGGGAAAGAACTCTGAGATCTAGAGCTGGGGTTCTAGGGAGCTTCGGGTTGTGCGAGAAGATCCAACAGTGGGTAGTAATTATGGTTTGTAATGAAGTACTGAAGCTGATGATTTTATCTGAGATCTCTATCACAACATCTGTGTTCATTTATAATCATTTTTTCATCATGGACAGGACTGTATACAGTCACCTTCAGAATTAAATGAAAATCCAATTAGTTTGATCTTTATATAAAGTTAAGGACTCGTAACTTGACTTGGACTTATCAGTCTTGACTCGGGACTTAATTTGGACTTATTAATCTTGACTTGGGTCTTACAATGACTTGGTCCTACCTGTGGTTTGCTGCATCTGCACAAGTCAGTTAATGGGTATAAAACTGTACACTCGGGAAAAGCGACTTCTACCCACTACAAAATATGGATCACTGTGGATTTGGTGTTGTTTTGCTACTGGTGATCCAGGACCTTCTACAAATATTGATGGCATCATGAATTCTACTAAGTCCAAACCCTGGTTTCTTCTGCCAGGAGGTTTAAACTCAGAGCTTTCATCAGCTTTTCAAGTGTCTCCATCTTTGCTAGACAGTACAGGAAGAAAGGCATTAAGTATTAATAGTAGTGGAGTCAATAATATTCAAACCAGTTTTGTACTAGATAGAAAAAATATTTAAAATAGATATTTAAAAAATATATATTTAATGTATTAAGTCCATTAAAAGGGCCGCGATTTCTACATTGTCCACAGGCATTCAACACTGTGACCTTACGATCATGATTATGTCAGAATGCATTTATTTACACGCTGCATTGTGATCATTCTTTTAACCTTGCGATGGACAAACAGTAAAGAACAGACAAACCACAGGCTAAATCAAGCTCTATTTCAAGTCATGTGCGTGGGAGGCTGTTTTCGAAAGGGCGAGAGAGAGAGAGAGAGAGAGAGAGAGAGAGATGGTGGCTTTCAAATCATGAGCAAGTGAGCTCCAAAGCAAAACAAACCACAATTGATTTTAATCTGTAAACTCCTGTCAGCCCATCAGTGTCTGAATCGGAGTGAAGTTGATACTTTAGGTTCGTTTGCTACTGGGTTTGGTTTCACACTGCACATATTTAAATGAATCAAAAAGCTGTTCAATGGTCAGAAATACAGTACGCAGACAGGGAACAAAAGGGCGTGTGGAAATCGCGTAAATCACCCGAGCATAGAGAACAAGTACACACTTAATAGATGATTATTAATAAATGGTCTTAAACTTTATGTATTGCTGCAACCCAAAACCCACAGCATTACTGATTCACTTCCTGCGGTCGAGTCGATTCAGAGCCGAATCGCTACAAACCAACTGCGAACCTCACTTCCTCAGATGCCTGTGCTGCTTAGCATAAAATTTTAAAATGCTAAGCTAGCCAGCTACCTAAACGCAGCACTGTGCTAACATTAACTAGCTTAATTATTAGCTTTGTTAATCTTACTCCTCCTGCTGTATTGTAGCATGAACAAATAAAAAAATAAGTAAAGTTTTACTCCTGGTGTAATATTCAGTAAAAACAGATTTCTGAACAGTCGACTAAAGCAACACATATTCGAAGGTGTGTGTTACAGTGATGTCATCACACGCCTGCTTATTGTTTTTCTACCACACAATGTAGCCTGTTAAAAGTTTACTGTTGGTTGCTAGGCAACCATAACAGGCAGTGATTAGTGTATTGTGTGAACAGAACAATAGTATTTGAAACTTATTGTGATGGGCTAACAGGGGTGTGTGTGTGTGTGTGTGTGTGTGTGTGTGTGTGTGTGTGTGTGTGTGTGTGTGTGTGTGTGTGTGTGTGTTGAGGTGTGTGTGTATTCTGTATTTGAATGCAGAATTTAGAACCAAAACTATCCATTTTATTATAGTCATATTCATGCATAATAATCATAGGAGTGCTGTAATAATCACATTATGTGAAATATTAGATAAATTTGCCTATATTCAAGATATGTGTGCTTGCTAAGATTTCTTTTGTGTGTCCCTGACTCTTCCTCCTTTTACAAGGCGCCATTACTTTTGTCCTAATGACCTAATAACTAGATGTATCTGTCTTAATTTATCAGTCCATACAGGAGTTTTTTTTGTGATCGTTCGGCCAAAAACGCTCGATTTTGCTGCGGCTTTTTTGTACTTTTTTTTTTGCGGAAAACTACTTGAATTGGCAAAATCGCAATTTTTCTTTCACAGTGATGTTTGTTGGTAAATGAGACCTTTTAGCTGTACTCATGTTCGACCCACGTGAACCGAAGAGGGCTTTGGCTGAATGTGTGTTGTGATGAGGTCATATGACACGTCTTGGCCCAAATCTGCAGAAAATCTGTGGTTTTTTTTGAAAAATTGCAAGCTCCTCCGAATATCGAGGAGTCTGCTTGATTTTGCGTTAATTTCTGTGATCGCAAAATCACGAAATCCTGGAGGGACGGATCTATGGATTTATTTTGGATCGCTTGAGTTTTGTTTTTTTGTTTTTTTTTTTCTTTTAGGACATTTTAATATGAAATTACTGAGTTGCACAAAATGTTCAATTAAATCGGTGTGTATTTTTAAATAAATGAGTGATTTAGACTTCAGCGTAACGCGTAAATATAAAAATCGCGGTAACTCATCAACAGTTGTACGATTTGAAGCTGATTGACGTTCACATCACTTGTCTTCTTATATACTTATAAATGGCACAAACTAAAGAGCAAAACTTGGGATACTAACATTTATTTCCAAACTAATTTGCTTTTCATGAACACAACACTTCTTGTGTAAATGCTCCTGTGAATGATTTAGGAATGAATTTGTTCGTATCCAGCCTGAAAAATGAGGTCCATTCTTATTAGTTAAAAAGAAAAAAAAAAGTTCAGTAATGAAGCTTCACCAAGGTGCTTAAATTTTATTCTCTAGACATTTTGTCTTAAATCTTCAAAAACATCTTTGAGAATGAAAAATAAACTCCCAGACCTGTAGGAAAACCGGAACTGGTGACACGAGAAACATTCGTGGTGCTAATTTGCACCTGCTTGTAGGAGATGGACAAAATAAAGTGCAAAGCTAACTGCGCCTGTGCCACGATTAATAAGCTTTAGAAAATAAGTTAGGTGTGAAACAGCCTTAAAACGGTGGGTATTATCACTGCCCCATTCCCTCCATCTCTTATTCACACCCTCACCTGCCAGGGAGGATCATCACACATGTTTAAGGGTATTTATATGTCTGTTTTTATAAATATTTGATATTGCTAATACACCTGAGAGGATATTAGGTATTGGGTATTTTAAAGAAAAATGTTCTCTTTTTTTAATGAAAAGAGAAGGTTAAAGAGATAAAAGATAGGAACCAGGCTGCAGTCATCATTTTCCCAACACTTTGTGTTGAAAAACCGCCGTAAAAACAGTGTGTCCATCAAAATTCCTCTAGCGTAAAGGATTAACGTGTCGTTGAAGCCCTGCGATGTGCCCGGCAAGCTGTACGACAAGCTGTTTACTCCGTTTACCACACCACGAGTTCATAAAAATTCCTGATGCGATGCTAGTTTTCTTATTTAATGTAGTCAGAGACATTTTGTGAGTCTGTTCTCAGTGATTCAGCATCAGGAGGATGAGAGCAGTGTCGGATCTCGCACTGTCCATATTCCCTAAGAGGAATAAGGGGAATAAAACACTTCAGGACATGCTGTTACAGGAAAATAATCAACGACAGGGTGGTGTGATGAGGCGGAGTTACTGTTACCACTACAAAATGTATTATTTTCCAATAACAGCACAGATTGAAGTGTTTTTTATTCCTTTCACGCCACAGCCGCTGGCGAACGATTAATTATTTATTTATTTATTAAAGAACAACACGTTGTACTTTTTATCCATTTATAGTTCCATATAATGTTGTGGAACGTCGATGAAACAAACAAGTTCCTGTTCTCACTCACGTTATAGCAGCTATAAACATTCATTCCCTCACCAGCCCTCTCTTTTTCGCTCTCTCTTGAAGTTAATAGGATGAAAAACGCAGTTTCTTATTTTACCTAGAAACCGCAAAAAAAAAAAACAAACTTAAAGTTATAGCTTTACCTCTGACTGTTGCACTGGAGACTCCTTCCATAAATATTAACTAATCGTCTCCTTACAGAAAACTTCATCAACGATTACACACTTTTTAAAATTAAGCTGTCAATAAGAAATGAAAACATATTATAACGGGTACATTGATATAAACCTGCGTTACGCTACTGTCAGAACTGCTGTTATAATCAACAACTTCTGACCAATCAGAGTCAAGAATTCAACAGTGCTGTGGTATAAGTAATTTAAAACAAGAGAATGATTTTATTTTATTTGATGTTCAGATCAAAAAGTAAGCTTAATTACTTTTTTAAAATTACTTTTTAACTTTTTTACTTGTTTTTTAAGCTTAATTACTAATGAAAAACACGAGTCACATCTAGAACTATGAAGGACTTAAAGTTACAGCTTTACCTCTGACTGTTAAACAAACATCTCCCTGTAGAAAACTTCATTTTTCTTTGATTAATACGTAACACGCTTTTAATCATTTTAGTCCTCAATACAAGTCCCTATATATAAGCTGTTACTATAGAAACGATAATGTATTAGAACGAGGGGAGCATTAATATAAACCTGTCATTTGCAGCTGCGCTACTCTCGGAGCTGCTGTTATCGAAAATTGTTCAACACCTTCTGACCGATCACAATTCAACAGCGCTGCGCTATAAGGGTTATGTTTTGCATCACGTCGTGCAGTACTGACCCTCGTTGTTTAACACGTGACCTTAAATTTTCTGCGCGGTGTATCAGACCTCGAATGTCAGCGTGCTGTTAAAGGGAGCAGTGAGATAGAGCAGCAGAACAGCGTCTTTGAGTTCTTATCTGCTCCACACAGCAGTTGCCGCCAGAGTAACATGCTGCAAAACAGGATTTAAGCCTCCCCCTGAAGCTGGAAATGAAATTATGAAATATATATATACATACGCCTTCATTCGAACAAGTACAAGTGGCTTAGTCAGTGTTTAAAACCCCCCGTGCATTCTCATCAGAACGGCTCGGAGCACTTAGTCTGATTAGCATGTCCTTGGGGAAACCTCATTAGCACCACTAATGGATCGGATCACAAAATAAAACATTAGAACTGCATCCAACATAATCATTCAATGGGAAATGAATTATCACTTTCAGTGTGTGTGTGTGTGTGTGTGTGTGTGTGTGTGTGTGTGTGTGTGTGTGCGCTTTTTAACTCCGCCATCACGTCTTGAAGTGTTTACTGACCCATGTGGATGTGTTACTCTATTATTAATATTAATAATATAACAAGGCTTACAACTATATTACACCACAGTGAGTGTAATTGCATTCATTGCATTCATTGCATTCTGATTGGTCAGAAGGTGATTAATTACCTAGAACGGCTGCTCTGACAGTACTGACGGGATCACTGTACGTTATCGTTTCTATAGTAATAACTTACACATGGACGCTCCACATAAACTAATCGTCGATATGAAGTTTTCTGTAAGGAGACGTTTATTTAACATTTATGGAAGGAGTCTCCAGTGTCGGCGCTTAGTGACAGTCAGAGGTAAAGCTGTAACTTTTCCGACGTCTTCAGGACAGAGGAGTTTACGCTTTGCGGTTTCTCTTGGTTTTTTTTTTGGGTTTTTTTTAACTTCAGTGGAGAGAAAAACAGAGAGGATGGTGAGGGAACTACTGTTTATAGCTGCTATAACGTAAGTGAGAACAGGAACTAACTTTACAAATGCAGTTACAGTTGTATTTTCTGTGGTATAAGAGTAATAGAACACTTCAGGACATGCTGTTATTGGAAAATAATCAACTTCCAGGTGATAATGTTTACTCCTCGTTGATTATATTCCTATAACAGTATGACACGGAGCGTTTTACTCCTTACGTATAGTTGTGGTCTTCTCAGGAAATGCTTATAACCTTGATTTATCTCTGCCTCTGATTGCTACGTCTGTCACTTATGTCGTCTTACTTCTTTGACATCAAGGATTGTTCATGTTTATGGACATCATAATCAGGTTTTAGTGACTGATCTTTATTTAGGGAAACGATTTATAGCTCTAAGCAGAACTAATTACTGCGGCACAGATAAGCGCTCAACCACAAGCCAATGGTTTATATCTTTTTTTCCCCCTCTGATCACACACAAGCGAAAGCTATCCTCAATGAGCCACAATTATAGCATGAAGCAGAACCAGAGATCCTCATCCAGATAACAGCATTCTTCTGTTAATCTACAGCAAATTTTTAGTGAGTGCTTCAAAGGTCAGCTCAAATAATATAGGCATAATTTGCTTTCATTTCCTTTAGACCCATTTATGTGCTCGCTTTTGGATTAAAAAAAAAAAAAAAAACAGCACATTTTAGAATTTTTATTACAAGTGTGATGGTATTATTATAAATGTATAAAATGTACCCCATCCTTGATTAATTTCCTATTCTAGCACAACCCCAAGTGTTTTATTCCTTGCTTAACACCTTCTGACAGATTAGAATCAGAAATGAAACAGTGCCATGATGTAGGCTAGTACGTTAGTAGTCATTCCTCCTGTATACATCTTCCTCTTGCAGGTGGAACGGATTGTGGACAAGCGAAAGAACAAAAAGGGCAAGTGGGAATATCTAATCCGATGGAAAGGTTACGGTAGCAAAGAGGACACGTGGGAACCTGAGCATCACCTGCTGCACTGTGAGGAGTTCATCGATCAGTTCAACAGCCTCCGCCTGCAAGACCGGCGCTCCAAACCAGCCAAAACCGGCACACACGCCGGGGTCCGGGACACCTCCAGATATCAAGGAGAAACACGGAAAAAGAAAAGGACTAACAGAGGAGGAGCCCCGGGACCGGGCGTCCCACATAGACAGAGGAAAATGAGTGGAGGGAAAGCGTCAGGGGACAGAATGAGCAAACCTGCGACTTATAAACGAGTGAACGCAGGGCTTCAGTTTGTTCCTCCTATCAGGCGTCCTACAGACGGACTTCAGAATGGAGAAATGGACGCGATGCATTACAGGACTACTGCCAGGACACAGGGTGTCCCGAGCAGCCGGGTGGAGAGGATGATTGGAGAGAAGGAGATGAGCGGAGCAAAAGCACCACTCAGAGATCAATTAGGTAAGGCTGATTTTGGATGTTTGCGGTACGAGATAAAAAATAAAAATAAAAAAAAGTCACTTCCTGTATTTATGACACATGATTTATCACGATGTTCGAGCGTCTTCTGCGCGACTGCCGGAGAATACGGTTATTATGAAGCTAGGTTTTCAAATTTGCATTCCACATACACACAATCCCTCTGTGAAATTGAATTGTTTCTTATATAGAAGACCAAACTTTATCCGCATCCAGCTATAAAGCAATAAACAGTGATATTTTACCTTCTTATGTGAAATCTATATTCCAGTGAAGCTCATTGATAGCAGTGAAAATAACAACACCACCCAAACCCATACACTCGTACAGCTGTGTGCAAAAGTTTTCACACCCTTACTTTGAACTGATGAAACCAGCAAGATATTTAATGTGATATATATATATATATTTTTTTTTTACATGTTCCTTTATTATAAGACGTATCAAAAAATGGACAAAAAGTGAATCTAAGGATATTAATATTAAAATAATAACTTTTTTTTTTTTAAGAAAGTCTAAATTAAAATGTTTTGTGAGATTATTTTTTTTTTAGTTGTTCTGCTGTATTTTTCCCCCAGTTCTACTTGTGGTTGTGTTTTTGTCTCTGTATTTCTTTAATTTCTAAATAACAGGTTTCACTGCTGGTTATATAAATAATAAATCACTATGTGGTCACTGTTATAGGAAAACAATCAACAAGAGCCTGGTATGATGAAGCGTTATTACTGATACCACCCTGAAGTTGATTATTTTCCTATAAGCATGTCCCCAAGTGTTTTATTCCTCATATACCAAAGCAATCTGGTCATAATTACAATTTTTCTTTATTAAAGAAAGACACATCATACTTTATATCTGTTTATACAATGGTGTTTTCTGCATAAATATGACCTAAAACATCATCAGATTTTCACATAAGTCCCAAAAGTAGATAAAGAGAACCCAATTAAACAAATGAGACAAAAATATTATACTTGGTCATTTATTTATTGAGGAAAATTATCCAATATTTCATATCTGTGAGTGGTAACCTTTGCTTTCAGTATCTGGTGTGACCCCCCTTGTGCAGCAATAACTGCAACTAAATGTTTGTGGTAACTGTTGATCATTTACATTTATGGCACTTGGCAGACGCTCTTATCCAGAACGACTTACATTTATCTCATTTATACAGCTGAGCAGTTGAGGTTTAAGGGCCTTGCTCAAGGGTCCAACAGTGGCAGCTTGGTGGTGCTGGGGTTTGAATTCATGATCTTCTGAGCAGTAGACCAGTGCCTTAACCACTGAGCTACCACTGCCCCTGCCAACGATCACTCCTGCGTATCGGCTCGGAGGAATTTTAGCCCGTTCCTCAGTACAGAACAGCTCCGACTCTGGGATGTTGGTGGATTTCCTCGCATGAACTGCTCGCTTCAGGTCCTTCCACAACATTTCTATTGGGTTAAGGTCAGGACTTTGAATTGGCCATTCCAAAACATTAACTTTATTCTTTAACCATTCTTTGGTAGAACGATTTATGTGCTTAGGGTCGTTGTCTTGCTACATGACTCACTTTCTCTTCAGATTCAGATCACAGACAGATGTCCTGATATTTTCCTTTAGAATTCGCTGGTATACTTCAGAATTCATTATTCCATGCTGAAACCATGATACTACCACCAGCATGTTTCACAGATGGGATAAGGTTCTTATGCTGGAATGCAGCATTTTCCTTAGATCCCTGTTATTTAAATAAAACAGGGCGTTCATTCACATCTGATTGTCATCCAGTTGATTGAAAACACCTGACTCTAATTTCACCTTCAAATTAACTGCTAATCCTAGAGGTTCACATACTTTTACCACTCACAGATATGTAATATTGGATCATTTTCTTCAATAAATAAATGACCAAGTATGATATTTGTGTCTCATCTGTTTAATTGGGTTCTCTTTATCTAATTTTAGGAAAATCTGATGATGTGTTAGGTCATATTTATGCTGATATATAGACAATTCTAAAAGGTTTACAAACTTTCAAGCACCACTGTAGTTACATTAAATGTTGTGGAACAACAATTCCATTTCTGTTCTCGTATACATTACAGTAGCTATGAGCAGTTGTTACCTCATCAGCCTCTCTTTTCTCTCTCGTAGTTAATAAAACAATATTTTATTATTTAAAAAATGCAGCTTATCATGTTACCAAGAAACCACGAAGTGCAACTCTTCTGTCCTGAAGATGTCCGAAAATTTACCTCCGAATGTCACAAAGCTCCGACTCCTTCCGTAAATATTCACAGAAAACTTCATCACCTGCGATATTTTATAAAATACAAAGAATAGCATTCAAATAAATCGTTATTACGGATGAAATATATCTCGATGTATCAAAAATACACTTTCTCTTTAACATAGTTTAAAACATTCACCACAAAATTGCTGCTTTTTTTGAAGCTTTGTTGCTTTCAGGAAACACACTGACGTATCATTGTTTTAAACGAGATTATAATCATAATAGCAATATATCATTTGTAAGAATGGTCACCGAGTCTTTAAAGAGGGTTCATTCTCATTTAAGAAAGAACCTTTCTTCATATAATGGTCATTGTGTTCTCTGAAAGGATCACAGCTCTTGAAATTAATTCACTGCGTCAAAAGATGTTCCTCATAAAGCAGCTGGTGCGTGCAAATGAATAAACCTCCTCTGGCATTTCGAGCGCCTGCCATGAAAAGGAAAATGTTCAAGTAATTCTTGTTGCTTGTGATGTAAATTGTTGTGGGTGACGTTTTACTAGCCGCAGGGTCAGGCTTTATCATCTGAATGTCACCTTCACCACTGCCGGGCTTCTCAAACAGGCAGATTTTCATCGTTCATGCCGATCAGACGGCACTGTTGTTTGTGTTCAATTACAAACCTACTGGTTTTTTTTTTGTTGTTGTTGTTTTGTTGTGTTTTTTCAGAACTTTCCATTTTAACATATTTTATAAAAATTTATGGCTGTTGAGTTGTAATGGATACTGATGAAACTTTTGTTGATTATCTGTATGTTTAATTTATTACAATATTCATCAAGCACACTACTGTGATTCCGGGCACTTAAAGTAATGCCACTACGCTTGAGTCGAATTTATCTGAGATCAGCATGCTTATTGAATAACAATATAATAACATGACAATATATATTCATAGTCCATTCATCAATCATTTCAATCTCTGTGACTTTGACCGTGTCATGGATTGTTGGTAGTTTGAGTGTTTCAGAAACTGCTGATCTTCTGGGATTTTCACGTACAACACTCTAGAGTTTACATCGAATGGTGCAAAAAACAAAAAACATGTTGATGAGAAAGTTCAGACTGCTTCGAGCTGACAGGAAGGCTGAGGTAACTCAAATAACCACTCTTTCCAAACGTGGTGAGCAGAAAAGTATCTCAGACTGCATAACACTTCGAATATATATATATATATATATATATATATATATATATATATATATATATATATATATATATATATATATATATTTTTTTTTTTTTTTCTAATATAATATATTGACAAAGTATTACAGATGTTTTATTAATGCCAAACGTTTACTCTTTTATTTGGGAATGTACAATCATAAAATTGTGACACAAATTAGAATCGAATCGTATATATATATATATATATTTTTTTTTAGAGGAATCCAGAAACTTGTTAAGTGCTAGAACATTTGCAATGAATGAAACTGAGATTATGTAGAAAAATTGTAAGATAATTGCATTGTTTATGGTAAATAATGGTCACAAACATTTTTTTAACACAAATCGTATTAAAAATGTATTTTAAAAGTCCCTATATTAATTGGGAAAACATTTAGCTAAACTGTCTTTGTGCTTGGTACACTTTTAGAAACATTTGATACGAGTCATTTTTTTTTTTTGTAATTTCAATAGAAGTGCTTTATTTAGTCCATATTTAAAGGCAGCATCATGTGGATCCTTTAATTTTATAACTTCATACTATTCACCAAACAAGTTGTTTTTTTTGTTTTTTTTAAAGGCAGACAGAACAGTCAGTACATACAGGATTTTGCAGAGTTTTTTTTGTGATCGTTGCGGCCAAAAGTGCTTGATTTTGCTGCGGCTTTTTTCAAAATTTGCGATGCAACTTGCATAATGAGGTTTTTTGTGCTTTTTTTGCGGAAAACTACTTGATTTGGCGAAATCGTAATCGCACGGAATTGTTTTGCACGGTCTTTTGCAGAGATGTTTGTCGGTAAATGAGACCTTTTAGATGTACTCATGTTCGACGCATGTGAATCGAAGAGGGCTTTGACTGAATACGCATTTTGATGACGTCACACTACACGTCTTGACCCAAACCTGTGGAAAATCTGCGGTAATTTTGAAAAATTGCAAGCTCCTCTGAATATTGTGGAGCGTGCTTGATTTCCTGGACGGACCGAACATTCTCTAAAGTGCTGCTCTACGAAATATCTTTTTGTAAACACAATGATGTTTAATACTGATGTGGTCTAGCAGATATGTTACAGTATAAAACCGGCTTAAGATATGGGTTCATGACCTTAGTATTTATAACGTTCTTTCTGGGTGAAAAGCTGTTTTGGGATATGGGACATTAAAGTTTTGACATTCTAGCTAGCAATACTCCTGAAATTTTTAAGATTAAGAATTCTGAGACATTTTGAGACTTTTAGAAAGTGGATTTTCTGAACTTTGGCAAAAACACATGTCGCAAAACCTTATTATTCTGTCAGATAAACTACTGGTTTTTTATTAAGCAATCTCATAATCTTATTAAATGACTAATAAATTTTAAAACATTACTAGAGAAAGGCAATTTGACCATTTGACCCTATTTTTGATCATATATATACTTTTCAATAATACTTTTCAGTAAGTTTAAAAAAAAAATTTCACTTTTTAAACACTGAACAAGAAGTGAAAATTTAATTAAAATTTCATTATAAAACATTTCCGCTTTATCCACTTTATACATTAAACCAGGCAGTGACAGTAGACCTGTACTGTACCTGTTTTATACACTTACTTTTTATTACGTCTGTTCTTTTATATCGGTGTGTAAATCGATTGTGGATATTGATTGGACAAGGCCATTTACGTTACATTCATGCTATGTTCATCCAAGATGTTGATTGGCTGGCAGATAGAACCTTATAGTACCAAGTTTATCTGTTGTTGCTGTTTTTTTTCTTAATATTACGGCAAAACTTTGCAAAATAAAAAAGACTAAAAAAAATTAAAATGGCAGGAAAATAAAGTAGGGCAATACTCTGGTGATGAAGTCTATGTGGTTATCTGATTTTCGACCGAAATGCCAGAAGCTCATAATACTGACCACAATTTATCAAAGCTTACCTTCTTTTTGGTTGTCTACAAATTCTGACCTAAATTAATTCAAAATAATTCTACTATAGTATGATTAAACAATTACCAATGAACAAAATGTTGAGATTTTAATATAATCTGCTTATACATGATGTCGGATTTTGTTGACACCAGTTTCTTTGCTCTTAATATCCACTTGAAGCTTGTCTTTAAATGCATTGTCTCGCTCCAGGCTGCTATTTCTGGACCTGGCTGCAGACGTTTAATTAATTTTACCACTTGTGTTTAAAATTTAGAGCAAGGAAGGACCTGTCCTGTTTCTTTCTTAAGCCATTTTTGACCGGCGATTTGTGCTGCCTTTTTTTTTAGATGTGATCAATTGATGGAATCAACTGACAGTTTGATTAAATTGTTGTGAAACACAGAGAGGGCCAGAACAGTAGATGGATGAATAGATTTGACAAGAAGAATGATGAATGGTTCCCCTGTAATGAGTTGTACTGTGCAGGCATTTTGAAGGGAGATGAAATGAGTAATAAATATACAGGGGTTAGACCTATATTTTAACTGAAGTCTGACACTAAGACCTTGTACTACAAAGACACACGCCAGTTTAAGTTCGGAAATTTAAGCAAAACTGCAGCAGGAAGTAGACAACAACACAAATTCAAGAGTAATAGCATGAGTACTCAAACTGGGCAAGCCCAAATGATAATCCAAAATGAAAGTTACAAAGCTGGACAAATCATGGTGGCAGACAAAGCATGGCTCAGAAAAACTGGGAAATCTTCAAGACCTCACAACAGACCTCTAAATAACAGCACGTATAAACAGTCCTTGGAGATTTGGGATGATCTGATGTATGTTCATGTGGGTGGTGCTGATAATCTTTCTGAACAATGCACTTCATTGGACATAAAAAACCCCACCAGTAACCAGTAGTGTGCTAACCAGGCAAAATCTGAATGTCCTACAGAACTAATAAGTGCGAACCCATCTATAGGCCACCTGCATTGAGAGTCGTGACATAAGTTCAAAGGTTACATCAATATTTACATGGGGAAGCTTCTTTATGTCCAGAGCTGGTTTATGAAGGCACTTAATTTTATTTTCTGAGTGATGGATTCAGATTATTAGCATTACCTGTTTGTAGTTCACACCAGATTATTGCCGAGCAGAGGTATCTGAGATGGTGTTTGTAGCTACAGTATGTCTAAGATCTAAAACCACGAAAACGTTCCTAGGGTACATACCTCTTGCCTTCTGACATGTTTTCAGTGCTGTATCCTTTTGAAAGCCTTGCCTAATGTCTATCCAGATCTCATTGCACCAGGTGCCTAAATCTCTGGCTATTTCTCTTCCTTGCATCATCTAGAAAGGATATATGCTGTTACATACTTCAAGGCTGGATAGTATTTCAGTACTACATCAAAATGAGATCAAATTAGGACTCAGGTTGCTTTTAGATGTACAGTATTTTGCAGAAATCCTTATCCAGGGAGACTTGTTTTGTAGTCTCTATCAAAAATGTATCCTCATGCTAGTTCACTAGGTCGGGGACTAAAAACGCCATCAAGCTAAAATCCTGTTTGGGGGCGGTTATTACAGCATGGAAATGAAAACACACAAGTCAAAGGGTTAAAAAAAAAATAGATTAAATAAGTGCTAATTCGAGTGCTTTGGAGAGAATTTAACCCTCTGGCGATTCAGACAGTTGGGATAATAAAATGTTTAAAGGCTCCCACCAGCCAGTGCCTCAATCCTTCTAAGGCAAGTTAACAACTACCTGCATGGTAACTCTTTTATGACAAAAGGCACATGGATCAAATCTTTCTGGCTGATCCTGATGCTGTGACAAGATAGTTCCTATCACCAGTGGATGAACATACCTTCTACAGAAGTTAGCAAATCTCAGGAACTGCTGCAGTTTTTTTTTTCCAATGTTTTTTTTTTTTTTTTCTCATCTAGGCCAGAAGCATATGGCCTGCACCTTCTTCCATCTTAACTTTATCCTTGTTAATGATGTAATCCACAAAAGTGGACTGAGTTCTGGCAAAAGCTGCAGATTTCTGCCTTGAACTTGAGGTGATAATCAAGGCATCTGACAAAAATGACCAAAATTGATGTACATTTACCCTACCTCTATCCCGATAGATTAGATTACAAGTAGTCATCACATGTTTCTATAGATCACATGACAGGACTTCACTGAGCTCATAGGACACCACCAGCTCTAGTTCCCCGAGATGGTTCCGTTCATTCATGATCCTCTAATGTGCAGTAGTTTATAGGCAGTTTGGAGTAGTGGGAGGGTGGGGTGGTGTGTATGTCCGAAGCAGATCTCTGGTAAACCTGAGCCCAAGGAGGAGTAGCTCCTTCCAAGCATTCATTCATGGTCCCATGGTCTAGGAGGTTGCTAGAAAGGTAGCTTTTGCTGTGCTGTACACTTTCTGTTCTTTCTGCTGGTCCTTGCTTGAAGACACCCTTTTCCAGAGTGACTTAGATTTATCTTATTTATTCAATTATATTTACATTTCTTCAACTGAGCAATTGAGGATTGAGGGCCTTACTACCCTGGTATAGGTGATCGGACAGAAGAGCTGAGCCAGGAGTGAGTCACCTTTTCTTAGTCCATCTTAATTTTACCTTTGTCACAATCTGAGGTTTCATGAAAGCGACCAATTTCTCTGTTGACATTGAGAGGGTAATCAAGGAGCCTGCCAAAACTTTCCTGACTTATTGTACAAATCTACTATAGTACAGTCAGAGACTCTCATGGATCCAACATCTATGCTACATGGTGGACAGTCGAGCCCTGCCAAGTTTCATTGGCTTGCTGCCATCCTAGAGAGAAAAGACATGATCATACATTTATGTAGAAAAGGTTACTTGAATGTCCATGCAGAACATTATTTTCACATATCCCTGTTTATTAGGAAGCTGGGGTCAGAGTGCAGGGTCAGCTTTGATCTGGCATCGCTGGATGGGAGAGGGTCAAGGAGCTTGCTCAAAGTCCATCAGCAGCAGCTTTGA
Source organism: Cranoglanis bouderius (assembly GCA_023630585.1). Classification (NCBI taxonomy): domain Eukaryota; kingdom Metazoa; phylum Chordata; class Actinopteri; order Siluriformes; family Cranoglanididae; genus Cranoglanis; species Cranoglanis bouderius. The sequence goes on from CM042566.1 coordinate 2,957,391, forward strand.
AGACCTGGAGCTGGAATTCACAACCTCCTTATCAGTAGCCCAGAGCCTTACCCACGTAGCCACCACTGCCCTTCAAATGCTAATCAACGTATCTAGGGAAAGGAGCCTGGCAAACTGATTGCAATTAGACTGCCTCATGGAGAGGTGCCAATGGAGACATACTTCCATTCATTTCAAGTCATGAGAATGCAGAAGGAAAAGGTGCATTCTGGAACAATGCCTGTGCCTTCAGAAAGGTGGAGTAAATGTTCACCAGATGGTTCATTACAGCTTTAAATAGTGACACAGATTGTTCAGAAATTTGGCCAAGAGCAAGATTTTCTCCTTAAAGTATAGTCGTCCAATTTAAAAACCTTCCCCTCGAGCAAAGATATGATAAAAATAATCATAATGGTGCATTAAAACTGCTCCTGCTTGTTGGACCAAACAGATGGAACATTTGTAATAGAAATCCTTGGCTCTTATCTATATTTCTGTTAGATTTATCCAGAAGCGTGGTCCAAGTGGCAGGCAAATCTGTTGTGCAGCTTTACAAGGCGAGGTTGTACAGGAATGGTGGGGCTGGTTTGCTGAGCCGCTTAACCATGCCTTCTTGCATGGTGCATAAATGAGTGAGCAGTCAATACATCTCCTGTAGCCATTTATCTTGTGCGTTGATGAATTCTCACAGCTCCGAAACCTCGGAACGCCGAATCCATTTTTTAAAGGCAAGGTGTACTAGAATCTAATTTGTGTAACTCACACAAATGTAACCATAATACAGACTGCAAGGTAGTTTCTAAGCATGATAAATCCAATGAAAATCCAAAATGTTCTGAGTCATAACAGCAGCATCACTGAGTAATCCGAGATTTAATACTGGAATTAATGTTTTTTTCAGCCGCCATGCTGTCCTCCTTTACTGTCACCCGCTTGCTATTTCGTAAAAGCACGTAGTCAAATCCAGACAGAATCCAATCATATGCTTCTTAATTTGTTTTTCCAGATTAAGTAGGAATTGTTTGTCGAAGTAAGTCAAAGTGAGTGGATTTATATTCCTGAGGTCCTTGTCACTCATGTGAAGGATTTCATCAGTTCTGCTAGTTCCACTGATGGAGTGGCAACACATCCACCCAACACCTAGTAGACATTTAAGAATGACTTGGATGACTGAAAACCATCACATTGTTACCTATTAAATGGAGAATAATTCCAGTTTCGTAGCACAACTTTCCCAACATTGTGTTTAAAAATGTCCGGATTTATTCAAACAGCAATTTTGAAAGGAGTCATCGTCACCAAAATGGCTCACTGACTGTAAATAACAGTTTATGACACTGCATAAGACTAATAAGACTAATAATAAAGACATTTAACAAAATAAAATGGAGAATTGTTGATATGGTGATGTTTTCTGCAAGGAGATGCTTATTTGACATTTATGGAAGGAGTCTCTAGTGTTAGTGCTTTGTAACAGTCAGAGGTAAAGCTGTAATGTTAAGTTCTCCAACATCTTCAGGACAGAGGAGTTCACGCGTTGCGGTTTCTCGATAACATGACAAGCTGCGTTTTTTCGGAATGACTGTTTATAGCTGCTGTAACATAAATCATAACATGACCTAACTTGTTTTGTCGATGTTCCACGGTTACATTAAAAGTAACTATAAATGTATAAAAAGTAGCAATAGTATCCCTGCTTCATTACACCATCCCATCGGGTTTTACTCCTTGCATAAACACTACTTAGACGCATTATGAACATGTTTACAAGGTGTTATGAATGCGTTATAACATTTTATGAATATATTAGTAGGTTATTATGCCTCTGGCCTTCATAGAAAGTGTTACCGGTTATATTTTTAGTGCAGCATTGCTAGGAAGTTTCTTAAAACAGGGTCACCTAGTTTGTAAAAGAACAAACACACCTACTAAAAAAAAGAGAAATTATATCTCTACATTACTGATCTGTAGAGGTTTAAGGGTGATCCTCTGAAAAATATTCACTAAGCAAATAGCTGAATATTATTTGTATTGCATTATTGTTTACATCAATTAATGTTATCTTTTTTTATACTATGTGTTAAAAGCATGTAATGTGATATTGGATTTTCATTCTGTTCCATATCCTAATCGAATATTATCGTCATTACGTATTGCCAGATTAAATCACATCTTTGTTTGTTACTCTTGGTCATGCAAAAAAAAAAACAAAAAAAAAAAAACAAACCCAAAACAACAGGTTTGCGGTTACCTAATGGAGACGCGCACTTACACGGTTCAGCCAAGCGGAAGCTGACAGAAGACAAAGGCTACGTTTTTGACAAGAGGCTGAGGTACAACGTCCGGCAGAGTGAGACGAATTACAGATTCAGGGACATCGTAGTGAGGAAGGAAGAAGGATTCACACACGTCCTGCTGTCCAGCCAAACATCAGACAACAATGCACTAACACCAGAGGTATGTCACTTTAAAGGAAGCCACACGGATATCACTTTATCACTCTAATTAGTCGCTTTAACAGTGTCTATGAGTAATTAACCCATCGGCTTAACGGCTTTACGCTCCAAATGCGCCTGCCTTTAGTAAAGCACTCATTTAGAGACGCATTAGGATGCGAGAGTGACCTGTTAACAAGTTCTACAAAGATTTCCTTATTTAATTACTATCCTGTGATTATTATTCATGCTCATTATTATCGTGATTAAACTGTGATTAAAATACTCCAGGGGTTCAAAAACCTTTGGCAGTGAACGGTAACAGGCTCAGGCACATTAATTTGGGCGCTTGACTCATTTTCCCTGATAATCGTGAGAAATAGGTGTTATGTTCAATGTCAGAAATGTGGATACAGATATATAATACGCTTTCATTTTGAGAAACATAACATTAGATTTGAAAACATAAAACAAATCTTTAATATTCTACCTTTTCAACATTAAACGTAAAGAAATGGGGTCAAATTAACAAATAACTTTTTTTTTTATTTTTTATCAGATTTAAGTTTAATTAGTGGAAGTAAGTTGTGGTCGGATTATTTTTTTTAGCTGATAGCAACATGATGAAATAAATGTGTTCAAAAACAACCAGTCGTTTTAGATTTTAATTCCTGACACATCCCCTAACGTCTCCTAATTACACTCCCAGCTGTGCGAACACACCTGCTATGAGCAGGATTTCCATAAATACTGTTTATAACATTAATAACTGACATGAAGATGTTGTTATGTAGTTTAAAGAGCTTCTGCTGCATTTCAAGTGTATTTCGCTCTGAAACCTGAGAGCTCTGTAGACCTCTGTGACTAATGTATGAAGATGAGGATTATTAGGATTTAAGTAGATGAGACTGTAATTACAGTTATGTAATTACTGTAACTGTAATTACTGTAATTACAATTAGTTAAGTCTAAAGTGTTTTTTTTTGTCTTTAATCACACTTCAAGAGTGTTAAGAAAAGAAGACAAGGTTAAATCCACTGGGACGTATTTTAAGTCTTAATATAGTATCCAATGGTGTACATTGATGATGCTACCACCATCATGCTTCACTGTTTTGAAAGCTCCTTTGTCTTCATGATGCTGTTTGTTTATGTATTTTCTCTAACAAACTCTGGGTACTTCCAGGAACGGGTTAATTTATACTGAGATCATTTGAGAACTTTTAATTGCACACAAGTCGACTCTATTCTAACAAATTACTGTAATCTTGAGCTTGGTTTCACCATGAGAGAATCATTTTATAAAAGCAGCATGCTTGTGTCAGTGTCGTTGTATCCTCAGTAAAGTCTCCTCTATACTCTGAGTAGTGAACAGTGTGGGTTTAGCGCTAGCGTTTATCCGTGCCGCTCTGCCCTCGGGCTTCTGGTTCAGTCTGTAAATCGCTTTAATTTTTTCCACTTTACAAACAAGTACTGTCAAGAAACAGAGAGGTGAAAAGCAGTGACTCGTCCCAGAGGATGAAGGCTTACAGTGCAGATTGTTTTCTTCAGCTCTTACTCCTGGTGTTCTGTGAGCGATAACTGTGTACATCTCACTCTCTCACGAGACGTCACGCACACTCAGTGTGTTAAGAAACTAACGTGTGTAATGAGGTGAATAATAAATAGGTTTGAAAATTAAGCTTTAGAATTTTTTCTCTCAGCTATCCAGCTTCTGTTTTTCATGGAGACTTGTGACTTGAATATTGCATAGAGGGGAAAAAAATGTAGGCAGATACAGAAAATCCTAATAATTATCAAATAGTAACGAATAACAATTAACTATAACCAACACCAACAAACCTCAACAACATCTAACACCCAACAGTTAATAATAACACCCAACACCAAGGCCAGCTGACCTCAACAACACCTGACAACAAACAACAGTTAACAGTAACACCCAAACCAAACCCAACAACTAACTCCAACAACAATCAATAACACCCAAAACAACAACCAACAACTGACCTCAACACCACCCAACAAGCAACAACAACAACAACAACAACAGACATGAACAGCAACCATCACCAACAACCGACCCTAGCAACACCCAACAACAAACAGAAGTTAACAATAACATCTAACCCAGCTCACAACAACCAACACCAGCACCTTACCTCAGCACCAACTATCACCAACAACTAACCCCAATAACACCCAACAACCAACAACAGTTCACAACACCACCCAACCCAGCACCCACAACCAACAACAACAACAGACATGAACAGCAACCATCACCAACAACAGACCCTAGCAACACCCAACGACAAACAGAAGTTAACAATAACATACAACCCAGCACACAACAACCAACAACTGACCTCAACCACACCCAACAACTAACACCAACAACTAACTCCAGTAACACCCAACAACCGACAACAGTTAACAACACCACCCAACCCAGCACCCAACAACCAACAACTGACCTCAACACCACCCAACAAGCAACAACAACAACAACAGACATGAACAGCAACCATCACCAACAACAGACCCTAGCAACACCCAACAACAAACAGAAGTTAACAATAACATACAACCCAGCACACAACAACCAACAACCGACCTCAACCACACCCAACAACCAACACCAGCACCTTATCTCAGCACCAACTAACACCAACAACTAACCCCAATAACACCCAACAACTGACAACACCAACCAACACTAAAAACTTACCTCAACACAAGCCAGCTATCAATATCAGCAACGGACTTCAACAACACCCAACACCAAGGCCAACAATAAACCTCAAAAACAACCAACAACATTTAACACTAACAATTGACATCAAACATCAATCCATAACAAGCTACACCAACTAAAAATAACAGCCAATAAATGATGCCATTACCAACGCCAACAATACGTAACTAACACCCAACAACCAGTAACACCATCATCAGCTAGCAATAACACCAAGCAACCAGCAAGACCCAATACCAGCAACCAAAATTGTCAACAAATAACCAACACAACACCAAAAATCTAATAACCAAATCTCTACTGTTAACACTAAACTGTTGACAACAACCAATAACCCAACACCAAAAACTAATAACACCAACAAACACCCCAAACCCAACATCCACTATGATTAGACTTTAATATAGGATTTAACAACAAACTTTTAATTTTATTTTTTTTATATTCATTAGAGATTATGAATCAAGTCATGCAGGAATGATCAGTTGTAGTGTTGTTCTTTTAGCACGCATATATAATTGTCATTTCAACAAGTTTTTGTCTTTTTTTTCTGTAACTTTTTCATTTTTCAGCTGAAAACTGTGTACTTGTCTTAATCTCTATAATGAAAATGAAAAAAAAAAAAAAAACATTTATGAAAGTCGAATACATCACAAGGATCCCGTTCAGGTCATCTTGAAGTGAAACGAAATAAATGCAGTGAAAAAATACCGTTTGAAATATGAAACGATATACGGTAAGTCTGGAACAGAGATGGAGGTTAAACTGATCGAAATAAAATAATCACATTAGATGTAAAAGTTATAAGCGGGCATTAGAGATGAGGAAGGGTTCTGGAGGATCCCTGTGGAGATCCAGACAGAAATAATCAGACTCAGAACATCTGACGTCTCCACGCTTGCTGTTTTGCCCTTGATTGTTTCCTCCAAGCGGCTGTGAGATGGTTGTAACATCATCCTCAACACCGCCAACCGTTTCTTTAATATCCGTCTACAGCTTTCTGAGGTTAATTATAAATCATTCTGACAAGTTTGCTTCTTTTTCTTTCTCTATCTGGAGATAATGCTCATTTCATTTTGAAGCTGTTTATAATTGTACAGAAATATCCTTCTCGTTGCAGTGCACTGATGTTTATTTATAGCAGTGTTTCCTGTCGGGATTAGGCACGGTGGTAATAATGAGTTAGAGGGGAAAAGTAGCTTCCTGTTTTATAATAAGCCGCTTCGCTTTCAAAGCCCAGTAAATAGATGCCTGTAAGTCCATAAATCCCTTCCAGTCTATATTTGCTATGTGTGGGGAGGGAAAGATGCAAAGTCCACGACAAAAACTTTTAATCATATCATAAAATCTAATACAATTTTAAATACTTATGTTTAAATAAGATACAGTAGAAACCAAAAGGCATTTGCTGTTTGACTGAGAGCAGAAGGAATTAAGGTCTTCTTCTTCTTCTTCTTCTTCTTATTATTATTATTATTATTATAGTAGTAGTAGGAGTAGTAGTATGAGGTGATACACATTGAAATGTAGAGTTTTATACGCATAGGTGTTCACATTTCAATTAAAACAAATAAATAAATAAATAAAATTTATAAAATCTGGGGGAGGAAAATCCAGAGATGTATTCTTTTTTTTATTTATTTTTTTTATTTTATTTTAAGTACTATAAAATAAAATGCCAAAAAGCAATATGAAGATAACTATAAAAGAAGGCGTGTTAATGTAAGTACAAAAACAAACATAAGGAGATTTTAAAAAGTACACAACTGTAAAATCTAATGCAATGTACATAAAAAGTAGAATAAAATAAATGCCAAAAGAAATTAAAGTGATCAATCAATTATCAAAATATAATGAAACTATAAATGCCAAAATAGAGGTATTCTTTTCTCAGAATGTTGTTGTTGTTGTTGTTGTTGTTTTATGTAGGTTATATAAAAAAAATAAATAAATAAATCTTGAAACTGCTCAAGATACAGTACATTAAGATAAAAACATCTGTGGATGTTCCTTTTTTTTAAGGCTGAGGAAACGTATTTCACCACAAATCATTACGTCAAGGAAACGTCTATTCATGCATTTACTATTTAACTTTATAGTTTAGGAAATTATACTTTTTTTTTTTAAAACAACTTACATTTCAATGCGGAGAGATTTAAAAACTTTTATTGTACGTAAGAAGTATTACGACGTATGCTAGCTAGCATTGACAGACTAAACGGAAGATGGACAACGATTTATTTTTAGATAAAAGATGGAAGACAACAAAATATATTAATAATATAATAAAACGATGTATTTTTTCTCGGTATAAACAGGCTATAAACTGCTGGACACGGTTGCGTTCTCTTGTCACGTCTCAGTAACAGCACTACACTTTGGATTCAGCTTTCGTAGCCCCCTTCTTTCTGTTCGTTCTTTCCCCCGAAGCTGCCACAAGCTCTCACTCCATCCCTCTTTTCATTTCTCAGATCATGAAGGAGGTGTGTCGAGCTCTGGGCGCGGCAGCGGTGGACGACAGTAAGCTGCTGTTGCTCAGCGCAGTGGGCAGCGTCTTCTGCAGCGGCCTGGACACCTCGTACCTGATCGGCCGCCTCTCCACCGACCGCAGGAAAGAGAGCAGCAGGATCGCTGAGGCCGTGAGGTAATGAAATTGAGCGCAGATTCCCGGAGGCGTTCCAGCGCACAGATGATCATTACACGGTTGAACAAACATCACATTGAGAGCAACACTCTCTATCTACCAGCTAAGATCTTAAAATTATATCGCCTTTTTTAGTGTGAGGTTTTGTTGGACAGTAATTTGATACTTCCTATGACAGTTATATTTATAATGCATTATATAACACGCTTAACACCTTATCATACCTAAGATGTTGAGGTTCTCTTTGGGAGTGACGAGGATGGATAGGATCAGGAACGAGTACATCAGGGGGACAGCACATGTGAGATGTTTTGGAGACAAAGTTAGAGAGGCCAGGTTGAGATGGTTTGGACATGTTCAGAGGAGGGAGAGTGAATATATCGGTAAAAGGATGCTGAGGTTAGAGCTGCCAGGCAGGAGGCCGAGAGGAAGACCAAAGAGGAGGTTTATAGATGTAGTGAAGGAGGACATGAAGGTAGTCATGGTCTGAGAGAAGAGGATGCAGGGGTTGGGCTAGATGGAGGCAGATGATTCGCTGTGGCGACCCCTGAAGGGAACAGCCGAAAGGAAAAGAAGAAGAAGAACACCTTATCATACCTCACATAAGCCTATACTCATAAATAGTTCTGAGCATTTATAACATGTTCTCTAACATACATAACGCATTATAGGTTTTTATTCCTCATGTTCTGTTTCCTATGTGCCGTTTTACAAAGGACTTAATTCGTTAATTTATTTTCCGACAAATTGTTTTGCAGATTTTTATTTTAAAATATTCAGTATATCTTCATTTGTTTTTCCCAGCTTTTTTTTTTTTTTTTTTAGTAACTCTTATTTTTCATACATTTCATAGATTTTTTCTAGCAACCATGATTAAGAAATACACTATTTATTTATTCATTCATTCATTTATTTGTTTGTTTGTTTTTATTTGTTTGTAAGGTAAACAATATTTAAACATAATTATAATACCGAACACTTTTGCACCTCTTACTAATATTATTCATTTTATTTAACTTGAAAATAATTATTATATGTATATAATTTATATTTGCTTTTTTTTTTAACCAATACAAAACATTTTGTAGCTTTTATTTATTTTTATTTTTATTTTTTAAGTTTAGTTTAAGTTCATTTTCTGTGATTTCTATGTTTTAAAATTTCTTTTATCGTTTCTAAAGTATATTTTAGTTGAACTTTTATTTTATAGACACAAGGTAGGCAGTGGTACAGAATTTACAACAGTCTAATTGTTAAAAGGATTTTTTTTGCGCATAAAGTTTTTGTTTCAATTATAACTCAGAAATACAAGTCCATTATTGGTTAAATGCTCATTCACTTCACATTCATACTCATTATTTCACTTTCGATTGTTTTCAGTTTGTTTTAAAGCTAATTATTATTTTTTTTAACTTTCATTTATTTTATATTTGTTTATATTTTCATTAATTCTTTTTTTTTAGTTTATAACGGAGTTGACGTTTTTACTTTATTTATGGGCTATGTTTGTATAGTTTTTGGACTTGCTGTTAAAAGGGATTATTAATTAAGTACAGATCATAATTAACCCATTTATGATTCGCCGCAGGGCCGGCTCATTCACAGGGGCAATTATCTGTAGTATCAGCGGTTCAACAAATGTTAATCATCATAAAGTACTTATTGACAAAACCATACATTTTAAATCATGTTGAAACACTAATGACCTCTTTTGAGTGTTTAAAGAAAATGTCACTATTTGACAGATATACATAAGCCGTTGTTCCATTGATTTGCTCGGTCATCGGCGTGCTCACTGCCCCATTTGTCTCCATAGAGTTATTATTGCACCTAGTGGTCAAACACTGCAACAAGCACTAAAAGAGGCCCGTTGGGGCAAGAATCATGCTGCCCCATCCTAATAAATCTAATAAACTTCCACAAACAAAGACAAAGTGAAAGTGCAGACAGATGTACATGTCTATGTCTATGTCAGATGTCTATGGTGTACAGAACCATTTATGTTTTAAGATATACCGCAAAGATTGGACGAGGGAAAGGGGGATTTATGGATTGGATAATATCTGTGCATGAGAAATGCGTGCGCACCACGGTGACTTTGTTTCCCAAGCAAAGGCTGAGAAAAAGAAGAAAAATGTCTTTTCCAGTGCCTGAATTCATGTCTTTTGTGTGTTTTTTGAGATGTTGACATTTTTCTGAAACCAGGCAACCCTGGTTAATGATATTACCTTGAACACGGTTGAACAAAGGTACGTCTAAATCCGCTCAAAACAAGCTGCTAGGCTGTACGCTGGATGACTGTGTGTCGTTGACTCTCGACTCCCTAATACGGGGTTACTATAAAAATTCATTAGACATAAGCTTATAGCATAAGTCGAGCATGAAATCTTCTGGACTAGATTTCGTTTGGCTGTGTCGTTAATTATTAATGTCGTCCTGCCACACCAAAATCTACGGTCATGATCATGCTGCTGCTTCACACTCCGTGCTTCAAGTTCTAATAAACACTCATTCATCAAGGGAGTGCTGTAACCGATCACAGCGTAGGTGTGTGTGTGTGCTGTAGGAATCCTGATCGAGCGCTTGCGTTCACGCTGATGGTTCTGTGGGGATTCTGTGGTTCCTGGAGCTCAACACAATCATCATTACTGTCAGAATGATTAGAATAATTATGGTTATTAACTTTGTGCTGCTCTTTGGGGTGTTCATTCTTTTAACTCGTAACCTCTGCCTTCTGAAATCCACACTTTAATTCATGAGTTAATTATGAACTGAATTATGTGGCACTTTGGAAAATAGGAATTGCACTACAGTGTGCAAAATCCTCAAATAGCCCCACTGAAAACTAGGGTTCAAAAGTTTAAATCTTTCTCTCTCTCTCTCTCTCTCTCTCTCTTTTTAAATTTTTTTTTTATAAGAACCTAGTTGGACAGTAATTTGATACTTCCTATCAAAGCTATATTTATAATACATTATAAATGCATTCATAATGTTATATAACCTGTATAACACTTTATAACACCTTACATAAACCTAGATAAGTGCTCATAAGTAATTCTGAGCATTTATAATGTGTTATCTAACATGCATAACACCTTATAATTCCTTAGATAAGCCTATATAAATGCTCATACATAGTTCTGAGCATTTATAATGCGTTATATAGTGTGCATTACTCCTTAAAATACCTTATGTAAGCCTGTATAAATGCGCATAAGTAATTCAGCGCATGTACAATATGTTATATAGCACGCATAATACCTTATAACGCCTTACGTATACCTGCATAAATGTTCATGAGTGGTTCTGAGCATGTATAGTTTGTCCTATAGCACACATAACACCTTGTGATACCTTATATAAACCCATGGTTTATATAAGTGGTTGAAATGTGTTATATAACATGCATAACACCTTATAGTACTATAGTATAAGCCTGCAAAAATATTCATAAATGTTCATAAATGTTCATAAATAGTTCTGAGCGTTTATAATGCCTTATATAGCACGCATTACGCCTTATAATGCCTTATGTATACTTGCATAAATGCTCATAAGTGATTCTGAGCATGTATAACGTGTCCTATAGCACACATAATAACTTACAGTGCCTTAGCTAAGCCTGTATAAATGTTCATAAATAGTTCTGAGCATTTATAATGTGTTACACAACACAAATTACACCTTATAATATCTTACATAAGCCTGTATAAATGCTCATAAGTAGATGTAGTTACATGCATAGCACTTTATAAAGCAAGAGCACATGACTGTATGTAGATTGCTGTGGTATAAGAGGAATAAAACACTTCAGGACATGCTGTTACTGTTCAGGGCAGTAACAGTATCTCCACTTCATCACACCACCCCATCATTGTTCATTTTCCCCTAACAGCTTGACACTGAGTGTTTCATGTACCTTTAAAGTAAGGAATTACATACTTTATAGATAAAAGGCAAATACACATTAAGGTTCCACTTCAGTGGCGAGAGATGGTACAGTTTATTATTTTTGTCAGTTATAATGTTATGTTTTATCGTTGCTCCCAGCTGTAGTGAATCACCGCTAACCCTGAGATCTTGACAGCACATCTCGGTTCTGTCTCACTGCAGGGACTTTGTAAAAGCCTTTATCCACTTTAAGAAGCCCATCGTGGTGGCCATCAACGGTCCTGCTCTGGGTTTGGGCGCCTCCATCCTTCCTCTGTGTGACATCGTGTGGGCCAGCGAGCGGGCCTGGTTCCAAACCCCGTGTGCTGCACTGCGCCTTACGCCGTCCGGCTGCTCCTCATACACTTTCCCTCAGATCCTGGGAGTGGCTCTGGTGAGTAAATAATTTCCTCAATTTAATTGCAGAAAAATTATTTTTAAAATTTTTTTTTTTTTTACATAATCATGATGATCTCACTTTGGACCCAGGATTATCACAATATATTAATTTTATATTATATTAAGGATACACTTGGAGGCAGAAAAGGTCCGTGGTTCATGATACATTAACCAAAATATCACAATAGTTAAAGATCAAAATCTAAAAGTTCCTTTGTGTAACAAAAAAAAAAAAAAAGGATTTTCTCAAACCATTCATTTTAAGAGTGTAGTGTCACAGTGATGGATATTTAAATGATTAAAAAAAATAATAATAATTATAAAAAATAAATACAAACTTAAAGATTAAATTAAACACATCATATGAAATTCATCAAATTGTGTTTAAAACAGATTTGGGATTATCCCATTTTGTTTTAATACACATTGATTTTACTAACAGCTACAATTTGTTGCAAATATAATGTTTTCCAATGGGCTATACAGCATTATTAATATCCCAGTATATTAACAACATGATACACTTTTCTGTCGCTTTTATACCTCCCCTCAGATTCATTCTGACATCCAGCTGATTGGACTTTAAAATCTAATTTTGTACCAGTCTCCTTTCCCTATTGTTTTTTGTTGTTGTTGTTTGTGTGTTTGTTTGTTTCAAATGTCTTTTTTTTTTTTTTAATACCGATACTACAATGGTTTATAAATACCATGGTATAATACACTTATAATGCATTAAACTTAAGCAATAAAACACTTGAGGATAAAACAGCATACCCGTAGTGTTTTATTCCTCTTGTACGACAGCAATTTTATCAAATTTGTTTATATGTTAAAGAACAACGCATACTTTTTTTTTTTTTTTTATCACTTTATAGGTACGTTGAATGCTGTGGAACATCATCAGTGAGCTGTTACTATAGAAATGATAATGTATGCATCAGAATCAAAGCCTCTCAGTGCAGAGTGAGATAAAGTCTAACAGCTGTAATGTTCCTCAAATGGGAAAAAAAAACAACAACAACAACAAACAAACGTGCTGATCAATAAATGTTGTCAATATGTGGTTTAAAGTTTCAGATCAGAAAGAAGGTAAAGATGAAATGAAATCAGTTTTCTGGTCCTGGATTCTACTCGTGCTTCTTCTCTTTAATTCTAGTGCCTTAATTTCATTTTATATCCTATTTCATGTTCGACTGATTAAGACCTAAAATAAGAATAGTTCATGTGTGCTTAAGTACACTAAGTACTAGTATCTTCTTTTACACTTTCTTGTTTCTAGGCCAATGAGATGCTGTTCTGTGGGAGGAAGCTGACGGCGCAGGAGGCATGTAGCCGAGGTCTGGTCTCGCAAGTGTTCTGGCCGACCACCTTTAACCAGGAAGTCCTGCTGCGGGTGAAGGAGATGGCGACCTGCAGCGCTTTGGTAAATAAGACATTCAGACCCCCTACGTAATGTTTATCCCTCGTGTTCTGTTCATGTCAGAATGATTTGGATTAAAAAAAAAAGGGGGGGGGGGAGTACAATGTAGACACTAATTCATGTCTACAGTGCTCTTATAATGCCTTATGTAGCCTGATTCATATGTGGAGTCGTATGTTCGTACTTTATAAAGTGTTGCATGTAACTATAACTAGTTATTAGCATTTCCACAGGGTTTTGCCAGGCATGATGAGGTACTACATATGCTATGACACCAGTTATAAATACATTTATAATGCATTATGTATAATAAACTCAGTTTATTATTATTAGTAGTAGTAGTAGTAGTATTCCAGAGTACATTTCCACCAGAAAATTAAAAAAAAAAAAAAATAATTAAGAAAGAATGAAGGAAGGACAGAAAGAATTAATCTGTTATGTAATGTTATTTAATATAATGTAATTTTTTTTTAATGTTAAATATTAAAAATATTAAATATTTACTGTATTCTATTCTATTTAGTTATCTTTAATAAATGGGGAAATTGTATTTTTTTTATTTATTGATTGATTTATTTATTTTATCCCAGAGTTCATTTCCACCAGCAAATAAGAAAACAATACGCAATAAATAAAAAAAGAAAGAAAGAAAGAAAGAAAGAAAGAATGAATCTGTTGTGTTTTAATTTATTTAATGTAATGTTTTTATTATTGAATATTAAAAATATGAAATATACACAATTTATTTTCTTTTTAGTTATTTTGATAAGTGAGGCAATTGTATTGTTGTTGTTGTTATTATTATTATTATTATTATTATTATTTTCCGTGCCCAGGTCCTGGAGGAGTCTAAGTGCATGGTGCGCAGCATCCTGAAGTCCATGCTAGAGGAGGTGAATGAGAAGGAGTGCCAGATGCTCAAACAGCTGTGGTGCTCCACCAAGGGCCTGGAGGCTCTTTTCACCTACTTAAAGAGTAAAGGTCACAACGCGTAAACATCTCGCGTCGTCAGCGTGACCGCAGCACCACCGCACCCATCTAGAGCAGACGATGATGTCATGTACTTTGAAGGAAATGAATATAAGCCAAGAATTCATGTTTATTATTAGAATAATTATAATTATAATTACTTATAATCCAGACTGTATCAGAGGGGTTCGGTTTTTCCGAGGATGCTTCCAGACCAGCATTCAAAACACTGATAATTCTATCACTTAATGAAATGCCTTTAATGTTGTCGTTCTTTATTTATTTAAAAACCAAGCCATTTTGCATACCAGTGCAAACAAATAATTCAATAATCCTGTGTAGATGTACAGTGTAGATAATTTTATTTGTTTAAATTAATTTATTGTCACTCATGTCTAATGGGGTGAGTTTCATACCAAAGGTTCTTGGGAAATTATACTAATAATTATTATAATTATTATTCTTTTTTTTTTTTCTTCTTTTAACCTTAAAACACATTCCTGTCGTACACCATCGTCATTGTGGTATGCGCCATGGCGACAGTGCGGTAGTGATGGGTTTGTGATGAAGTGTAGATGGACTTCCATCCTTCAGGGTTTTTTTTTTTTTTAAACGTTTTTATTATAAAGTTATAAAGACAAATCCGTCGTCCTTTTGTTAGACGTCAATTACCGTCTCTGTCATCAGCCCTGAATGTGATGATCGACTCTCTTCCTGTTTGATTGGAGTGATGAAATTATTCTTTTAAGAACAGTAGGTGCTTCAAACAAAACAAAACAAAACAAAAAAACCATTAAAAAAAAAAAAAAAACATTTATAGATAGCTCATGCATTATTCATCCCTGATTCATAAGTCTATGCAAATCCAATAACAGGACATTATGTTGGTTTTTTGTTTGTTTTTTTCCCCCCCTATACTTATCCCAATTGCAATTCTCAGCAATGCATCACTTACTGAAGGAGATTCAGAATGAAGTGAAGTTATATTGTGCCAGTCTTGAAGATAAATGACAAAATGACGCTGAATTGTAACGTCTGTACTGCTGTTAGTCTTTTTGCTCTGCTCTACACTGTGCATTTTTCTTCATGGCAGTTTTATCTTTTGTCCATTGAGTACATGAGCAGATGTATGTACTGTATGTTCAACTATTATAAAGAGCTCATAGGAAGTTCTCAAGTAATTCGGACCAATAATTTTTTTTCTTCTTCTCCATATCGGCCCCTTATATTTTCCATTATGAGTAAAATCATAAATCAGGATTTGATTGCTATTAAAAAATTTCATTTATTTATTTTTTTGCATCAGCATTAAACCAAGCGCGGCAAAATCAATTAATCGTATTTCACTTAGGTCGACAAAATCATGTACCTCCAAAAAAAAAACCCACACTCGAATCTAACCAGTTCTAAAAGCACCCGCCTTTCTGCCCTTCTTCGATTACAGCCACGCCCCCGAGTACGATGCAGGGCTGTGATTGGACGGCGATTGCATTTAACACGTAACACTGAGTTACGTTCACTTCTGACACGAAATCAGAGTTTAATTCTTTAAAAAGAAAGTGAAAAATCTCAGAGTTAACCCTTTGAAGCTTTTATAATTCTAGACTGATTGTGATAAATGTTCAAAAATTCATGGTATCGATTCATGGTATTCAACACAGGCTCAGCTATAAATTAAAATTTTCTGCTAAACAGTAAATCAAAGGACTGTTAGGCGACTGTTAGTCCATATGTACGGTTTCTCTCTTCAGTCTTCTCTTGTCTCTTCAGGAGGTGAAATGCTGGGTTAAGATCTGGTGATTGACTTCACCAGTCTAAGACCTTCCACTTTTCCCCCCAGATAAAGTCCTTTGTTGTGTCAGCAGTGTGTTTTGGGTCATTGTCTTGCTGCATGATGAAGTTCTTGCCCTTTAGATTGGATGCATTTCTCTGTAAATTGACAGAATTCATTCTGCTGCGACCATCATGAGTTCCATCATGGATAAAGATTAGTGATCCTGTTCCAGAAGCAGCCATGCAAACCCAAGCCATGGCACTACCTCCACCATGTTTCACAGATGAGCTTGTATGTTTTGGATCATGATCAGATCCTTTCTTTCTCCACACTTTGGCCTTTCCATCTCTTTGGTAGAGGTTTTCCATCACTTTTGTGGCTCATCTCTGTATTTCTTTGCAAATTCCAATCTGACTTTCTGACTCCTACTGCTGATTAGTGGTTTGCATCTTGCGGCCTCTATATTTCCGCTCTCAAAGTCTTCTTCAAACGGTGGATTGTGATACCTTCACCCCTGCCCTGTGGAGGTTGTTGGTGATGTCACTGACCGTTGTTTTGTGAGGTTTTTCTTCACAGCTCTCACAATGTTTCTGTCATCAACTGCCGTTGTTTTCCTTGGCCGACCTGTTCCGTGTCTGGTTGTTAGTAGCACTGATATTTATTCTCGTTTTGGCACGGGCTCTGTCGCTTTCCCTTTTTGTCTGCAGGCTCTCCGCAGTTCGAGGTCTCTTGGTTTTGACAAAAGCTGATTCCCCATGATGTCGGCAATGATTTCTGTTTAGAGCTATCCAGATTAAAAGCAGCCATCTAGATGACAAGTTTAAATTCTGTTGTAAGGACAAGCTACAAATACTCCACCGCCCTCAGCCCCCCACACGATATATTAGCCGGGTCTTCTTCTTTCCGTTTACGGACATGACGCAACCACGCAAAGACGGATGACGTCAAACTGACATTTCCCACGAAATCCGACCCGACAGCTCAAATCTCAGATTATACATCTTTATGTTAAGGTTACCGTTGCGAATCTCGGTAAGGAGACCGTTTTGAACAATGATTTATGTTTTATTTATTTTTTTTTTATGTACTTGTTCAATACTTGAT
The DNA here is from genome assembly GCA_023630585.1 of Cranoglanis bouderius. Lineage (NCBI taxonomy): Eukaryota > Metazoa > Chordata > Actinopteri > Siluriformes > Cranoglanididae > Cranoglanis > Cranoglanis bouderius. The sequence goes on from CM042566.1 coordinate 2,974,802, forward strand.
TTTTGTTCATTTTTAACCAAAAAAAGTTCAATACTGCAGCTTTAATTTACTTATGTGCAGTGTGAAATTAAACCAAATATCAAATATCTGGGCACAAAATACATTAAAAAAAAAAAAAAAACATCACCACATTCAACCACTGATAACTGCGACTTTGACACAGGGTTAATATCTTAAATTAATGCAAATGCTCAACACTTGAAGTATCAAGTAACTCAATAACAAGATTTCTGCGTGTGACACTCCATCAGCATCTGAAATTTCGAAATGTGTTAGGAAATGACACATCCTGATCCTCACCTCTTTTCATTCACTGCGACATCTTTAAAAGCATCGATACTTTTTTTTTTTTTTCTTTCTCCGGAAAGAGGCAGACTCATAATTACAACTTCAGCCCATTTCTTTTCAGCCTTCTGTGATTTGTGTGTCTGTCAGGAAACGATGAATAAATCCTTATTGATTTAGTGAATGAAACGGATTGGGAAGGAGGAAATGAAGCCTTCGTGTAGTCAGCTGCGACGAGGAACTGTGGATCTGTGGATATTTCTCTCATATCTCGTGAAAGGAAAACTGACAAGCGTTATACGTGATGAATTTGTGAATATATTTTAAACAGTTAAAGGACTATTTTAACAAAATATCACACTTTCTTGTGTATTTTTGTAAAGATTTACATAATAATGAATAATATATAAATGTACATGTTTGTCTGTTTCAAAGTGAGCTGCACTTTTCGTCGACTAGGCGTCGTGTTTTGTGGACATAATGCAGATGTGGCTGTTATATTTGCGCGTGTGTGTGTGTGTGTGTGTGTGTGTGTGTGTATATATATATATATATATATATATATATATATATATATATATATATATATATATAAATATAAAAATGTTCTGTTTATAAAAACACAATTGTAGGTGTGAATAGTTTTGTACAAATATGAACCCATTATGTTCAGCAATTGTACATGCTTTATTGTTATATAATGTGATGTGCATGTACATGAATGTAACTGTTGCTTGTTATTAAGAACTTTGTACTTTTTGTTTACTTTTTTTTTTTTTTTTTTTAATTAATGTCTTTAGGAATCTCACTGCACCGCTTATTTTTTAATTTATTGACAAATGCATAAAAAGTCCAGTGGATCAGCAGTGCCATTACATATTCATACACTTCCAGGTGTTTTTGTCACTGAGGTAATATTTACGGGCGTATACCGTTGTATGCGTAAGTTTTGGCACCCTCGGTCAGTTGGCATGCTCTGTTCGTTTTATACTTGGTAACAAACCCTACGGGAAACAAACTTTTTAAATAAAATTCTTCATATTCTGATTCTTCAGGGTTTTTTTTTTGTTTGTTTGTTTGCTTGTTTGTTTGCTTGTTTGTTTGTAGAACTACCTTTCATTTGCCGTGCGGTCAGGTTTTAATTTGTTAGCGTCTTGTCACTGACAAAATTAAGAAAGCGTGCGCAAAAAAATCTGATGCGGGGTGCACAAACTTTTAGATACAAAGGTAACCGCCCATTTTTGTTTGCAGGCAATATAAATGCTCCACTGTGTAATATTCTAATATTTACTTCAAAATATTGAATTACTTTTCTTTCTAAAGCTGTGATGATTTAATTGTAACGTAGCTGTAATGTAACTTGACAGCTTTTTGTTTTAATTTCATTTTGTGCAGTTTGTATTTTAAATAACTCACAGTGTACACCCTGGTTACCATGGTTACCGTAATATAAATCGTACTTCCGATCGAGTTCGGTTTGAGTTTAGGTCTAGTGTAAGTAATGCGTCACGGGGAGAAAAAAAACTCATTGATTCTTTATATTAATATACAGTGATATGACGTATTATATTATATGCAAGGAATAAAACACTCCGTGTCGTGCCGTCATACGTAGGAAAATAATCAACGACAGGGTGGTGTGATGAAGCGGAGTCACTGTTACCACTGTGGTTGATTATTTTCCTATAACAGCACGTCCTGAAGTGTTTTATTCTTCTCATACCACAGCAATTTGCAACAATTACCATTTTTATTGATTAAAAACGTCACGCTTTTTAACCATTTATGGTTACATGAACATCCGTGAAACAAGTTAGTTCAATGAGCTGAAACGGTAGGGTATTAATATAAACCTGTCAGAGCTGCCGTTATAGAAAATGAATCAATGCTTTCTGACCAATCAGAATCGAGAATTCGACAGCACTGTGGTATGATAATAATATAATAAATGATAAAATTGAGAGTGTACTGAGCACAATAGTGCAGTGATTTGCTTTCCCCTCCTCCCTGCCCCTCAATATACTATTATATGAATATTTCAGGGTGCCTTAGAGGTCGTCGTTCCAGTGTGTGTCAGTAGGATACTGTGTCTTCGTTGTGTGCCGGGAAGAACAATATCTAATAAATGACACGGTTAACGCAGCTTGTGGATTTTGGATGCATTTCTTTAATCGTATTTGATCTTCGTAATTGTTGAAGAATGCATTTTAACCATCAGTGTGAACCCACGTTATCCATTTAAGCCAATATAAATGATCTGGATGCTCTCCGAAAGTATTTGTACCCCATACAGAGTATACGATAAATGGGATTCGGAGTGTACGTAGCTGTGAGGTAATACTTATAGCTGTACAATAGTGATAATTATAATTATTAGAATCTATTATTTTATTCCTGTATGAGTGAATTAAATTTCTTCCACGTCCACGATAGATCAACATCCTCCGCAGGACATCGGCCGCCCACGAAGTCCGAGGAGCTCCCCCGAAAAGTCCTCAATATATTTGACATTTTCTATTTTCCAAATTTCCATCTCACGGTTGAGATCTAGGTCCTTCCCTGAGCCGCAGTCTCATCTCCTCTGCGTGAGCTTTGCTGCGATCTCGCTTTGCCTGATACTGAAAAACAAAACAAAGCAAAAAATGATATTCCTAGATGCAAAATTATTCAAAATGATTATTTATTCAATAATGCACGAGTTCAAACTGAGACGAATCCTTTATTTCGCTGATTGAGGAATCTCCAATTGAAATGCATTGAGTGCAAAAGTTTGCACACCCCATGCTTTCTAGATGGGGGGGTTTGGGGAATATGAAACGTTACTCTATTATAAAAATTTATCTGTCAAAAAGAAGTTAGAGGTTTTGCTACGAGCCTCTCAATCTCAAGATGAAGGCAATTCATGACATCTGGCAGAGTTACGACGGATATTTCGAGTAAAAGATAAGTGTTTTATTCCTCTTATACCACGGCAATATGCCAATAATTACATTTTTTTATTTATTGACATCATACTTTTTATCCATTTTTGGTCACGTTTTATGCTGTCTGTTTTGGATAGAGGCGTCTGCATGCTCAACAACACGTGTTTGTTTTATTAACTTTAAGAGAAAGGGAGAAAAATGAGAGGCTGGTGAGGGAACGATTGTTTATATCTGCTATAACGTAAGTGAGAACAGGAACTAACTTGTTGCACAGGAGCTACACAACATTAAACGTAACTATAAACAGATAAAAGTGTGACACGTCATTCAGTAATAAATTAAAATTTGTAATCTTTGGCAAACTGCTGTGGGATAAGAGGAATAAAAGATAAATAAAAGGAATATAAGAGGAATAAAAGGACGTGCTGAATCAACTTCGTGGTGGTAACAGTAACTTCACGTCATTACACCACCCCATTGTTGATTATTCTCCTGTAACAGCACAACACCGAGTGTTTTATTTTTTAATTAAGAGTTTGTTTCCAGGTTTTGTCATCAAGTACAGGTTATAGGATGTAGGTCTATACTTCAGGACACGTAATTTACTTACATCCTGGGTTATTGTGTGCTTAATCTAGGCTAAATCTAGACCTGTTTATTACTCTGAATGCGATACTGAAAATTATAAAAAACATTATGAATCGTTATATAGTACAGTATTATTTATAGTGGAACCGCATGAGAGCTTCAACACTATTTGTAAGAAACAAAAAAAAAATCGAAATGCGAGTATTTTCAGTGCTCGACCTATAGCTGTGGCTGAAACTATGTCTCACCTCTTTCTTAAGGCATTCCCTCATCGATCGATCCACATCGTTACACGTTCCAAAGAACCGGAGGAAGTTGTGCTGAAGATAAATTTCACAATATTAATCAACTGTAAACAAACACACCTCGTTTAGGTCAAGAACGGAGAATGGAGAGAAATGCTGGAACGTGGCGCTGGTTTCCAAAAGCATCATAAAGTTGTGAACATCCTGATATATATATATATATATATATATATGTATATCTATTTGTGTATATATATATATATATATATATATATATATATATATATATATATATATATATATATATATATATATATATATATATAGAGAGAGAGAGAGAGAGAGAGAGAGAGAGAGAGAGAGAGAGAGAGATGTTCAGTGTGCTGCTCACTTTACCACTTAACACTGCTCTGATTTCTGCTGTGATGCTTTTGGGAAATGCTATTTTTAAAGGATTCGCTACATGTGAAGGCATCTGATCTTAAAAAAAACTGAAGGAAACATAAAGACAGAGGTATAGAAGATGAATAGATGATGTTTTTTTTTCTGACCTCTTTGTGACACTGTTTGAGCAGCGAAATCAGTTCATTGCACTCATCAGTGTGTAAATGTGGCGACAGGTCCGGGTGCATCCTGAATATAAGAAGGACCTGGAAATACGCAACACAACATGACATCGTGACTCTCTCAAGCTGCTTTTACACTTGGCACTTTTTCCTCAACTTGCGCTCTCCTAGTATATTAAAGATAGTGTTTAAACCCTATATTATACACTAAATAGCCAAAAGTTTGTGGACACCTGACCATCAGATCCATATGTGCTTGTTGAACATCCCATTCCGGTTTTATTCCCGGTTGCCGTTATAATGCGCTCCACTCTTCTGGGAAGGCTTTCCACTAGATTTTGGGGCGTGGCTGTGGGGATTTGTGTTCGTTCAGTTGAGGTCAGGCGCTGATGTTGGGTGAGGAGGGTCCGGGTCCAGTTCATCCCAAATGTGTGAAGTCGGTGGGGTTGAGATCAGGGCTCTGTGCAGGACACTCGAGTTCTTCCGCTCCAACCTTACCACGCCATGTCTTCACGGGGCTCGCTTTGTGCACGGGGGCATCGTCATGCTGGAACAAGTTCGGGCCTCCTAGTTCCAGTGATGGGAAATTGTAAATATACAGCGTACAAAGACGTTCTATACGATCGTGTGCTTTTAACTTGTGCGTGGCAACAGTTTGGTGAAGAACCCTATATGGGTATGATGGTCAGGTGTCCACATATTTTTGGCCGTACGAAGATGCTGTAGTTCCTCCTCTCGGTACTTTGTGGTCCGCTTTGCTTTGATTGCCATCATTAACTGGGAAATATGTTCAGATTGCTGTCATCTGTTCATTAGTGCAATGACGTACGCCACGCTTACCTCACATAGTATCACTTTTTACGGGTACGAGTAAATAAGCCTGGTGTCAAAGCTTTTTAGAAAGCTAAAATCTGGTGAGCAACCTGGTTAAACAAATCTTTATGTAGCTGCTGATAAACATAACAAAAATGTCAATTAAAACTGGCTGAATTTAGGAAGTAAATATCAAACATGCAGGCAATAATTTCAATATCAGTTCAGTATCAGAACTGAGCTGAATATATGCTGGAAAACTCAGTTTATACATGCTAGACACTTGTTTAATACACTCTCAATCACTAATCACGTAGATTTATTTACCTAACAGCAAAAAAAAAAAAAAAAAAAAACAGTTCTCAGCTTTCTATTTATTTAGATCAAGTCCAATAACATGGAGAAGGGCAAAGCTTAGGTTTAACATTATTTGACCTCGAATCGTTTATCATCTGCACTGGGTTAGAACAACTCGAGCTCGGATTAATACTCTGTCTAAACTATCATTTATTCTGACAAACACCATATAATAATAATAATAATAATAATAATAATAATAATAAGCTGCTGATTCAATTGCACTATAACCATTACAACAACATTGCATGTATTTCTCCTTAGAAGTAGTTCATGATCAGTATGCATGCTTTTATTTTGCTATAAGCTGCAGTACAAAATTAGGTTAAAAAACAAACCTGTCTTTGGTTTTCGGTGGATTATTATTATTATTTTTTACGTTATTTTTTAATTTAAAAACTCCATTAAAGTGCTGCTATTCGTCACGATGTCGTATAATAGTCACACCACCATGCCAGACAGCGTGTGTTGATATTTCGACCGATAGATGGCAGCACCATTGACCTATAAGGAAAAAGTAAATAAATACACAAATGATTTAAATTTCTCACTCACCGACCACTTGTAGGAAACAAATAATAAAATGTAGACATATAATCAAAGCATTCATCGTTTATAAAACACTCGATGGTGTATGATACATTTTTAACCACTGGGCTTTTATAGCGTTTCCGGGACTTTTATTTTGATATTTGATTTTCAAACAGGATCTGATGTTTCCGGAAGTACGTTTACGCACAAGCGTACGCCAATCCTTGTTTTTTTTTTTTGTTTTGTTTTGTTTTGTTTTTACGCTGATCTGAGATCAGTTTTTGTGCTTTTCCTAAAGCGATTGAAGTCACGCGCTGCGTTCGACGAGCTGATCTCAGACCAGTAGAAAAATCCAGAACCTGTTCGCGAGACTTGGCGGTTTATTTGGATTGTGTATTCACACTGTAAAGGTGGCTGCTCTTGTTTTAACTGACGCACGATACGTTTAAAGTCCTTTTTAAATTAGAAAGATAAACTTAGGTCTGAAATGGACGAACAAGCGCGGGCTATTTTACAGCGGATTTTAAGAAGACTCCCCAGTAAAAAGACGCAGAGCTGTCTGAGAGCCTGGGGTTGTTTATCAGCTGAGCAGCTCGAGGATCTGGACTACACTCAACCAAAATGGCTGCTTTTGGAGAATTTAATCTCTAAATGTGAGGTATGTACACAAACATAACCGTATATCATCTGCAAAGCTTTACTCTGGATGCCTGACTTAAAAAAAAAAAAAAATCCTTTCACCTTCTTTATCTTTATAACCCCCTAACACTGTATGACGTATTGCCTTCTTCCACACCCGGTATAGGGCTGCTCGATATACCGATATAGTATCGATGATAATCCAGTCTAAAAGTGTAACGGTATCACAGTATTAATACACTATTTAAGGCTGTGGTCAAAAAATGATGTAGCACAAAGTGTCACAAAGTACGATCAGACCGTCACCTCGCCACTGACTTTCAAAGATACAGCTAACAAAAGCGTTTCTAAGGGTGACATGATAGGAAAAATGTTCACGCTCGGGAGTCTAGAGAGCAAAATTGCCCATGCTCGCTCCCTGTCAATCACACAACACTAGCCAATCGTGGCCGCCTCTGAGCTCACGTATGCAGAAGAGGGCGGATAGCGCTTTCCTCCGAGCGCGTATTGGAAGAAGCACGCGGCGTTGCCGACTCTTTTCCGACGAAAATAGCTAAAGCGCACTCGTCGGCAAGTCTCTAGATGATGTCGAAGACTAATTTGCATATTAATTATTGATCACGATCATTGGCATATCGAATCACTGATTAGGGTAGAACGAGGAAGAATAGAAAACAATAGATTGTCATTTATTTCTGGTAGAAAGAAGCGGTCGTGGCGCAACGCACAAATTAAACTTTTACGCGTTTACGAAATACCGTACCAGTCGTGAAAGGTGATTAGTCATGAAGGAAAGAGTTGCTCGCTTTTATTACTTGTAAATGTTTCCTAGGAGAGTTTATAATGAAGATGTGCGATGGTGGGACAATCCGTGGCGAGCAGTGATTGGTCAGTAACGTGTGCTCAGAAAGTCGCTAGATTTGCTAAACCAAAAAAATTAATTAAATAAGTCGCCGAAAAGACTCCAAAAGTCGGCAAATCCAGCAACGGAGTCTCTAAGTTGGTAACACTGGTTAGACTCCGTGGCTGGGAGTCTAGAGAGCAAAATTGTCTGAGCTCTCCCCCTGTCAATCACAGTGACACTAACCAATTGTGGGCATCTGTTGGCTTATGTATGTAGAAGAGGGTAGATAGCACTTTCCTCTGAGTGTATTACGCTGCCCTGTGATGCAGCAGTTTTGCTGTTGTTTTTTGTTTGTTTGTTTGTTTTATATGATGTATTTGGTGTCTCAGAGGAAGTACATGTTTCCCTGGTTGGCAAATGACCAAAATCAGGGAGAAGGAAAAAATGCATTTTTTTTTTTTTTTACAGTCTTTTACAGTCTAATTTTTTCCACCCGATCAAAACCCATCCTTCTGGACTCGTCCTTTCAGCTTATAACAACAACATGATACATACTGACAGTTATATGGGGGGGAAAAAAGAGTCTTTCTCAAATATATCTTTCAAAGACAGAAAGACACACTGTTCTTGTGTGTTGTTAAATAGTCAATTAATGCTGCAACAACGTAAACTGGGATATTTTTAGACTACGTTATAATACCATGGAAATTACAATGAAACTGAGATGTCGCTTCGGCTGAATTGTTCGTTTTTGACTTTACTGTTGCGCACAGTGTCAAATCTTCCTGAAGTAACATGAAGTAATATTTTTTGCTGTATCTACTGTCCCTGTGCTACGTACACATTATACCTGTATATTTAAAAACAAAATAATAATAATAATAATAATAAGGCTAACCATTAAACTGAAGCAGTTGTGAAACGATAGATGTATGTATACCTTCATTAAGCTACACTTTTCTTTCTCTACCTTCAGGAAAGCAGGCTGCGTTTAAAAGACGTGACGAAGCTGGAGATGGCCTGTGAGTGAGTTTGTTCCTTACCGCCGATGTTTTGAAGACGGACGTTAGTTTCGTGTGCAGTTCTCCTTCCTTCAGCCTTTATCCTTAAAGGACCTCCGTGACCGTCCCGGCACTGTGACCTTCACCGTTCCCTCTTTCAAAACTCCTTTTCCTGCGTCAGCCTAACGATTATATCACACAATTTACCATTTCAGAGCATTTATTCATTTTTTTTTTTTTTTTTACATTTCTTCTGCATAATCTCTGTAAAATCCAGTCGTTAAAGGTTAACGTTACTGCGGCACAGGGTTAGATTAATAACGTTTATGTACTGTGTAAATGTTCATGTACTTGACATTTCAGTCACCTGTGTATGATTTTGTTCTTGTTTTATCTGGTTCTTTTCCGTATTAGGTTACATAGAGAACCCTAATCAAGGAACATGGCACGCCTTTAAACTCACTGACGCAGAAGGTGACTTTAAAAACTTTAACGTTTTGTTAAAGTTTTTAATTTTTAAAAAAAATTTTTAATCTCTTAAATCGTACATAACAAATCAGGTTAAAATTGAATCCATTAAAATTAAAACGTTTGTGGTGTGTTTTTTTTTTTTTTTTTAATTTATTTATTTATTTATTTCTCTCCTCAGATGAAGCCCTTTCTGTGGATTTCACCCAGTTTAAGGAGATGTTCGTAGCTCACTTAGAGGAAGTCGTCCAACACGTAAAGCACTTTCCTGATCTCCGTTTACATCTTAATAAATTGAGTTATTTGGATCTGATTGTGAAGTAATGAATGCAACCCAAACTGCGACGAGACATCGGACTTCGTTTATCAATCGTCCCGATAAAGCTGCGTAAACGTTTGCGTAATCTGGATTCGCGAAGGTTTCGGAAAAACGTTGATTTACTTCATACTCGCGTGCGTATGTCGATGAATGGCAATCAGTTAAAATTACCCATAAATGACCAGGTACGTGCACCAGGCGCGGCTGATTTGCAATTGGTGACGCCCACAAAACTCTGTAAAAGAAAGGTAAGAGAGCTGAAATGACGAGTAAACGGCAAGGAAAACTTCCTCGGGGTAGACGTGAAACTTTATATATATATATTATTTAACAGTGTAACCTGAAAGGCTTAGAAATCTGAGGTCGAATTAAAGAAAATTATGATCTGAAGCCGATCGGTCGAGGTTTACGTTCGTTAGTGTGTAATTTGTGTGAAAATTTACACTCGGGTGGGACACGGACGTTTCTCCGAACTTAAAGGATTTTCACAAATCCCAAATCTATTGTGTAAATGCACGTCCGAGTGCTTTAGGAATAAACCAGTTTGTGTCCAGTTTGGTAAATGAGGCCCAGTGAATGAGAAACAGCTTTATAGAGTGATGTCATTTTTACATCGAACGTTTTACATGGGTTAAACAGGGTTCGTACAAGGTGCTGGAAGTGCTTGAATTTGGCGTTTTGAAATCTAAGTACTGGAAAACCTTGAAAACGGCCATTTTTTTTTTATTGTAGTGGTGCTTAAAAAGTGCTTGGATTATTAAAAAAAAGTCAATAAATACGAAATCGCCGAATAACTTTTAAAGTGTTTATTTGCGATAGACCACGAATAAAATCCTTTCACTCAAAATATGACACCCCGCTGTAGCCCCTCCCTCCTCCCTCTGTTCAGTCACTCATTGTGACAGAGACCGTGCCGGTCCACTTTTCAGACTCCTTTAGCGTTTCAGTCACTATTTCATACTCGTCTGGCAACAGAAACAGAGAAATACGTAAACGTGAACAGTTTTATTGGGAATATGGGCGTATTAAAATACAGCATGTGAGCACAGAGAGTATAGGAAAGAAGCAAACGTGTAAAGTGCTGTCACTATGCAGAATGCAAATACGACGCAATGACGTAATGGATATGCTAATCAGCGCATGACATCATCTAGGGACATTTAGCGACTTTTCGTTGAAAGTTGTTAGCAAAAGTGCTCCTGTCACTCACCTGGAGTATACTGACGTCATGGTGAAGATGAAGCAATGCCTGGGAAACGCATATATAGTCCAGCATGGCTGGAAAAGGCGCCATATAAAAATTGGTTGTGTTTTATTATTATTATTATTATTATTATTATTAATATTAATATATTTTCTTTTTTTGGAATTTTACAAGAAGAAATAAAGTACATGTTTGAATGACATCTCTTGTGTAGTCCTTGAAAACAAAAGAAAAGTCCTCGAAAGTCCTGGAATTTCATTATGAATCATCTGTACGAACCCCGTGTAAATCACGTTGCAGATCAATTGAACTTGAAGTAAACTTTCGAAACTGGATTTAACTTAATGTCACATTTCAAATTCAGTTCATCGAACTTGTTTTCTAGCACATCGTTTTATTTCTGATTGCTAAAAGTTCGGTGATCGTAATAGCAGTGCAGTGTGGGTAATGATCTCTAACTCGCTAATGAGTGTCCTCGGTATCTGCACTGGTTCTTACCCATGAGTCTTTGCCTTGTACAGGTATCCGTCAGGATAAAGAAACCGGAAGACGGCGCTGTGTGGATCCGTATCGCGTGGGGCGATAATTTCACCAAACCCAACCACCTCAAGCCGACTTACGCTGTTCATTATCTCCAGACTCCCTACGTGTTTATCCTTAATCTCACCGCCAAGCACAAGCCTTTTCTATATCAGGTCACTTTTATTTATTTATTTGTTTTTTTTTTTATTTTTTTTATCATGCTATTGTCTATAGCAATCTGACTGTGTTTACTGATCTCACTCTCAGGCTTTAGTTCTGTCCACCAGATACGTGTCCTTAAACGAAGCTCACCTGAGTGGTAGAAGCCTCGCTGCCTTGCGAGACCTGCTCATGAAGCAGTATCAGCAGGTAAAGAGTCAAAGTGTCCATGACGTTCAAGAGCCGGATTACTTTTATAAAATTATGAATTTAATAATGCGTTTGTTTAAAAATTTGACATGATTTTTATAGTCTTTTTAAGAAATCTGAAATAAAAGCGAAACGTATATATGCAGCGTACAGTGAACTTTATATATAAATGACATAATAATATCATTTTTATATTTTCCTTCTTATTATATCATTATCGTTGGCACGAGAGCATTTTTTTTCCTTTTACAATACGATACTGAAATTTTGAGTATCGACCGATATAGATACTCACTTCAAAATAAAGCACTTACATTGCAAATATAATATAGTGTAGATATATATTTAAAAAAAAAAAAAAAAAAGTTTTAATCAGTCCTAACAAAAAATAGTCGAGTGTCTTTTATATGTCAACATTTCCAGTTCTAATCTTTGCCATTTGTTACAAGACTGGATAAATTTTTTGCAATTTTCTTTCTTTTTTTATGTGATATGATATTTTTCTATGATGTATAATACTCATCATGATATACACAGGTTTAAATCAGCTGCTTCCACAAAAAGTACGCAGTTATTATTAAAAAGTTACAAGTGTCCCGTCACATAACTGATCACGATATCAATATTATCCATATTATCATCATCATCATCATCTTATTTCCCAGCTCTACTGCAAATTTATTATCCCGATTACCTTTTTTTTTCCCCCTCCAGGTTTTCCCAAATCAGGAAAGGACCTTGAAGGAAAGAAACGCACCTCCTTCACGTGTGTACTTTTTATTTTTCTATCTCTCTAATAAATCAAGAATCAGGTCTAAGCATTATTTATGTTTAGTGACCCGTCTCAGGATTGTATTGCTGTATTGTATGTATGTGTATATATATATATGTGTGTGTGTGTGTGTGTATATGTGTGTGTGTATGTATATATATATATATATATATATATATATATATATATATATATATATATATATATATATATGTGTTTGTTTGTTTGTTTTATTTATTTATTTATTTATTTATTTATTTATTTATCAATCATTTCTCTCTGCAGATCCCAATATTGACAGAGAGCATGCTGAGTTGGCCGAGAGAACACATCAGATGGCCCGTGAGGCTTTCGGTGACGGGACGGTGCCAAAACTGGAAAGCGCCGTGTACAAGGTGAATAAGAAACAGAAACCGTGTCAGATATCATCCAGCTCTGAACGAGATGCATCCGTGGGTGTAGGAAGTGGCGTTGACGGTAAACACGGTTCAGGACCTCTGCGCCTGTGTGTGCGTCTCTTTTTCCGCGGGATTGTTTTTCTCATTTCTCACAACGGCTGCTAAACGGGGACGGTGAAAGCTAACACGTGGTTCTTTTGAGACCCCAGACTCCAAACTTTTTAAACGGCTCTTCGTGCTGTGTCACGGGGCAGGGAAACGCACTCCACTGATGAATACTACGTACGTAAAAGCGGCTTTGTCGCACGACACGACCGTATCTGGGTCTAACAGGCATTTAAAACCTAACAGAGATCAATACGAGCTGCGTGTCGAATCCTAAACGGGTGAATACTCGGCCGTGAAACCTGTTCCAGCATGACAGTGCCCATTGAGCTCCATGAAAACATGGTTTGTCATGGTTGGACTGGAGGAACTCCTCGACATCCCAACATCGGCGCCTGACCTCATTAATGCTCTTGTAGCTGAATGAACACAAATCCCCACAGCCACAGCTCCAAAATCAAGCTTTTCCAGAAGAGTGGAACTTATTATAACAGCACACGGGGGAATAAATCTGGAACGGGATGTTCAACAAGCACATATGAGTGTGTTGTTGATGGTTAGGTGTCCACAAACTTTTGGTCACGTAGTGTATCTCACCCAGCTTTACACATACAGCGTCCACGCGCAACTTTCCCTTCTTTCTTAGCAACGAACCATAGTTAGTATGTTTTAGACATCTCCAGCTTCACGATAAACTAAACCTTTCCACTAAAAAGGTAATTGTAAGTATTAAAACTACCGTCTCTCGGTAAACACACTCCGTATCAATAAGTTAATGATACGAAATCAAGTACTCGGTTCAGCTTTAATGTTCATTTTTGTACATATGTAGCTTGTTTGTTCGCTTTTTCAGGCCATCGGAAATCTTTTAGCAACGGACATGCAGAGTAACTTTATTATTGTTTACCTCATTGAAACATCTATTCCCAAAACTGTATCACGGGAACAAAATATTCAGTCACTGATTTCTAGACTTCTCGCTACGCATTCGACTCTGAATACGGCTCTAGGTGAGTAAACAAAGCCGATTCTCATGGCTATGGAATAACTTTTATTCTCTTCAGCTTGAAACCAGGTACAGAGGCAGCAGCAACAACACACTCAGCGACAGAGACGAGCTCTTCAGAGGCGTGGTCAAGTTCTCCAGCCCCAACCTCCTGGAGTCTCTCCGGCACTGCGTGTCCACCGGTGAGCAGGTTCCTGATTCGTATAAACCCCTTAAGCAAGGAATCAATCACTTGGGGACTTTGGGACGTGCCGTTATGGGAAAATAATCAACGATGGGATGGTGTGATGAGTTATTGTTACCACCCCGAAGTCCTCTTATACAACAGCAATTTGCAATTTATTAATGAAGGACGTCATCCGTTTATAGATACATTTAATGTTGTCTAAAGTCCTCAAAACAAATTAGTTCCAGACTCTCTTTTTTCCCTTTTTTTTTTTTTTTTTTAAAGCTAATAAGACAAAAAAAAAATGCACCTCGTCAAGGAAACCGAAATGTTCTTCATCCTGAAGACTTACTGACCCTTACAAAGCGCTGACACTGGAGACTCCTTCCATAAATGTTAAATAAATATCTCCTTACAGTAAGCTTGACCTTATTAACGGTTATATGTATCCTGGCTGCTGTGAGCCAAATCGCAGGTATGTTTTTTTTTTTTTTTTATTTTTTTTTTTGTTATGCGCTCTTTCTAATATGTTGTCGTTTCTATAGCAACAGCTCATTAACACGGACTTGTACGGCAGACGGTCCACATTATTAACGCACCGAATGTTTTATCCCTTACATAACGGAAAAAAAAGGTGTCCTGTAGAGACGGACGGTTTTTGGTACATAAAACCTAAATTATGAAATATTACATATTGTATTTATTTATATTCACTTTGGTCTGTGGACAAAACAGCTAGATGACTGTTGAACTAGAGGTCGACCGATCGTGGATTTTTACCGATACCGATAACCAAGTCGGGCGGTACCTGCCGATAACCGATTAATCAACCGAAAGTTTTTAAAATTGATACCGAGTGAAAGCATAACAGTCAAAGTAAAAATATTGCTGAACTTGTTTACAAAAATAAACAGTACTGACTACCATGAAAAATGTACTGTACTTTAAAAAAAAAAATGAAATAAATATATACATATTAATATATATTAACTATTAATAAGTATTAAAGTAAATCAAATATATATATATATATCCAAACTGAACCAAAAGGTAACACTCCAAATAACAAACAAAAATAGAGACATCCAAAATGAATCAAAAAACACTTCAAATAACACGACAAAATTGGTCAGCGATAGTTTTCATTTCGCCTCCAGAGGCCGCTCCCGTACTGTATAATGACAGCGGACCCTTCTCAGCCGCTCCCGCGACGGACGCGACCGGGAAAAACTATCGGTGTGGATTTTTGCCGATAACCGTCAGTTCCAGCAGTGGATTATCAGTGCCGATTAATCGCCAAAACCGATCAATCGGGCGACCTCGGTGTTGAACGTCTGATATTCCCGTTGTGGCGACTCTCTCCAAACCGGTAAATTTGACAGAACAGACACAATCGGTACCATTCCTAAATGCTTAGCGGGGGTGCATTAGGTGCAGAATATTTGTTTTACTCCCTGAGTGGCTTAAGACGAGAATGATCTGGCTGAGCTGGGAGCTTACCGATTTCAGCCATATTTTTCTCTCCGAACAGACTGAGATGGCGCTGGAGAGAACGGGTGTCAGGGATCGTCTTTAAAATGACTGACAAGAGGCCTAAACAAGCATTCCAGACCAGACGGCTCTTTTAATATATTTCTGCAGAAGCCATGGCCGAAACCATTATTTTTTACTAATAAGAAATCGACTATTGCACCTTTTAAAGACAGTTATGTTATTTGCCCGGACGACCTCTAGGTGGTGTGAGTGTACCAGTATCAGTGTGATCGCTGCGCTTGTCTTTGTGTGTTTGTCATGTGTTTAAATAACAACACTGCTGCAAAATAAGTGAAATGAAGCCTAGACAAAACAAGCCCTAGACAGTCGAGGAGATGGACGTAGTTATTAATTAGCAATAGTATTATTATACATGTTGTATTTTGTGTTTCGGGTGGGGTGTAGTGGAAGTCTGTATGGATTCGGAGTGCATTATAAGTACAGTAAGAAGTCTGTTTTCTGAAGCTGATCATGGCTGGGATTCTGAGTTTGGGTGTGTACTGTCCCACGTGATGATTATGACGACTTACCGATTTCCTCCTGCATGTTTGACAGGCATGGCTGAAGGCCCCGTCACTCCTCTCTTATCCTCCATCACACAGAAAGGAAGGAACTACTTTGTGATCGCTGAGAAAGTTCCAGGAGCCACGAGCCAGACGCCTGCACGCAAGACTTAACATGATCTATACCCAAGTACTCTTCTTACACGAGCGGTTCCAGTGTTCTTGCGGTGTTCTTATGTGGTATTTTTTTTTTACACTTTTAAACCCCGTTCAACTACGTCTAATCCATTTTACAAAGTTTTAAATAAAGTGTTTAAATGTTCCGTAATGAAATCACTGTGTTTTTACTTGTTTATTCGCCGTTTGTCGTGTTCTAGTCGATCGTTATAAAAGCAAATTTAGCAGAAGAAGATATCCTGGTGAACAACAAGATGTTTCTTGAGAATCAGATCATTTCAGATGGAACTGCTTCAAAAGCTGTTTTCACATTTCCAGTTGCTTATAGAATAAGATTCATTCCCATTGGGATGTTAAAAGTGAATCACAGCCATCATAACTACTGAGAACTGACCATTACAAATATTTCAAACAATATTATTCTACTTGGATATGCTGCATTTTCACACACAAAAAAATGTATAAATAAATAGAAAATTGTTTGACAAAGTACACATTTTTTCTCCTTTCCTATCCATTAAACACATTAAAACAATTCATTCATTATTCTACATAAATCTATAGCATTTAAAATGAATACATAAAAAAAGTAAACAAATTTAGTCGTCTTCTAGCCCATTGAAAATACGGCTTTAACGCAAAGACAATTAAATATTCAACGTAGATCTTTTGAATTAAAAAATAATTTTAAAATATTTATCAGTGTAACTTTTTTTTAGTCATTTTCTAGCCATAAAAACATTAAACAATTAATTTCTTAATGTATGTATAATTTTTTTTAAGTAAACAATTGTAGTAATATTTTAGTCATTAAAATATAGTAAACAATTAATTATTCTACATATATTTTTTTTGCATTAAAAATAAATAAAAAGATTTTATAAACAAAGTTCTGCGTATATTACTTTAATTGTTAAAGAATTGATTAAAAAAAAGAAAATGATTGAATAAATAAAGAAAATTTTTAAAAGGTACTTTCTGGTTAAAAAAAAAGTAATAATAACAATCTATTAAATGCTATTTAATAATACATACACTAAAATAAATAGTTTAAACGAAAACCAAAAGCGGTTGCTAGGGAGTCATGAGTAGGCGTGTTGGTTGCTAAGCGCACCCGGAAGTAAACGCGTTTAAAGAAGAAGAAGAAGCAGAAGGGAAAAAAAAAAAAAAAAAAAAAAACGAAGAAGAAGAAGAGTGCGCGTGCAGAGCGACGTCGCTGGGAGGCGAGAAGCTGCGCGAGTGCAGAAGAGGACTCCATCATGGCCGCCACCGCAGCGGGTGAGTCGTGCTGCAGCGGCGCAAAACGCAGCGAGGAGCCGCCGGCTCAATCCCGGGAGATCATCAAACCCTCAATAACGGAGCTGACCAAAGTACGAACCAACATCCTGTGTACGGTGCAAGGATGCGGCAAAATCCTCCCCAACACCCCGGCGCTCAACATGCACCTCGTCAAGTCTCACAGAGTCAAGGTACTTACCGCTCACGGCCAAAATAGACGCGCGAGGCCTGTTTTTCGTCTTAATTTTAATGTAAACATGTGTATATTTTTGAAATATTTCTAAAGATTTAACCAACAGGCCGGACTTTGCCAGCTAGACCTACTTAGAGCACAGGAAGAAGCTAGCCGGCTAATGTTGACACTCTTCCACTATTGTTGTCAACACTTTTCAGGGGAAAGGGCCAATGCTTGCTCAAAAAGTGTCTAGTAATCATTAGGTGACGTCATGTGGGCTCATTTGCATATTCGAGTCTTCATTAAAAACAATATAAACCATTACAGAAATTCTAATGCTTTCCACTACAAATACCATCAAAACCATTAACAAATGTAGTGGGTTTGGGGCCATATTCTATTAGGATTTAATGGTTTGTATTGGTTTCCACTAGACATAAACATGCCACCGATAGAACCCAACACATTACCAGTAAAGACCCTCAAGGACCATTACAGTTGCCATTAAAACCAATACAGTTCCCATTATAACCATTAAAACCATTAGAATTTCTGTAATGGTTTCTATTGGGGGTTTTTTCAGCAGGGATGAGCAATGAAGAAATTGTGTAGACAAGTAATCTGTAGTGTAGTGAGTGCATAGAAAAGTGCTATATAAATCTTATATAAATTATTATTATTATTATTATTATTATTATAGAACAGGTAAGGAGTGAAACTTCAGGGTGTGCTGTTAGAGGAAACTAATCAGTGACAGGGCGGTGTGATGGAGATGAATTACTGCTACCACTTCAGTTGCGGTTTCTCTCTCTTGAAGTCGTGAGAGAAAACGCTTGTAGCTGTTACTATAGAAACGATAAGGTATCAGAACGAGCGCGTTAATATAAACCTGCACTGCTGTCCAATCAGAATCCAGAATTCAACAAAACTGTGATATAAAGCATCCTGATTGACGCCGAACAGTTTCAGTTAAAGCGTGGTTTGTATTCTGGGGTATATGCATGCAAATTAGCTCATTATTATTGAACATTATTCATGAATTTGTGCTACATTTTTAGTTGTTTTATAGCAACAATTTTTTGTGCTGTTTTTAATTTCGTTGACGTTTTTAAAGGCTTCGGCCTGCATCAGCTCTTGGGATGGGTTTCTGGTTATGAAGAATGGGTTGGAGAGACAGACTCATTTACACTTATGCAATTATGCAACCAGTCAATCATGTGACATCAGCGCAGTGCCTAAAATCATGCAGATACAGGTCAAGGAGCTAACGTTCATATCAAACATCAGAACGGGGGGGAAAAAGATCTCAGTGACATGGTTTTTGGTCCCAGGAAGGCTGGTTTGTGTTTTTGTTTTTTTTTTCCAGAAACTTTCGCACACAACTAGAGTCTCTAGAGTTTACACAGAATGGTGCGAAAAACAAAAAACATCCAGTCTTCTTGTTGAGGACGACCAGACCGGTTTGAGCTGACAGGAAGGCTCCGGTAACTCAAATAACCACTCTTTACAACCGCGGTGAGCAGAAAAACATCTCCGAACGCACGAGCTTGAGGTGGATATGGTCTACAAAAACAGAGGACCACATCGTCAGGTTCCACTCGTCTGCGTTACAGTAGCCTTTCTAGAGATCTAGAGAATCTAGAGAACACTGGATAATCGGTCAGGAGTGTATATGAATATAAATATGCCTCAGACCTCCTGAAGTGGTTTCGGATTGTCTTAATATGTCTTAAGTGCATTTTCACGTTCAGTTTATGCGTATAATCTCGCTCCAGATATAAATCCCGATACTCCGTATGCAGTGTAGAAGAGTTTACACAACAATAGACGTGTCTAATTTAGTCATCTAGTTATCGGAGTGTCGAAAGGAAACCATCAACAGCCCAGGTCAGAAGAACACAGGAAAGACATGAAAAACCTGAGCTGCACTGAATGAGTGTGTTTTTAATAATAATAATAATAATAATAATAATAATAATAAATAAGTTCAAATTTTGTATATAGCGTCTTTCCAGAGCTCAGTTTTCTTGAAGTTTCCCCTCAGCAGTACTTTCAGGAGACTTGTGTTGCAGTTTTACTGTCCGATGTGCTTCTGCATATAAAGTACCTCTTCGTTTGGTCCTCACACTTCCGCCCGCTGAGAGGGACGAAGAGAAAAGAAAACGTCAGCCTTTCTCTCCGCATTTCTGAGAGACAAATAAACAGCTAATGGCTGAACCAAGTTCCCATGACCTGAATGCTAACACACACACTCTCAAAACTTCGGTCTAGACTATTTCAGTAGATTCAAGGTCCAGGGTAGACAAATTAGAAGTTCATTAACTTGCCTTTCCTTAGTTTGGTTGCCCGGTAACCTAATTGACTAGGCTTAAAAAGTGGTCGCTAATATGACGTAATAACATACTCAGGACATTCTCCCGTTTCCTCTGAGTTCAGCAAGTGACATCAAATCAACATGGCCGTTAACGGCATCTCGGCAGTAAACAAAGTAATTCTTTTTGCCTTTTAAATGAGTTAGACTGTATATACGAGGATTAGCTTTAGATCAATCAACATACAGACATACAGAAGACGAACAGGGAGGGTCTCCTTTTTTTTGACTGATATGGTAAGACCAACTCTTACATAATCATTCTAAATGAGCTGCGGTTATAGTACTGTCCACAGAAACCTAAAATGTTCCAGCTGCACAAAATGTCCACTGCTCTGAACGACTGCATTGATTTGATTTTTTATTTTTTTTTTCTTTCTTTCTTTTTTCAATGCTCGGTCCATGAACCTTTTTAACTTCTTCCTCAGTTACATAAGACCTGCTCCAGTTTTCCTTACACAGGCACATTAGCATTTGTAACATGGTTTAGTCACAGCATGTGATCCTTTGTTTTTAACACCTACTCAGGAAACATCTTTGCAAAACCCATCCTGATATTTATTGTTGTTTTTAAAGAATGATGTAATCTGAGGGCATTTGAGGTCAGCACTCCATTCTCAGTCGGATACTTGGACATACGTGGACATGTACTGTATCTTCTGCAGCATTAAGGCAAAAGTGATCTTTGACACATTTGCCACTCCTCTGTATCTAATTGGCACCATCTTTAGGCTGTTTCATCTTTTGCCATTTGTTAGGAGGGTATCGTCAACCCTACGGTACGAAAGGATATGAAGGGTTCACAGAAGCTCTACTGTTGTCCGATAGAGGGCTGTCCAAGAGGACCTAACAGACCTTTCTCTCAGTTTGCACTGGTTAAGCAGGTAAGTAAAATGACTACCCGGGTGACCTGCATGCGCTTAAAGGTATTGGATTTGACCACGATGCTGAACCTGGTGTACTTTTGTTTTATATCGGTTAGCATTTTATGAAGATGCACGCAGAGAAGAAGCACAAATGTGTAAAGTGTAACAATGGATACAGCACAGAATGGGACCTGAAGAGGCATGCCGAGGATTGTGGAAGGACCTACAGTTGTACATGCGGTTGTCCGTACGCAAGTCGAACTGCACTGTTGTCACACATCTACAGAACTGGTCATGAGGTTCCCAAAGAGCATAGGTATTCCCATTTAAAGTTTCATGGCTTTGTTGACTCTTGAATCTGTAGCTGAATTAGCACAGTACCCTGCATCTAAATGTTTGTTTTTACTTTAGGTATCCGCCCGTCAAGAAAAGAAAAATGGAGAAACTATCTCGCAGTGCAACAAAACTGGAGCCTAATGGACAAACTTATGAAATGGAAGTCACAGAAGGAGCAATTCCTGCTGAAGGTGCATCCCACACTCCAGATTTACCACAACCCCACTCTGTCCACTCTAAAAACCTCCAAAAGCTTCTCCTGCCCATGCCTAAAATGGCGTTGGTCAACGTCCCCGTGATGCAGCTGGCACACTTGCCTGTCCTTCTCCCGCCAGCAGAGAGTGGTGCTTTGAGGTCCGTGGTCTTGACAGTGGACGCGCAAGGGTCCGTAAGTACCTTGCACCTCATGCCTCAGTCGCTTGGGGCAGTGGTACCGCCGTTAAACACTAAAAGTTTCAAAGAAACCTTGTCTGTTTCCAGATCAAACCTGGATGCCTTCAGTACAGGGATTCAAGTCAATATAGAAAGCCTGGTCTCAGTTGATGAACCAGTTAACTATTTGGGATCAAGAAGTAAAAGCACCTCAACCAACATTCAAACAGATATCTCATTCCTCAGTAAGGGATCTGTCGGAGGAGTCAATATCGGTCCCCCAAGTGAGGCCTCGGTTTCCTCTGGTTCTCAAACTGACATTAGTGTGAGCGCCCAGATCCAGCTACCGGTCAATGTGCAAACTCAGACGTTCCCCTTGAGGTCCAAAGTCACATCTTCCATTGGGGCACAAACTGAATCTCTCAATCAGATACCTTTCCCTTCTGGCAACACATCGAGGGAAACTCAGACAAGTTACCCCCCGGCAGTTTCAGTAAATAAGACCCAAATGGACCAAGCTATAATGTGTGCAAATCTTTTTGATTCCGATATGCTCAGCGTCTCTACACAGACTACAGTACATGTTGGACCTTTTGGCACCAATGATCTTGATCCCATGGGCACAGGATCAGGATATTTTGAAGACAAAACTGCACCACCCTTGTGTTTTGGAGCTCAGAGAGACATTTTACATCAAAACACGGTAGCCGACAATCAGACTCAGACGATGAACCTTTTCAGTGATCTGGAGAACATCCTTTCTGAAGGCATGGCAAGTGGAGCTCAAAGCTGTGGATCAGGCCTGGTTCCAGTGCAAGAGCAGCACACGGGCATCGACTTTGATATCGAGGATTTCCTCAGTGCGACTCATATTCAGACTCAGACAGACGAGAGTGCCTTGGGAGGCTTGAGCTCAGAGACACACCTGGAGCTCCTCGACATTGAAACGCAAACTGACTTCCTCCTGCTTGACAACCTCGGGGATGGCCATCATAGTGATGTCGGCACCAGGGTCCAAACAAGCGATCTTGAGCTGGAGATGTTTGACACGCAAACCCAGACAGATCTGAACTTTCTACTTGACCCAAGTAGTCACATGTCCCTCGGCAGCATCCTAAGACACTCCAGCTTCAACATGAGCACAGAGTCCTCAGACACCGAGACCCAGACTGACACCAGGGCTCCTCCTCCTCCACCTCCTCTGCCCCTGTCTTGTTCCAGTGATGGACAGATCAGACTTAGCAGCACTGAAACCCAGACAGTCTCCAGTTCCTCCAGCCTAGGACACCTTTTTCTAACCAGCAACGAGACACAGACGGTCATGGATGATTTCCTGTCAGCAGACCTGGCTTGGAATATGGATTCCCATTTCAGTTCGGTGGAAACCCAAACCGGTGAAGATCTCCTGTCTTTGTTTCAGCACTCGGACAAAGCCATCAGCTGAGCTCTCTGCCGTTATAGCTTGTTTGTGGTGGATGTGACGTAGGCAACATCACGAAGGAATTGTTTCTGATGACTCGCCCAGAGGTGGATGATTCGGGCCAGCAGATGGAGTTCTCCCAACCGCTCATCACAATAAAGGGCTCAGTTTGGAAGGGACTCTTGGCAATTGAGCTCACTTGTAGTTATTCAGCATCTTGTGTCATTCCACTGCAAGTAGTCTCAAAGCTCAAAGAGCTTTCAATAGCCCTATTTGGATGGGATTAGGTTTACATATAGACCTGAATAATGTCATCATTTGCAATTGCATCATTTGCCCCTCTCCTTTTATTTCCAGATCGGCCACGTTAGTATTTTTCTCGAGAAAATTACAGACCAACTCTGAGGTCGACTGATCATTTTAGTCCGATCCAAATAGACATGTCGGTGATTTTGCAGGAATCCCGGGGAAAAAAATTGTCCACTGCTACTCACCATATTCAGTCACCTAGTCTGCGTACCTCCTTCCTGAAATATGAAAATATGTATCCTCTCTCAACAACATATTGTGTATGAGTCATATAATTTAGTCTCTGTAGTTTCTACGCTTGGAGTGAATTAGCGGTAGAGATAAAATAGAATAAATTAGAAGAGCGTGATCTTGATTTAAAGGCTGATTAAAGGAGCTGTTATAATGTCAGCCACTGTTGTAAACCACTTTATACACATTTATTACACAACATCATGCAAATTTAGTTTTCTAATAGGGCTGGGAATCTCCCCTTTTCCCTCAGTACCGTTATGATTCGTCTGAGGTCTGATCCGATCTGATTCAGTTCGAAATCAATCTGAAATTTGAGTTTTCCACCATGGGAAAGTCTTCAGGACAGAGGAATTCTTGGTGACATTTTGTTGTATTAACTTCGAGACAGAGGCGAAAACAGGAGGCCTGTGAGAGAGAATAACAGGATTACAGGAACTAGCTCGTGTACAAGGTGGACCCAAAAATTCCCCAGAATGCACCAATTCTCCAGATGTTTTTTTCGCCACTCGAGAGACCGACTCACCAGACTGTAAGCATATACTACCGAGCGACAGAACCTGCAACTACGTCGAGTAGTCGGGCACCACATTCGAATTCCGGGAATTTTTGGGTCCTCCCTCGTACATTCCACAACATGAAATGTAGCTACAAACAGATGAAACCGTAGGACACATCGTTCTTTAATCCAATCACCCCGAGAACACCCATGAAACAATTTTGGCATGAAACAGGCTATTTCCGTTGAGGCTTGAAAGAAATTTGATTCGATGCATCAAATTTCAATAGGAGTATAGGATCATATGACCACGAGTGCCCCAATCGTCCAGTTCCATGACCAAAACAACCTGCAGAATTATTGCAATTTCCACCTGGATGCAAAAGGAGACGCGTAAAGAAGTTACTGCAGACGTCCCTGAAAGAAACTAACCCAGTCTAAATAGGGCTTTTAGCTGCACTTTATCATTTCATGGCCGTCGTTTGACCGCTCCTTAACGTGTTTACTTTTATTTGCACATTTGTTTAGTACTCTTTCTGTTGAAAATGGTCTGGTTTTTTTTTTTTTGTTTTTTTTCCCGGTAAAACAGAAAATATCATTTTCGGGGATGATAATCGTGCTACTATGTAGTCGTAAATTTACAGTGTGGCACAAGTCTGAAATTGTTAACTAGAAAAATCAGATCTAAAATCAGATTTCTTGTGAAATTTGTATATTTTCATGTTTGGCTGCACTGTAAGGATATTTTTGCATCTTGCTTAATTTTTTTTTTTTGTTGTTACATTTGTTTATTTAGTGTCTAATTGTTCTGTTACTGTATTTAAACAATTTTGGTTCGTACGGATATTTTTGCTCTGGCTACAGCAGTATATCGTTGTATCGCTCATAACGTAACCGTTAAATTATTCTAATGTATGCATATTTATGCATGTCGCAGATATCGGTGACCTTTAACAGTTGAGCTCACTACGCTATTATTACAATGATTTGCATTCTGTACTGTGAGTGATTTAACATGCAAATCGCGGTTGTTTACAGCAAGACGGAACCTTTAACGAAATATATTCACAGGAAGCATGTAACGTTTCTCAGAATGTAGACGTTTTCACTTTAAGCACTACTTGCGATCCATGATTAGCTTTCGTGTCGGTGCCTTAATTTAAGTGGTAAATATGAACACATTTGATGTGAAAGCTACAGTGAACATCGCCGTTTTATTTTTAAAGAGCTCCTTTTCTCTTTCTTCTGTTCGTTCCATTTTTTTTTTTCCTCATTCTGAACACTTTATAGTGTATTTATTTCCGTGTTTATTCATCATATTGCACGCCATACGTTTTGCCCGCCATTTGCCTCATCTTATTTCAGTATTTATAACATAACGTGGTATGTTCTGCCTGCCTTTGGTCCATCGTTTATTTATATTTATAAATCCAGCTTTCCACAAGCAACAGAATGTAAATGACACTGTGTCGCATTGTAACCAAAAGGTTTCCCTTTTGTTGCAGTGCTCAGCCAAGGCCGACATTCGCATCCAACCACTATATACTCTAGCAGGAACGAACAAAAGCATATCGTCTGTAGATTACTTGAAATTGTCAGTATACCCTCTTGGTTTTCAGAAGAGCGTGCATGCAGTCCTGGTTGTGCCAAGAACCTTGAGTTCAGTTACATTTGTTTTGGTTTTGTTGTTGTTTTGTTGTTTTTTTTTTTTTTTTTTTTTTTTTTCTAATTTCTAATTAAAAATGTCTTAAGTTGGTCATGTGCATTCTTTACGGTTTGATGTACAAGATGAACCTTGTGTTGTTTTGTTGTTTAGGCTAGGCTGCAGCAGTTGCTCAAAATAAAGCTCTTGTCTAAAAAATTAATTGTCATGATTTGACTGTGTAATTACTGTTCAGATTGAATAAACGTGACCATGTTAGATGGTGGACAAATCATAAATTCGTTAGTGCGTTCCCAGTCCTATGTGTTTTGTTTAGTTTTTTTGGGTTGCTCAGAATTGACCAGGGTAAAATAAGTGCATTACTACAGACTAAGGGCGTGAACAAGTGTCTGAATCCCCTTAATCCCCACATCATATTTGCGACCTTGACAAAAAGTCACCAAGTCGTTGCTGAGCGTCTCGGCTACGTCCTCATTCTTGCATTGCAAGAATAGATAAAAAAATATTATTAAAGTCTGCCTGACTTCTTTATTTTTTTCCCTCTGTATATTTAATTAAAGGTGATGTATTGTGCATGCTGTGCTAGCAGATGAGTTATATGACTGCTTTAAGACAATCAGGATTTGGAACAACAAGCTCAATAAGTTTTGCAAAGTCAATACAAAGTAAGTTTTATCATCTTCCTCTGGTTGTTATATAATTGTCTGCCGGGCAACTATGAATAAAAAGTTGGTTAGTCGTTTCCTTGTAATTTAGTCTTATTAATTTACAGGTAAGTTAAATTTATTTGGTTTAAATAAAGCTTTACCTACAAGGTAGCTCTTTTTTTAAAGTAAGGAATAAAACACTCAGGGGTGTGACCTTGTAGGAAAATAATCAACGACTGGGTGATATGATGGAAGAGTCAGAACTACCACTCCAAAGTTGATTATTTTCTTGTAACAGCATGTCTAGGAGTGTGTGTGTGTTTTTAAATTCCTTTCATTGTGTGTATGTGTGTGTGTGTGTGTGTGTGTGTGTGTTTTTAAATTCCTTTCATATCACAGCAATTTGCCACTTATTACAATTAATTAAAGACTGACACTTCATACTTTTATCTATTTATAGTTACATTTAATGTTGTGGAACATCCTTGAGACAAGTTATCACGTACATTCCATTAATTCTCTCTCTCTCTCTCTCTCTCTCTCTCTCTCTCTCTCTCCACCTATTTGATTGGTCAGATCAGACAATTCAGCAGTGCCGTGGTATAAAGTTACAAATTCACAAGCATTCATGTATTTATTTCCTCTCTTTTCCTATAATTATCGATGGCCTCGTGGCCATCTGGAAGATTGTCAGGTTGAACGAAAAGCAGCTCCATCCCCCCTTTAGAGCCGAGTGCACACAGTGTTAAAACCAGCCAGTTCCCTTTTTGTTTGGATACGTGCTTTAAATTGTTGGCTTTAATCATGTGCTTGCCATCTTCCAAACAGAAACGGTTGAACGGTAACCCTGTTGACAAAACATTACACGTGCGGAGGAGTGGAGAAGGAAGTCACACGATTAAGAGGTAAGAATTACAACACTGGAAGTGAGTAGTGGCAGCTGTATCTATTAGAACTACTTTTGTTATGAATAATACGTTTAATTCGGTGTTCCAGCATTTCTAAACACGGGCATCTCTTAAAGAGGAGCGTGAGGCCCCGTGACGGCGAGCAGCCGTCGTAATGAGGCGCTTCAGTTGCCGGGTAACTGTGATGTCTCTCTCTCGAGCAGTCATGAGCTCTAAACTGCAAGACAATGAAGGTCTTTTACCAAGCATTTTAAATTCGAGTTCCCATGGAACATAACATTTGCACATTTACCACATTGTCACAGTGTTAAACCTAACAGCTAATCTATATTTAGGAAAACAGACAATATTAATATCATATCTTAATCATTTGGTACTCACCCACTTGAACGTTTTGAACTGAAATCGATTGAATTAGTAATACATGTTACACAAAATAGCTCATAATATTAAAGTGAAGGTGCGTGCCGCCCACAGCGGCATTGCCTGTGAGATCATGTTAGTTCTGGTGCAACCAGATGTCACGTAATTGGGTGACTAGCATCTACATGTCTGCTATTAAAGTGTTACTGGTTCCTGGAAGAGAT
Source organism: Cranoglanis bouderius (assembly GCA_023630585.1). Taxonomy (NCBI): domain Eukaryota; kingdom Metazoa; phylum Chordata; class Actinopteri; order Siluriformes; family Cranoglanididae; genus Cranoglanis; species Cranoglanis bouderius. The sequence continues at coordinate 3,002,799 of CM042566.1, forward strand.
GTTTAGAGAACATTCCTACACAGGGTGTTATCGAAACAAAGTTCTGGGAAAGTATCAATCACGATTTGGTTATAAAATATATACAGAATTTTTAACATCCCACAGAGTGACATTAAATCCATTATTAAAGAATTGAGGAATATGGAACAGCCATCACTCTACCTAGAGGAGGCCATCCAATAAAAGTTAGTGACCAGGTAAAGAAAGGATTAATCAAAGAAAGAATGAGGTCCAGGGTAATGCGCAACATGATACTACCACCACCGGGCTTCACTGTAGGGATGGTGTTCTAAGGGTGGTGATTAGTATTGTCCTTATGCAAGGCAATGTCAGGGATGAAAATCTACAACTCAATGTAAACTCAAGGCTCAGCATAGACGACGGAGCGGCTCCATCCATGTTTATCATGCTGCATACACTTCATGAAATTAAAATGATTCGGTTTTCACTTTCAGGTGTTTAAAGGTATTTAAAGGTGGTTAAAGATTTACATTCGTCCTTCATTTTGTCATACATTCTGGTACAAAAACCAGTTTGTTTGTTTTTTTGCCACAAAAGTGTTCCTGATCATTTCAAATTGAAGTCATTTCATGTTGCCACACCTAAATGAACTAGACAGCCTGTCTATCATCTGTGGACGTCCATTAAAGTTGAATGGGACAACACTGACATGTGCACGTGGAAAAGTCTGCAAGTTTACCTTCAGTATTAAAATTGATTAATTAAAAATAATAATAAAGAAAAAGCTATATCTTATTAACTTTCGTTGCATGTTTCTCAGTCTTTACTTGTTAACTTTTTATTCATCCAGGCTAAATTAAAGAGAGTACATTTCAGGCCCATATTTGTTGCCCCGCAGTGTATAATCTGAGCAGAAGGGTGAAATATTCTTTAATTATCATTCATTTATTCAGTTAAAAGGTTACTGACAAACACTTTTTAATTAAGAATATTAACACCTGCTTTTGAATCATTCTGTTAACCCCAAGAAACCTGCGAAATGGTGAATAAATTCTTGAACACGTTCATATTTTGTACTTTTTTAACAATAAAACAACGAGACTTTATTCCAACATTAACCAACAGCAAATTCAGCTTTTCTACTTTCTACATTATTCTATGATACTGTAGTTCTAATCCGTATCTCTGAATTTAATACAAGTATTCAGTGACTCAGGTGTGAAACTCTCCAGCCTTGATAAACACAACATTAATAATTCATGGGAGAGTGGCGATTTTTCCCAAGGCACTCGACGACAACCGCCATGAGATAAAGAGATATTCTCGGACCTGAGCTCTTAAAATCACACAGAAAGAATGATACTCTACTGTACAGCAGACATTTCTCACAATTTAGTTCAAATCTTCTGAATAATGCTGTAGTGTTCATTTATAAAATACTCAAAAACCAAGATTCTCACGTACAAAAGCTTTGGAACAATAACAGTCAGTTTTATCACCACAGACAGTGCGAGAGATTGCATTTCTTATGTTTTTACAGTTTATCTACAAATCAGTGTTCAGTAGTGTTAAAACATGAAATATTACAGCAAATACATCAAAGGTGTAGTTATTTTCATCAGCAAGGTGAAAAGTTTGCATCCCTGTTGACATTCTCTAGTAAGTGTTCCTACTGTAAATGGGCCTCATTGAGGCAACCAATGATTTAACGCGGTAAGCATTTGCATAGTGCAAGTTTCATTTAAGGCTCAAACTCTCCAGCAGTTCACTGAGAGCAGTCAAGAGTTAGAACATTAGCTATAAAAAAGACATGACAAAAATCAGTCCCTTCGCCATCGCAGAAATTGACGCAAAATCAAGCAAACTCCGCAATATTCGGAGCTTGCGATTTGTTAAATAAAAAAAAAAGACGCATCATGTGACGTCATCACAGCACGCATTCAGCCAAAGGCCTCTTCGATTCACGTGCGTCGAACATGAGAGGTCGCTAAAAGGTCGCATTTACCGACGAACGATTTTGTGCAATTCCCTTTTCGCCAGGTCAAGTAGTTTTCCGCGAAAAGTACTCCTGCAGGTTGCATCGCAAATTCTGAAAGAAGCAGCAAAATCGAGCATTTTTGCCCGCAACAATCACAAACGAACTCCGCGAAATCCTGTACGGACTGAAATAAGAAACAGCAGGAGACCTGAACGGGGGGGGGGGATACATTATAGGCTAGTGGAATAAAAGTACACGGTTTTAGTTTCAAGTTATCGAAAACACATCAGCTGAAAATCCGAAAAAAGTTTACGTTAATACGTCATCGTTTCTATAGTAACGGCTCATAGTGACTATCCACATAAACGGATATGTAACATAAATGGATGTGCTTTGGAACAATCTGAGGTGAAGCTGTAAAGTTTTCCGAAGTAAAGTTTTCTGACATCTTCAGGACATGAGTTTCTCAGAAACCTGACAACCAGTTTCTTATCAACTTCAAGAAAGTGTATAAACAGAGGCTGGTGAGGGACTTTTATAGCTGCCTTAACGTAAGTGGTAACTTGTTTCCTGGACGTTCCACAACATTAAATGTAACTATAAATAGATAACACAATGTTTTGTTCTTTAATAAATTTAAAAAAAAAACATAAGCGTTGGCAAATTGCAGAGGTATAAATAGAATGAAACACTTCAAGACGTGATGTTATTGGTGAGCATTCAGCTTCATGGCGGTAACTGTAGCTCTGCATCATCGCACCACTGTGTTGTTGGTTATTTTCCTATAACAGCAGACTCTGAGTGTTTCGTTCCTTACTTAATGTACACATTTTAAGCATTTTTGTTGCTTCTGATAGAAAAAAATGGATCATCTGTAAAAACCGAACACATTAAATGCCTGTTTGGAAGTAATAATATGCAAACTTGAATGAAAGTTATTTTCCCTATGAGAATATACATCGTCATTTCAGCATATAGTCAACTTTAATGTCCACTGGATAGCATGAAAAAAGAGAGATGACGAGCAGCTACAGTAATCGCTGAGTGGACACTGGTATCTGGACCCTGGTGCCCAGCAGCATCGGAAGCTCGGGTTCTGCCCTTCTCAGACTTTTCTCCTTGAGGCCTAACCGCGATCTGTGCCCAGAGTTGTGCCTTAGAGGTGACCTGATCAGCTCGTCCTGCCTGAGATTTCGTTCCAGGACAGACGTGGCACTGGGTTGAGTCTCTGCCAAGGTGTTGATGGGAATCTGATACCTTCTGGAGATGCTTAAAGCAGACAGTAGGTGATACTGGTGTTGCGTTGGTCCTTGCTTGGACATAACAGATCCTTGGGAGGTGCCTACAGTTGGGCTGGAATAAGAAATAACCACCGCTTTTTCTTGATCGCCATCAACTTTCTCACTAACCATAACTGGTCTTGCGGCGCTATCCTCTCTCCTCTTTAAAAAATTCAAGCTCTTTGGATTAACATTTGGATTTGTTGGCACTTTTACCGGTGGCAATACCATAACTCGACCAAGCAGTGCCACTTTTCCAACATTTCTATCTTTCAGAAACGGGCATGGGGCATCCGGTTGAGGTGGGTGAGGTAGAATTTTGTCGGGTGTGTACTGTTCAGGCCCAAACAGCAGTTTATTTCCAAGCAGGTTCCTCTCCTTAAAAGTGAAATCAGACCGTTCTTCTGAGGATGAGGTAGAAGTAATGGTGCTTTGGGTGCTGTTTAGTTGTTCCAGAGATGGAGGAACGTTGCTTCTCGAAGGCTCTTCAGATATCTCGTAGGATGCTTCTGAAACAGCATGGCTGGGAACAAAGTGCTCTGAGAGCTTTAGGTCCTTCAGATCGGTGCAAAGAACACAGTGGGAGGCTGAGATCTCTGGTCTGAGCTTCTTGCTCTTTCGTTGTGCTATAAACAGGCAGGAAAAAGGGGAACATTGACCCCAACCTTGGATCTGTCAACATACAACACAACCGGCATGTGATTTTTAAATATTGTACTTATTTTACACAATTATACAAGAAAGTACATCAACATCAGGTGGTGCTTGTTAACGAAATCTTACTCGGCTTTCTAATGGGTCAGTCATGATGGTCAGTCAAATGGTGGCAAACACTCATTTGTCACTGGACTACACCAGGGTAATAATATGGACATATAATCTTAAATAAACAGCGACTGACTACTGGGGACGTCAACTCAACACACATACATCTCATGTAGGTTCACGGCTCATAAATACTGCCAACTCCGGAATTATTGGCACCCTTTGTGAGAGAGAATATGCAAAAATATTTCTGTACAATAACGATTACACACAGTGAGTCTCATTAGTCATAAATTGTTGACAGGAGCATTAAGACAAGAAACAGTATTTCCAAATAAAGGAAAGTCCAGTTTGGTCGGAAAAACGTCCTATCCTACGAGAGGAAAAATCCAGTATCTCAAAAATATTAGAATAAAGAATTTATAATATAGCAATGTCGACCTGAGAAGACTCTAATCAGCTAATTAACTCAAAACACCGTTGCTCAGTGGTCCAAAGTCCTCTTTACAGATGAAAGTAAATGTTGCATTTCATTTGGAAATCAAGGTCCCAGAGTCTGGAGGAAGAGTGGAGAGGCACAGAATCCAAGTTGCTTGAAGTCCAGAGTGAAGTTTCCACAGTCAGTGATGATTTGGGGTGCCATGTCATCTGCTGGTGTTGGTCCACTGTGTTTTCTCGAGTCGAGAGTCGATGCAGCGTCTACCAGGAGATTTTAGAGCACTTCATGCTTCCATCTGCTGACGAGCTTTATGGAGATGCTGATTTCCTTTTCCAGCAGGACTTGGCACCTGCCCACAGAGCCAAAACTACTAGTAACTGGTTTGCTGACCATGGTGTTACTGTGCTTGATCGGCCAGCCGACTCGCCTGACCTGAATTTTGTCAAGAGGAAGATGAGAGACACCAGACCCAAAGCAACCTGGGCTTCCATAACACCTCAGCAGTGTCACAGGCTGATCGCCTCCATGCCACGCCTCATCGATGCAGTAATTCGTGCAAAAGGAGCCCTGACCGAGTACTGAGTGCATAAATTAACATACTTTTCAGAAGGTCGACATTTCTGTATTATAAATTGTTTATTCTAATATTCTGAGATACTGGATTTTTGATTTCCATGAGCTGTAAGCCGTAATCATCAAGATTAAAACAAAAAAGGCTTGAAATATTTCACTTTATGTGTAATGAATCTAGAATATATGAAAGTTCCACTTTTTGAATTAATTACGGGGGAAAAACGAACTTTTCCACGATGTTCAAATTTTTTTGAGATGCACCTGTATATTATTTTGTGGATATTAGAAAGTAATGCATGCACAGGATTATTTTGAAACGGTTTGAAGGAGCAGCTGTATTACTTACAGCTTCATCCCAGCCTGTCTGGTTGGGAATCTCGTAAGCTTCCTGCTCTTTTACAGAGTTTTCCTCGCTAATATCCAGCAGCACCTCCACATAACCATTGGAAAGCTTGCCCAACGGCGCACTGCAGTCCGGTTTCTCCAAACTCTCAGAGGTTATATCAGCAGCATCCATGCGTCCTGATTGACAGAGCGGTATTCCTGATGTTCCTGCGTGTGGGGAAAACACGTCATTTATTTCCATTGACGTCATCATGGGACAGCGACAAAAGTGAGTGAGTGATAAGTCAACGAAAGAGAACCGGGATATGGAGACGTGACCAACCTGAGCCGTGTCGGGGGCTAAACTTGGCTCAAAAGCATCATCACGCGGCTGAGGTGTCGAGCAGGTAGTTTATAACAAGCGATGAAATATTTACCTCGGTGTGTTCACGGCGCTAGTCGGCGTTACGTGCCGTTGCTATGGCGATCAAAGGAAAGCGACGGATAGGCTGTGCGCACGACGCAGTGACGCAACGGAAAAGGATGGCAAAGTGGGGGGCGTGGCTTCAGAGCCGCAAGTGCATTCTTCAGTTCACTTTCAATTCATGTTTTTGTTGCAGATTGAGATTTTTAGGAAACAAAGCTTGCTCGCGCTTGTTTTATTGACAATAAACTATATTTAACGCCCCCCCCCCTCTTTTTAGAGCCAATTGTGTACATTTTATTTAGTTTATGGAGACATTATGGAGTTATAGATCCATGTTTTGACTTCCTTATAGGGTGGTTGTAACGCACAGAGTAGTATGATGGACTCTTGATTACAAAAATCTCATTGAGTAACACACTTGCACAGTGTTGGTTTTTTTTTTTTTTTTTTTTTTTTTTTGCGCGCGCGCTGGAGTTTTCCTTTAAAGGTCCTGTTCTGGTTTTGCTCGTGCACCTAGCCTATCTGTTTGGCAACGTGACCGTGCGCACGCGCCACTCTCTCCGAGGAGGTGTGTAGAGAAAATCCATCTCTTCCGCAATTCTCTGCGTAGATCAGCGCGTCGATGATCAACCCCGCGTACTGCTTCTAGACGGTGTGCACGCCGGACTGTTTGGAGATTTTCTTTTCTAACAGCAAACGATTGAGTCGGTGGGGGGGTGGGGGGGTGGTGGAAAAGGGGGCGCAGAAATCCGCAGTGGCAAGGAGATATAAAGACACGCGCTGAGGTCGCACACGCAAACGCGCAAACGCAGACGCACATACACGCACGCACACACAGGCACGCAGGCAGTCACTGTTACCTGAGCCGGCCGGGTTCATTGCCTCATCATTGCTGACCGGACAGGTTTTACACGCCAGGACTGAATTCTTTATTATTTTATGGAAACCGAAGCGACTGGGGAAGTCGCGGTCATGCTGCCTCCGAAAAACTGCCTCCCGAGAAATTACAGCTGCATCGCTGGCTTGTTTGGGAGCCTGACCGCAAACCAGAAGATGGACGACGACGACGAGAAAACGGAAGGTGAAGAGGAGGAGGACGAGGAGGTGAAGGAGGCCGTGACCACCGAGTGCGAGTCGTTAGAGATGCGCGTCGTGGACGAGAAGCCGAGGGGGCGTGAATCCCTTCCGAAGCTGCCGCCGAGTCCCGGCCTGCGCCGCCGGTGCAAATCCTTACCGAGCTCCGCGGAGAGAGCCAAACTGGAAGTGGCGCGGATCTGCAGCCCGTCCAGCCAGAAGAAAGTGCGCTTCGCCGACTCGCTCGGCCTGGAGCTGATCTCCGTGCGCCACTTCGACGACACCGACGTGCCGGAAACACCAGGCCGTGTCATGGACAAGTTCAAAAAGGCAAGAGCGCTCCACCTGAACAACTTCGAGCACTCCAACGGATACACGCAGTCCACCTTCGTGGAGACGCTGTTCACCTGTCCGGGCGCGCAACCCGACTTCCAGGAGCGTCTCCAAAGCGCCAAGGTGCTTTTGGAATCCGTGGAGACGGACGAGTTCAGCATCTCGGGCATCGTGTGCGTCGTAAACCTGGCGTTCGAGAAGAGCGTGACTCTGAGGTACACGCTCAACAACTGGCTAACCTTCACGGACGTGCCGGCCTCCTACGTGCCGCACTCGAGCGACGGCGTCACCGACAAGTTCCACTTCAAGATCGTCACGCCGGCGTTCTTCGAGAGCAGCGGCAGCCTCCAGTTCGCCGTCCGCTACTGCGTCGGGACGCACGAGTTCTGGGACAACAACGACGGCAAGAACTACAAAGTGCGACGCCACAGATTCAAAATCTCGCCTCCGCGCGAATGGGATAACGGCTGGATCCACTTCATTTAGAACCACTGTGTGTGGTTTACGAGTATGATCATTAAGGCCTGCATTGCATCTGTGGAGCCTACACTGAATCCCACATGGCTCCACAAAGCCTATAGTGCGCGTAATTGATATATTCTAATTAGGGATGCACCTTTTCTTTTCCATATCAAAGCTCAGAGTATCCTCTGACACTGATCTGATTAAATCAGCCCACAATCTTGCAACTTGGGCTGAATCCAGAATGGCTCATACTGGTCATATAGGGCACTAGATATGGGTGTAAGAGTCATAGGTTTTATAACGCACCTATGGTTGAGTGCAAAAGTTTGCATCCCCTGTTGTTTACTTATCTAGAAATTCCATGTTCGTATAACGTGTTTTCTTTTTTTTTTTTTTTAAATTGAAACATTCCCGATACTGAGACTAAAGCCGGCTGTACACTGTGCATCGTTTAAGATTATTACTTCGTTAAGATCCCAATAAAATCTTGGTGTGACTGTGAATGTCAGATTATACAGTCGATCCTCTAACACACTTTAACAGCGTTTAGACAAAATTAGGCTTCCTGCATTTTGCTCACGTTATCAGTAAGCACGATCCGGGCTCATGCAGTGAGTTTGAGATGCCAAAAGCTTATCTGTAGCTGTCCCGTGAGTTTTGCATCATCCACTGCCGTCCTCCTATTGGTGGCTCTTAAACGAGCGTCGGTCATGGCAGCGCTCACACTCTTTGTTGTCAGCCGTCTTTGGTTTCAGCGCTACAAGATCGTCCGCTGAAAACGTGAGCACGTCGTATTACGATTTCTAAGACCACCGATCAGCCCGGTTTAAGCGTAACGTGCAGTTATATTTAGTAGCAAGCCCTCCATTCTAATTAATTAAGGCCATTTTAATTTGCCACACATACATGCCTCAGTTGTACATCTTATTTAAGGCAGAAAGTGTTAAAATAGGCTTCAACTCTTCAGAAGTCGAGTCAGTGGGAATGAGAAAAACACCAGAAGGTTGTCAAAAAAAAAGAAATCCAGACTAAACAGTAGGAGATGTGAAAAAGTCTTTGAGGCAAATGCAAGTCCATAAATAAATAACCTATCCTACACTTCCTGACTTATATGGGTACCGTAAAAACTTGACATGACATTGTTTTCATCATCCTCAAGCAGGGGTATGCAAACTTTTGCACACAAGTGTATATAAAGTCTAAACTCAGCCAAGGTATTTGATGTATCTAATAGACTGCTATTCTATTTGACAGAGTGACTTCTTATGTGCTGAATAACTTCCTGTTTTAGATGAAAAGCACCGTTGTTGTGAAAGGTGATGTGGCTTTGGGGCCTTGTGAGATGTTTTAATCACGTGTACACTCGTTCTCTACCACGATACAGCGCTAGAAACGTGTGCAGAGCCTCTGTCCATTTATGCATGGTGGGCAGAATATATGTCAACGCTTGTAATATAGCCGAGTATACTGACTCTCACGCCGATGATACGGTCGTTCAATGAGTCAAGGGAGCAAGTGGATGTCTTTTAGTGAGGGAAGATCTGTCTTCGAGATTATATATCACAGGACCTTTAACATCAATCGACTAACTCCGGACTGATTACTAGACTTCCAAAATGACCTTGAAAAAAAGTTTATCTCCAACACTCAACAAGCCGTCCTGAAGTTTCCATCTCGTCACAAGGCGAGGTAAGGGGAAAACGGTCCGAGGGAGAAATGGAATTTGGATAGATTTTCCATTCGTTATAAATGCACTTGATCAGCCAAGATGTATTTGCTTTCCACATTTTTGCTCTTTTACCGTTTCCACATAAGAGCCATGAGGTTAAAAGCAAGTGGAAGCTCACTCAAGAAGCACCAAGCAAAATCATGCTGAAATCATCACACACTCGCCGGCCTGGTCCAATCACTGACCTCAAATAATCTTGTGCATGTTTTAACATGAATGATTATGTGTATATTGCATAACTGTAGCCATTTTCACATGCAATTACTGATTTTTAATTTTATATACATTTTTTTAAAAGGCAAACTTGTTCAGTTAATGGACAATAGAAGCAGCGTTATGAATGTAAGACTGGGATTATTTGACCAGATGTTGTCAAGTAAGTTCATTGTGTAATGATTTCAGCACTGGATTTGCATTAGTGGCCACAAACATCCGCTTCCTTTATAAGATCGTCTAAATTCAATTTTAAATATTTCATTTCATTTCATTTGTATAATTTCCGTCACCTAAAACCAGTACACAAGGCGCCGCATTCGTGATGCATTTACAGTGCGGCCTTTATGGCTATATACAATCGAGAGCAAAAGTTTGATGCAAAATATCAACACAAACTGGAAGTTAAAACAGAAGTTAAAACAAGTTCCTAATTACAAACCAACAGCAAAAAAAATAGATTGAAAAGAAGTGAAAAGAGTTTTGTGATGAATGAGGAAATGTGTCACATCTTCTAGAGATTACATCATGAGCCCTGTTCGGACGGGATTAGTTTCACACGTCACATCTGTGATAACGTTTTATAAATAAAATAGTGCGGGAGGGACGAGATCATGTTTTATTTATGTGAGCATCTAATGTCAGATGTCCATTTGGTCGTTCATTTGTTTATAGAAATTCTAAATATTTCATGATGTTTTGATACGTGTGAATATAAAGTGGTTTATATCTGTACCTAATATATATATATATATATATATATATATATATATATATATATACCTCATCAATCAGCTTTCAGGATCTGATTGATTTTGTTTTCTTTCTCCAGCTAATGGACTCCTGATGTAGGCAGCATGGAGACGGAGTTATACGTCCCAAAGCAAGGAAGTAGTTTAGAGATGGCTCAAAGCACTCATGTGTTCATGATTCGAGAAGTAGATACGTGTGCTTGGTGCTAAATGTTGCGAGTAGCAGCGGTCAAAAAGTCACAGAGATGTTTATCCGGACAGGGCTAAATTTATCAGGCCACATCTGAGATGGGGGGAAAAAAAAAAAACATTAGGTATTTTTGTCTGTAATTTTCTCAAGTTTGAAGGAGAAAAACACTGACATGGAAATAAAATCACAGAGTAGCACCTGGAGGTCGTAGAACTACTCCAGATTCCCATTGTAAATTTAATCCCGTCCAAATAGGGCTATAGAGTATAGGAAGAAATGTTTTTTTGTTACGTGATAATGAAATGACGTTCGTGAAACCTGCATCTGTTGTTGCTGTTTTGTTGTATTTTGTGCAAACCTTTGCGCTCAACTGGAACCATTATATGGAGGTATTTAAGAAAAAAATATGTATAAAGGATTAGGATCGATACATCATCCTGTAACCTGAGAGAAATTTGATCGGTATCTGTAATATCAGGATTTTCCGTAGAAACAGCAACGCTTTGTCCAGAGACGGTTTCTTCACATGACCGGTTTACTCACATTCTCAAACCTAACTCATTCCCAGCCCCCTCTGTTTAGCTTAACATGTGTCTTTAATAGCCAACGCATTTACTATACTGTGAGAACTTTTCAACTTTTCAGAACAGCTGGAGTGCCTATTCTTTCAGGTTTAATGTACAGAAAGAAAGCAGATTTTATTTTTATGCAATAGATACCAAAACTAGATGTAATATAAATCATTCCTCTCGTGGGTGTGTCTGCTTGCAGAGTGTCGCAATTTTATTTTTGTAAATATTGTTGTATTGTGTCAAGTCGTTGCTGTTAAAATTGTAGGAAATGTAGCATTTGTGCAGGTGTGGCTTTAATCTTGGTTGTGCATCATTCACATTATTTAGAAGCCTTTTTTTAACTTAACAAAGGTTAAATTTACATAGTCTACTGTGTATTTTTCACGAGAACAGAAAAAACATCCGCTATCACACGAGATTAGATTAGATCCGATCGTGATTACTCGATCGCCGAAGCTTGACGATGATCATCAAGAAGCTTTCACCTGTCACGAGCCTCCCTGCACCACTCGGAGGTCGTGTACACCGTGTGCACTCTTTAAAATCGATGCACATTAGTGGAAAAAAGTTTCACCTGTAACACCGAAGATTATTTTTTGCACAAAGTTTTAGTACCTGATTGTGAAAGTGGATGCCAAGCACTTGCAGGATATTTTTCTTTTCCGTTATTTAATAATGCATGAAATTCCTCTGCAGAGCTGAAGCACACTGCTACTAATTGAGAAACCCAAAAGAAACGAAGAGGGAGTCGATTCATGATGCGCTTAACAACATGGACTCACAAAAATTCGTAACAATTTGCATGACCCCGATGCATATCGGACTTAAGATGCTTAACGTTTTCTTACGGCTTGATTTGTGTAAAATCAGATGAAATCCAACCATCATCACCCTTATGAAGTGATTTTGTGCCAATGAACATTTAATTCTGTTTGAAGTTGTATAATTTTATAATCAGAACTTCATTTGGACGGCTGAAAATGATCATAACAATCTTAAGTACAAAATCCATTCACGTTTTGGAGGCAAGGCATATTTAAAATTCGGTTCAACTCGCTAAAGCTCAAATTGGTGAAGATTCAGAAATTTCAGTAATCACAGATTTATAAGCAGATTTTCCAGCCATGAAATTTAATTCGGATGATGATTTCAAATTCACTTTGACTTTATGTTAAATTAAAAACTTTCAAAACGAGAAAAAAAAAAAAAAAAAAACCCTCAAAAATTCAAACTCGAAATCTCAACATTTCGGGGGGGGGGGGGGAGGGGGGGAGGTTCCTTTTATCCTCGATATTAATCGGGATAGATCTGAAAACTGCATTTTTGTTTTAAAACACTCCGTCTACACTAAAATGTTTTCCAAAAAATTGCTCGTCCACACCGAAACGTCTCGGAACGCTTACATCCTTATAAAAAAAAAAAAAACGCAAGAAGCTTCGGCCTGCGTCATTTCTGTCAGGAGTTTATTTAAAAATGCGATCTGAAGGTTGTACAAAGTGACACTAACATCTTTAACAAAGCTATCATGCAGGATATCAGGCACAACAACTGCGGTACAACGTCGTCCACCAGCTTGTTTGTTTCGAGCTGAATGGGTCACATGACTGCGTCACATGATTAAAAATACATCATCGTTTTTGAATATCTCCGTTTTTTTTTCTCGGTCCACGCTTCAACACGAAAACGCCGTTTACAAATCTATCCACTTGGGAGAGCGTTTTCGACAAAAACGCCCTCTCGGTGTGGACGGAAGACCAAAACGTAAAGAGAAAAAGATGCATTTTCAGATTTATCCGGATCAACGTTGACGTAGCCTCAGTGGTTTTTAAAGGTTTCAGTAGCTAGCTGAGGATTTTACCTGGAACACGTTCTGATAGAGAAACTCTTTGTTATAGGGTCCTACACAGAACCTTTAACGGTTCTCCCAGAAGGTCAACTGAATGCTTCTAACTTTTCTTAGAGTTTAGTGGCACAAATATCATTTCATACTTTCCTAATTTGTTGAAATTTTTACGAATAGTTTGTGAAATGTCCTCTAAAATCGAAATTTTTTATTCAGTTTATTGGTATTTATATTTACGCACCGTGTGTGTGTGTGTTACCCATGATGCACTTTGAGAGTATGTATATGTCAGCTTTAAACCTGATATCCCGAAATAGTAGTAATGTCCATTTTTGATCACTTCGGACAGCCAACTGGTCAAGTTCAACAAAGCGCTGTCAATTTTTTTTTTTTCCACTTGTTCAGCTTTAAAATTGTGAAGCGACTACGAGGAGCCAGTTGATTTGCACACATAACACTGAAATTATTGTGTAAAAAAAAAAAAAAAAAAAGAATAAACCATAGGTAGCTGTATTAACTGCGTCATGTACTTTAGCTACTCAGTATATCCTGTTCAGTTTCCTCCATTAGCGTTAGCACTTGTAAAGAACTCGTCTCTCCAACGCTTTAATATATATTTATACAGTGATGTATTTGTGTGCACATCCATTAATTGGCACTTTTTCCAAACCGAACTTTAACCGAACGCCATATTTTCAGCAATACGCCCACACACACACACGTAAGTGCAATAAACCCTCAGTGCTTAAAATGCGACTATTTTGTGATGCTATTTGTGCTAGCCAGAAATGAAATGCGTAGGTGAGGTCAAAGGAGTTCAGGTCGTGCTGGAAATGTGAAATGCAAGTTTAACCTTTTGAAACGTCGGGGTCGTGACGCGCCGCAGGGTATTCGGATCTGGATTTTGGTTTGTTATTTTGAAAAAGAGAGCTATCGATTGTAAAACTGCATCTGTTTAGATTTGAGATGTGTGTATTAGACGTATATAAAATCCCTGCTTCTGTGGGGTTTTTTTTGTTTGTTTGTTTGTTTGTTTTTTCCCTGTTATTTATAAAGTTTAGCTACTGAGGTCCTTCTTTACATTTCCCACACCACCAAGTGTGTCTTCCTGGTACTCTGCGGATAAATTATTTTTATGAATAGGCTATAAAATAGAGAGAATTTATTGAGTAGGTATATATATATATATATATATATATGTAGTGTATAAGTATGTAAGATATACACTATTTAATAGATAACATATGTGCAATGTCACCTCATAGAGTGTATGCGGGGTGAAAAAAAAAAAGTATTTCCCGAAAAGTACACTACCTGTCAAAAGATTGGACAATTTTCCATTGTCTTATGGCTTGTATGATAAACGTTTATGGTTGAAATTTGTTTCTAAGGCAACTGTAAATAGTGAAGAGAAATATATAAAGTGTATTAAATTGTGTACATTCAAATTTCTTTCAAAAAAAAAAAAAATTTAAGTAGATTTTACTTAAAACAAGGGAGAAGTTCCTTCATGAAGCAGGTTTTTGAACTTAAGGTTTGGTAGTAAACTATTTCTAAGCAAGTATTACATAGTTTACTAATTAACGATTGCTTCAAAATCTATAGATTTGTAAATCTATTGGTAAACATTAGTAAATATTAGAGATATTAGAGATATATTAGAGAAACCTCAAGTGTCGGCCAATATTAATATCCATTTAGGATTTTTAATTTTTTTTCCTTTATAAAAAGTACTAAATTTTTAAAATGATTTTAAAACTGAACCCCTTATAGAGGAAAAAATACGTAGCTAAAAACACAAATTGCACAAACCGCAGCGTTCGCGCAAAAACCACTTATGATTCAAATATAATACGGTAAAAAAAAAGTATATTATATATAATATATATTTATTATATAAATATAATAAAAATCAATTCTAACAATATATATATGTAATCAAGTTTCTTAATATTTACACATTTACAGTTCCAAAATCCAGTTTGAAAGAGCGTGCAATTGCGATTTTGCCAATCCAAGTAGTTTTCCGCAGAAAGAGCACAAACAATTTTGAAAAATGTCGCAGCAAAATCAAGCATTTTTGGCTGCAGCAATCCCAAAAAAACCTTCTGTGAAATCCTGTGCAGTCTGATTTAACCTATGCTTAACTTCTAACTAAATTATAGTAATACTTTAAGTTTATTACCAAACCTTAAGTTAAAATGTTACCCACTTGATCGCTGCATTATTCTACATTATTTTATAGTGTTAATGTCTTCATTATTATTCTAAAAGAGTAAATAAAAAGTCCAAACTTTTGACTGGTAGAGTGTATACACTGTATTTCCACTGTGCTTGGTTGTGTTTTATTTGTTTTTCATGTTGTTGTATAACGTTGTGTACGATTAAGTTCAAGGCTCTGGTTGGCTGCAACAAAAAAAAAGTGTGACTTTCAGATGAATGTAATATTCAGGTTGTGTGCTAGAAAAATGCGAGCTGAAGAAGAACGAATATTTGTGTTTGGGCAATGAATGAAAAAGATTTGCTTTTTTCACTCACAATAAATGTGTGTGTTTAAAAACATCATGTCTGCATGTCATTATGTCACGTTAGAAGTGGAGTGATTTTTGGGATTTTCGGACGGCCGTGCGCTAGATTTAGTGACGCACGATGTCACATGACCTACCGACAGCCAATGATGTGCAGACTGTATATTGTTATAGACATATGACAAGCACGAATGAGTCTACTTGTACGTTTAATAGCAGTATAGATGAAACACAGCCATATGCCACTGAAAAGTGCTAGAATATTTTTTCATTCTTGGCACTTTATTTAAAATTCTGATATACACTCTATATATATATATATATAGTTTTAGGGCTGACGCTTTTAAAAAAAGATCTCAAAGCATCTGTTTATTCTGTTGTTCATTGATTTTGATCTATGCAAACCTGTCCTTCCATCCTGTGTCAGTGTACCAAGTTGTTGCTCATTTTCTTTTAAAACGATCCAGTAAAAATGATGTATTCTCGCTGTTCAGCATCCCTAACAGCATTTTTTAATTTATTTTTTTGGTATGGTGAGTTTGTATTGTGGTTTGTATTTCATTAACCCATTAAATTAAAAGCATTTGATGTGAAAAGATCATATACGAGTCATGCCTTATTACACTCACTACATGATGTTAGACGATTTCAGTTTGGCATCATTTACCGTGACTTTTACCACAGTGCAGTTTTGAAGTCGATGCAGAGAATAAACACTTTTATTTTTATTTATTTATTTATTTTTAACAAACCAGCTCATCAGCTCGATAATCAGAAAAGAGAGCGTAAATAAAATGAATCTGTGATTGGCATGTAACTTAACACTGATGTTATTCGATGTGCACGCAACAAAAAAACTCATGTGAGAAGGAGGTTTTTACTCTCATGTGGATGCGAGCAATCGGTCAGATATGAAGCTTACGGGACAAACAAAGAATACATGATTGATGCATCCTTAGTAACTGCCTGGTCAGGCTCAGGGTCATGTTGGTTTAAATTAAGCTACTGTTTTATTTATATTTTACGAAATAGTACCAACTATTTGAGTACGAACCGGACTGACGTAGCCGAGGTTGAGGAGCTCTCGGAGCCTGTGCAGGACACTCGAGTTCTTCCGCTCCAACCTTGTCTTCAAACCATGTGTTCATGGAGCGCAGGGGCATCGTCATGCTGGAACATGTTTGAGCCTCTTAGTACCGGTGAAGGGAAATCGTAATGTTACAGCTTATAAACACATTCAATACAATTGTGTGCTTCTAACTTTGTGGCAACAGTTTGGGGAAGAACCACATATGGGTGTAATGGTCAGGTGTCCACATACATTTGGCCATATAGTGTCTAGTACAGGAGTAGAGTTCATATTTAATCCATAATAAAACAAAAACATCTGGTTTAGGCCACACATAGTCTGAAAACTGATCTATACGAACAGCTCTGATGGACTTTATCTCATCTCATTTTCACACCTTTATTTTTTTTACAGCATAAAGAATTTGTGCTTCAATATTGCGACGGTTTGAACACATTTCTGTTCTTCGAGTTATGTTTGGAGTAAACTGGATCTCTGGGAAAAGGATGATAAATCTACAGCGATTACCTGATATTAAAATGTTCAGAACGTTGCCTCTGATTGTAATTTTGCGGACCATAAACCCGGTGTTGACCTCGATGTATGGTAACGGTGTTTATTAAACCAGCGAATGCCTCCTGACAGACGCGATTAAAGACGTGACCTCGAATCGATTGCTCTCGTCCGTGAGGTTGTGTGTAGGGAGACCTGAGGGTCAGATCGTCTTTCAGAGCGAGACCTGCTTAAAGCAGAGCTAAGAGAGAAACCAGCTGTAAATGTTTGTTCCGTTATTAGAAGTTTTATTATACTCTGTCATCAGCAAAGCGTGTCTGGTTTAATTCGGGTTCTTCCACGATTTTGCAACCTCCTGTGTGTTGCTCAAAGATTGTGCCTCGACCAAAAAAAACGTGCCCATCATGAGGCAGCTTTATGATATAAAGTTCAAGGGTCATTTGCTTGAATGGGAAGGAAGTTCTTTTCCTTTTTCAGCCATGAAACCAAGTTTCACATGAGTCTTTTAATACACTTAGCTAGAGACGCTGACTCACAAAAAACATCAGACCGGACACATTTCTGGATTTCCTGCAGATCGAGCTGCACATAAAGAATCCTGAAGCTGAACAAACAAACGCTGGACATTTACGGACTGTTTCTGAGTTCCCATCTGACTTACTCTTATTACTGCAAACACACACACACACACACACACACACACACACACACCAAGCAATTAAGGAAGCAACTATTTTCAGGGTTCAAATGTCTCCCTTTCTGGAAGTTTGCCTCATGGGATTGTCTTCACACTTCATCCATAGGATCCACAGGTTGAGACGTGATACAGCAGTTTTTCAGTCAACAGAATGGTTACTGTGGTACTGTGGTGTCCCCTAACATAAACACACATACACATACACACACAAACGACCTTTCAAATGAAGTGTTACCTTTAACACTACTTCCTGTGCATTGTTTGTATTTAAAGCTAACCCATAGGTAACCGATTTTTGGTTTGGGAAACGTTTTTGATAATGCGCTCGTGATTTATTAAACAGAATTATAAAGAGCTGCGGAGACTCATCGGAAAAAAAAAAAAACAACAACACCACCTAAGCTATCATCTCCTTGAAAGGAAAATAAAAATCTGCCTCAGCATGTTAGTGTACCTTGGAGTGTTATACCAACAGACTGTGTACTCGGGTCATTAGATTTTACAACAGATTAAAGCCCTGAAGCTCTGAGAGTTGATATCAGTTTGCAAGACAGACGAGACAACAGTGAAGAAGGTGAGCACTAATTCAGAGAACTAACAGAACCAGGGTTGCATCGATGGATCCATTGTGGGGTTTTTAATCATCTCTGCAAACCCGTAAGTAGTAAGATGTGCGAATCAAACGCGGAGCGATTTAAACACAAGAAGTGACAGTATGCAAACAAAATGTTCGACGAGGAAAAAATACAGACGCTGGAGACCAGGAAGACCGGGTAAACAGAAACAAAATAAATAATCATGCTTAAATGTTCTCTCAGGGCGTTTTCACGTGTGTGAGTATGAATCGGAATGAAATTGGGGTTTTTGTTCATCTGCTGTTTGGTTTGGTTTAACATTGGACATAATTAAATGGGGGGGGAAACTGTCTGAGGGGTGTGTAGACCTGAAAACTCATCCATTCATTTGTCAGAAATACGGCAATGTTGAAAATGTAAGCAAACCTTTACCGAGTGTATGTAGAAATCACAAAAAATCACTCGAGCATGGAGAACATGGAGCCAGCATCCAATAAATTACTCTATAATTATATATATATATATAACTTGTGTATCGCATCCAGTGTTTGGTTTTTCTTTTTGTTTGTTTTGGTCAAAATCTCCAGAACATATCACCTTTCTGCAGCTCTGCAGCTCTACAGCTCTGTCCTTTGGCACACTTCCGCAGCAACCCAAAACACACGCCATGTTTGATTCACTTCCTGCAGCCGAGTCGATTCGGTCGAGTCAAATCACTTATTATTATTATTCATTGTGGGTCCTCGGCTTTCAAACGACATTCCTACCGATGATACATTTTTTTTTGTTTTTCAGTCCCTAAACCAATCAGAAACAGGTCTGTGTCCTGCAAAAATAGGCTTCTGGGATTTAAAATACAAATAAACATAAATCTATGTTTAAGTGTAGAATAAAATGATCCTGGAATCAAAATGTGTGTTTCAGAGCTTTTTGTATCTTTCCTTTAAGATTATGGACACCAGTACAATAGTATATCTAGTTTTGGAGATAGTTTGATGTTCATCCAATTAAATGCTCTTTAGAAAGGTTATGTCCCGCCCCTGGGGGCGTGTCTTGCTCTACACTAGCAGCATGTTTGCAGTAAACATGTTTTTTTTGTGTGTGTTTTCGGTGGTGTCTTCACCGTATTCTCTTTTCCAACCATCGCTTGGTTGGAGTTTATTTATTTGAAAGTTTATTCATCAGCTCAGACACTTAACATAACTCCAATAACACATGGCGTCTTGTCGTGTAGGATATTATCCTGGATAAAGTGGATGGAGAAATGATTACACTTAGGAGTAAACATAAAGGAGAGCTTCCATGGCAGAGAAAATACTAATACACTAGAGCACTGTTAGGTTTAAAAGTTCCATGGGACCTTTTAAATGTAAACCTTAAAAAAATTATCTGTGCAAAACAATAAATCATTATTTGAACATCCAAGGAACGACCAAAAATGGCCTGAAAAGTCTCTACACTTTTACCCTCATTACAAACCTATGAATATGCATGAATATGCAAAGTAATATGCCCCTCTATCATGTCATACTAAATATTTTAGTATTTCAGTGATTATTTAACAGCAGCCCAAGATGTGAGAATTTACCGTTACCTTAACAACCATTAAATTGGTTATCATTAGCTAGCTTAGCTCATAAGTTCATCTTCTAATCTGAGATGTGATTGGCCCAAAACTGTGCAGCTTCTGTAGTGACATCACACTCTGAACTCGTATGTACAGTGGCTCCTCCCCTGAATCAGTTTTATACTGAAGTGCTGAGAAAGTCTCTGTATTAAATAGAAAAATGTGGATTGAATGATGTGGAAACAAATTTGAACCAAACACCAATCTGCATCCAAGAGGAAATAATTATTTGTAAAACAATTTTTTAAAAAAGAAAGAAAAAAAGAAATAAAGAAAAAATAAATAAAATAAATAAATAAATAAATGAAAATTCATGGTCTTGAGTTCAGGGTTATTTCTCTATTTTTTTTTTATTCATTTGTAACTATTTTGAATAATTTTTATTTCTCTTTTTTTATTCATTTGTCATCTGTGACATTTCTTTTATTAATTAAGAATCCTTTTTTTGTTTAATTTTTAAAACTTTTTTTGAATAATTTGTGATTTTTTTTTATTTTGTGAATTCTCTTTTTGTTTAAGTTGTGGCATATTTTTATTATTAATTTGTAACTTCTCTTTTTTGAATCATTTGTGACTTTTTTTAAATGAATTATTAAATACTTTTTTGTTTAACATTTTTGAATAGTTTGTGAATTTTTTATTTTGTGAATTCCCTTTTTGGTTAATTTGTGGCATTTTATTTGTGACTTTTTATGAATTTGTGACTTTTTTGCGACATTTTGATTACATTTTGAATTTTTTTTAATGAATTTGTGATTTCTTTTTTTTTAAAAATCTATTTGTGATGTTTTGATTAATGGATTGATGGATTGATTTTTGAATTCTTTTTGTGATTAATTTGTAATCTCTCTTTTTATTTGTGACATATTTTAGTAATTTGTGATTGTGATTTCTTTATTAATTATCGAGTTGTTTTTCATTAATTAGTCATTTTTTTATTGCTTTGTGGCATCTCCTTTTTGATTAATTTGTAAAAAAAATTTTTACATTGCAAAAAAAAAAAAAAAAAAAAAAGGAACCCGGCCCAAAAAGGAACCAAACGGATTTTTAGTTTATTTCCCCAGTTTGAGAAATAACTGGAAGCGTGACGACAGTAAACACAATTGCATCATCTTCACAGTACAACGTCATTATCCAAATCTAACATGAAGAAGAGATTAAATTAGCATTGTTTAATTTTCTGACGGATTCAATAATAAAGGTTTTTTAAATTTTTTAAAATTTTTTTTTTTACATTTGATCAACAATAACCACAAGAGGAAAAATCAGGACTGTGTTTAAATTAAAATCATGTAAATTTTAACCAGCTTTATTTGGGGTAAAATGACAAAGTTCTCGTGTATAAAACAAGTGTTTTGTCAGAAATTAAATATGAAATTAACTTTACAAGACAAAGACTCTGTATACAAAGAGTCAATTGTATAAGATAATATAATAACTGTATTTACTATTTACTAAATAGTTTCTGTTTCTTATTATTTGATCCGTCTTTTATTTTCTTGTCCTGAGCATTATTGTGCACTTGGGTTTTCTCCGATTGAAATACTTTACTTAAAATTAATAAAAGAAACGAGAACTCCAACATCCATCTCATTCTTTCCTGCCTGCGCACAATCCTTCGCATCGATGGTTCGTAAAACAGGTCATTATTCACTCTCAGGATCTCATTAATGGTGAATGCGCTCGTCCATGCATTAGAAGTCCGTTAAATGAGGAGTGCATTCTGGGAAATGTGTTGTTGAGATACACTGATAAATGTCTTTTGCAGTAACTACCGATCTTCTGAGAAAGCATTGCCCTGTTTGAAATACAGTATCATAATTCTTCAGTAACTGGACACCTGTGGTTTTAAATACACAAACGATCCTGATTACTGACACGCCTTACATTTCAGACTGTGAATTGTAGTTTGGGTCTTTTTTTAATGTGTTTTATGTAAGTTCTGAACTTTTCATCTTCAAAAACCATCTTTCCAAAAAAAATACTTGGTTTCTAATAGTTTCCAGAACATTTCACAAATCTGAAGTTCTGTGCTTTTTCTGGATCAGGAAAATTGGAAATAAATAAAATTCCTTATCATTTACTTGAGTGTAAGTGAATGTGGGCTGTTAAGTGTAGAGCGGTGTTCAGATTAGAGGATCTTTGGGGTCTTTGTGGATGACGAGACCCCGAAGTTTCAACTAGTGTCGTTCTATTAATCTTGAACATCAAGCCAAAGCGTTTAACATTGTTAATTATACAGGGTGTCCCAAAAGTCTCCATACATAGGGGACTATGTACACCGGTGTGTCTTTGTCAGTGGATCTTTGTGGACGTCCACTTCTCGGTCTCCGGTCGCTTTGAATTTGTTAATAAGTTTGGCAACAGTGTTGTGTGTGATGTTCTTGCCATGTTTCCTGTTAAAGTCCATCACAACCTTGCAACAGCTTCCTGATCCAGCCATGAGAAGGATTTCAATATGTTCTTAAGACTGACTATCTCTCTCTCTCTCTCTCTCTCTCTCTCTCTCTCTCTCTCTCTCTCTCTCTATATATATATATATATATATATATATATATATATATATATATATATATATATATATATATATATAGAGGGAGAGAGAGAGAGAGAGAGATAGAGATAGTCAGTTGATATATGATTGAAGTGTAGACTTTTTTTAAAGACAGATTTCAGTATTCCAAGTATTAAAAACAATCCTAATATTTATAAATATGTTAGTTTGTCCAATTACTTTTGAGCCTGTTAAAATGGAGGGACTCTGTAAAACGGTTAATGCGACATTTTTTGCTAAACCCCTTGAATTAAAGCTGAAAGTCTACACTTCAATCACATAAACAGCACACTGAGGTAAATGACATGTTTTCCTTCCTGAAAGTGCAGAACTACAGAAGCAACCATGAAGTGGTTCAGTTCTCAGAGACTCATTTCTTAGATTCTCTCATTGTGAGGTCATGGACAAGGACACAATCACAGTAGCCTGAATTTCATTTCATTTCATTTCATGTAGCTGTTCTTCAGTCTTCTAACACTGTTTTGGTCCATTTTTGAACACATATGTGCCTCATTTTATACGTCCTGAAATCCTAATTGGTGTGAGAGCCATTTTGCTGCTTAGTGTTTGCACCTGGAGAGCTGTGTGTTAACTGAGTTCAGGTTGTGATGAGTGAAATATATTGAGTGGTTGTGCTTTAGGAACAGGGTTGGGAAGGTCAGTTTTAACATGTGTTCCACTACACATTACAGAATACATGCTCTACAGTGCAATTTGTAACGTACTCCTTTTGATTACTCAAGGTAAGTAACATAATCTACTGTTTTGAATTTTAAAATGTGTGGATATCTGTGAAGTGTTAATGAAAAGCGATGTCACTCAGGTCTTTACATGAGTGTAATGAGGAGGAGTCAGACGTTTAGACGTCTATTTAGCCTTAAAACTTTTGAGTTTTCAAGATTTAAACAACAATAACAAAGTCGTTTTCAGAGCAGCACTGCATTACAGTGTATGGGTAGCTGGGCAGCTAGATAGCTAACATTAGCATGTCAAACAAATGCTCATGACTTGCAAATGAGATAAATCATATACACAGCTGGATAACTAGTTAGATACATTGTAGGTGAAACAGAATTAGCTTAACAGTGTAACGTATTACCTGCGTAGCGCTACGGCAACACATGTACTAAAATTGTAAAACGGTGCCTGTATTTCCATGACGAAATGTCTTCTTCTACTCTCGTGTCCTGTAAGTCAAGCACTTTACTCTCTTTTAACGTGAGGTGAAAGAGCTTACACTCTTAAAAAGAAGGTTCTTGGGCAAAGAACCTTCTTCTTGTCAAGAACCATTTTTCATTGTATAGCTTTAAGGAACCAAAGTAAGGTTCTTAAGCGTGAACCTCTTCCAGTCCCACAAAGAACCTCATAGGGTTCACTTTAACCTGTTTAACCTTGAAGAACCAATACACTGCTCTGAAGAACCTATAATGAATCATAAAGAACTTCTTTAATCTCCAAAGAACCGTATAGCTCAACTCAAGAACCCTATACGATGAAAAATGGTTCTTGACAAGAAGAAGGTTCTTCACAGCACCATAGGTTCTGCAAAGAACTGGAAACTGGGAAAGGTTCTCCTGGCATCACTCTTAAGAACTTTACTTTAGTTCCTTAAAGCATTAACTAAGGGTTTTTTTTTTTTTTTTAGAGAACTTGTTCTGTGAAGAACCATTTCTGGGTTCTTTAACGCACCAATAAATAGATGGTTCTCTAATGAACTTGAGAGTAAAAAGTTCTTTGTGCAACTTAAAAGGGTTAAAGGGCATCAGGCTGAAAAAAAAACTTTATGGGTTCTAATTGGGACCTTTGTTTTTGAGAGTGTACACTGAGTTTGATAGATTTGATAGATTTTATCCAACTGAATAATTATTAAAAGAAACAAAAAGACAGTAAAATTCCATGTAATCCATTTCATAATGGTTTTTTTTTTTTTTTAAGAATGTAACTGTAGTCTGATTACAAAGCATATAAATTATATCTATAATGAAATACGGAAATACACGTACTCATATTTTGTATCCTAAATACCTCTAAATTACGTATAAAAGTTGTTTTCTCATAATCACGACTTAATATTTCTGTCTACTCTTCATAACATGTTGTTTTTATTGTTCCGGAGGCAGTAAAAGCTCAGCTCAATCCCTGCATCATGGACGAACACATTTGATTTTACTCACTCAAGCTGAAATAGCTGTATGTAAGTCAGCGATTGACAACTCGGTGTCCGACACTTGAGAAGGAGGCTGTCAGGTCTACAACTTTATCGTCGAAGACAATATAGTGACCCTGAATCAATCCGTACCGGATTTCGTGGAATTTCTTTTGTGATTGTTGCGGCCAAAAATGCTTGATTTTGCAGCGGCTTTTTTCAAAATTTGCGATGCAATTTGCGGAGATTTGTGCTATCTCGCAACTGCATGAAATTGTTCTGCGCGGTCTTTCACAGTGATGTTTGTTGGTAAACGAGACCTTTTTAGCTGTACTCATGTTCGACGCACGTGACTCGACCAGGGCTTTGGCTGAATGCGCGTTGTGATGACGTCACATGGCGTGTCTTGGCCCAAACCTGCGGTAATCTTGAAATATCGCGAGCTCCTCCGAATATTGCGGAGTTTGCTTGATTTTCCTGGAGGGACTTCCCTAAACATGGCTAAGACGCCAACGTGCATGCGACACCAGTGCCGTTCACAAGGCGCGAGATTCTCTCGTGAGATTTGTTATGTCAAGATCACGAGAAAACAAGAAAGGACAAAATAACAATGCATGGCCTTTTAGGGCTTCTGTAAAATTCTGGACATTCCTTAACTATGTTTAGGAAAGGGATTTGTGTGTAAATAGTGTACGATGAGTGAAAACACATGAATAGTTCTGAGAGATGTTGTTCTTCTGACGTATTCTTTTTATTCTCAGTAACTCACTTCAGTTATGTTTCGAAGCCGATCGATCGAGGCTCACGTTAATGATTCTCCTTAAACATAAATTTACACAAACTCAAGAGCGAAGAACGTAGGATACAGACTAACCGGATTAACAAGAATAGTGCATTTCTGATGCAAATGGGGCGGTGGTAGATGTTGGGTTACTGATCGGAAGGTCATGAGTTCAAATCCCAGCACCGCCAAGCTGCCACTGTTGGGCACCTGAGCAAGGCCCTTAACCCTCAATTGCTCCCCGGGCGCCGAAGCAAAAATGGCTGCCCACTGCTCCGGGTGTGTTCACGGTTTGTAGTGTGTGTGTGTGTGTGTTCACTACTCACAACTTCTAATATGTGTCCACTAACTTGGATGGGTTAAATGCAGAGGACAAATTCCGAGTATGGGTTACCATACACTGGCCTTCACGTGTCACTTTCACTTTCTTTCAAATGCTCAAAAAATAAACTGATTTGTATCCAGTTTGATAAACAAAATAAACGTTTGTGGATAAAACGGTTATGTGGTTCTGTGTAATATGACATTATCCCTGACACTGTTCCAGAGAAGAACTCGTACGCAGTGCCGTTTATATTCCTGTGTATGCTAAGAAAAGCAATCTTAGCAATCGATACGAGGGAAAAAATGGTGCTTCTGCTCCTCAGATCACCTTTCCCCTCTTCATTTCCCTTCTCCACCACTTCACTATGCCTTTTGCTTGCTCTCGTTCTCCCGTGTCTGTTTCTCTCCGGGGCATCGAGAGCGTAATAATCTCTTCACTGTGTGTGTGTGTGTGTGTTTGCTTTCTGACATTATCGAGACCATCCCATCAGTGAGTCTGGAGCCCGAAGGAGAGACCTGCACCATACACAGCCATAAATAACCAATGGGCTGCTGCTCTCCTCCTCCCCTTCTTTCTCCCAGCCCATACAGAGATGTTTACTGATTGCAAAAGTTTGTGCACCCCTCTCTCAAGGTTATATGAGTAGAAAAAATGAAGAATGTACTTTTTTTTTTTTTTTTTTCTTTTTTAAACAGCTAATCGATTAAATATAATTACACGTTCATTACAGTGGTGTTTGTCAATAGAACTAATAAGCAGAGAGTGAGATAGAGAAAGCTCCAGAATTATTGGCACCCTTCATGAGCAAACTTCTCGTCGTCTTCTGTCCCAGTTTTCCTACACCTGTGTAAATCATTTAACAGTAATGTAAGTGGTATAGGATGTAGGGACTGTGTGTGTGTGTGTGTGTGTGCATGAAGTAATGAATGGAAACATACTTCACTCCAGTCTGAATAAGCGCTGTAAAGGTTATTTCTCTTCCATATGATGTCTCCATTGCGTCAAATGACTCTGTGTCTATCACCTGCATACAAATGCACGAACTGAATCATTTCCTTTAATCGTGATCTCTCTCTCTCTCTCTCTCTTGCCTCCTCTCTTTGACTGTTCTCTCAGATTTATTTTCGATCTGTGCACTCACAAATGATTAATCTCTCTCTCTCTCTCTCTGTGTGTGTGTGTGTGTGTGTGAGAATCTGGCACACTTTATGTTGTGTTCTCTCTCTCTAGCTGTTTTTCACGTGTGTGTGTGTGTGTGTGTGTGTGTGTGTGTTTTCCGTACCCATATTCTCTGTAGTCACTTAAAACGTCATCTATTATCTGAGAACTTTGCAGCAGAGCTCATGCAGTCTATCTGGATCCATAACCTGCTTTAATGGAGATAAATTTTTTATAATCGCAAAACTAACAAACCCCATTTTCCCTGTTATTCCACACTAGGGATGGGAAAATCGATTCCAAGATGCACTGCAGATTGTAGCACATTTGAAAGATACTGTCAACACAGATAAAGATACAAATATATAGAATTGTGTGTCAGGTTCCTCACTTTACTATGGGTTCATGTCACATAAACTACAATTTATGGCAACAATGAATTATAAAACACAAGGTTTTTTTTCCTCAGTACTGTTTGTTTATTTATTTATTTATTTATTCACCCGAACCAATGTTTTCATTTTACTGATATTTTAGCTCGATCTTATACCCACCATCTTTAAATCATGTAGGAATCAAGAATCAGGCTAATGTCTTCCTATCCACTACATTAATGTTAATTCCGTACTGTAGGTTATAACGTAATAGCATTGTAAACACAATGTACTGCACTATTTACCTAATCGAATGCTGTCTGAGGGGAAAAAACAACAACTTTGTTAATCAGTGCCTGTTGGAATGAACGCTGTGCACCAGACACATACTTTCTTTTAAATATCATTTGAAAGAAAATGTGAAAATAAAATAAGCTAGGAAAAATACAATATATCCTCTACCAAGGGTCATTTTGGGAACGACTGGTTCAATCTAGAGAAGAACTCTATAGGGTTCTTCGGTTCTTCAGGCCTAAAACAAAATGTTTCTCGTTCAGAGAGGGTTCGTAGTAGAAGAAAGCTTAAGGGAGTGTGATTGGCTGTCGAGAAAAATCATTGAATTTGCAGTGTGATGCTTTAAAAATGATTTTTTTTTTTTTTTTGTCATAGCAGTGCTTCATAAAGTAAAAAAAATAATAATTTCATTTTTACAAAAGCACCAAGCAACATCATGTGCCTTTTTACCTCTTGACCAATCTGATCACGAGTTTTGTGGCTTTTAGTATGAATATGTGCGCTCCAAAACAACGACAAAATTTGCATTTAGGAAATATATGCATTCAAAATTTACCCCCTCTCTCTCTCTCTCTACCACAGATACGGATCAACAATTTTGATGACATCATTCTGCACTTCAGCTTCTCATCAGATTTTCTGTCCAATCAAACGCTCCCTTGAATCTGAAGTGTCCCGCCCCCGACATTATTAAAAATCCACGAAACTAACTGTCGTGTATGGCTTAGCCCGGGCTGTGAGGTAAGCTAAACGCTATTGGCTATTTAAAAAGAGGGAGGGGCCACTCGATGTGTTCGGCCCTGACTTCCTGTTTCAGTGCAAATTACGCCAACACGTCGAATAACGCTGCCCGTTTCAAGGCACTTCACGGGGGACTTTAAAGGTCAGGTGAGGGGAAAACAAACATGGAGGACAGAGTCTTGTTAATATGAGCAAATTTACATTTACATGTTGAATTTAAATGATTTCATTGTCAATATTCGATGTTTCCCAACGTGTGAATTTTTCTGGGATGTTCACGGCTCAAATTCTCTTGAGTTTCTCCCTCCAAAGCTACAGCAAAAACAAACCACCGCCTCTTCATCACCAGAGTTACATCAATTTTTTATTTATTAATTTTGTTATTATTGTTTATAATAATAAATCTAATCCAGATTAATAAAATAGGCTAGTCAGTACGAGCGTTGTTATGGTTACAGCGTGGCTATTTTTCTGCTGGGGAAAAAAAAAAAAGTGTGAAAGCAGCCTAAAAGTAGAACATGGCATCGTAAATGTCCGTGTATCTTCCTGTGCCTGTGAATACATATATATGAAATTACACCATGAAAATCAGGATCCATGAAGATGCATAAAGAATCATTTCCTGATTGCATATTTATTGGAACCCTGAAACGAAATCTAATGGTGGAGATTGTCTTCGAGATTCACAATGCTATCGAACACCTTGTTCCCATCCTCCATCCTCCTTCCTCCATTTTCCCCCTGGTATTGTGGACGAGTGTGTAGCAGAGGACACAATGGCTGCAAACACCACGTGTCCTCGTCACCGTGAGTGTGAACAGACACGTCACAGGCATGACCCAGCCAGACGTGACTGCTTCGAGCAAAGATCCTCATTTTTAATTGTTTTTTCTTCTTCTTCTTCTTCAGAACGTGCAAGTAATTCATCATGTTTTCATCAAGACCACAGGGTGTGAGAGAGGACGGAGAGAAGAGCTGCAGAGCGAGAATGGTGTGGTCTATAATTATATTACACACACTCACACAGCTGCCCTGAGGCGGTAACATGCTGCCGTAAGTAATGACGCCCTTCGATCACGAGCAACCGAACCTCTGATATTACACAGACTCTCACACAAACCGGTGTCTCTTCCGGCTCTTCTGATTGGATGTGTGTCCACACGGTCTGTCGTTTGATTGGTTGTCCTGCCGATATCTGATCCATGACAAACAAGTGATGGAGTCCTTCCTAAAAAAAAAAAAAAAGACCCCACCCATTTATGAGATGCACCAAAAACAATGGAGTCAGTTAGGAATTAGAGTGGAGTACAAAAGTTTGTATACCCATAGGATGAAATGGAAAAAGACTCCCTTAATTTCATAGCAGCAAGAAGACGTATTGTATTGTGTTTCATAAGTGTTTTGCTTGCACAGCTTTTGTCCGAAACACACTGTTTACCTGGAAACTTTGTGTACCGTGCTTAATTGTAACTACATCCATTATTATTACTGAAGTACACTGCAGTTAATTCCTGGATTCATTCAATCATTCATCATCGGTAAGCACTTTATCCTGGTTTGGGACGTGGTGGATCCTGAGCCTATCCGAGGAGCACTGGGCGCCAGACAGGAAATATACCTGGGATCGGAAAAATGAATCGTAAGAGCAATTTAGAGTCGCCAATCCACCTACCAGCAATGTGATTTGGGAATAACTGGAGGACCGGAAAGAAACCCACATGTGCACCGGGGAGAAAATGCGAAAGCTCAGGAATGGATCAGGAACCCTGGAGCTATGAGGTGGCAAAGCTACCTGCTACGCCACTGTGCCGATATATATTGCATACACAGTCAGGTCCATAAGTATTTGGACAGTATTTGGACACAAACAAGCAGCAACTGAAGGCGGCTGCAGTAAAGGCCTGGCAAAGCATCTATCTGAAGGGAGGAAACTCGACATTTGGTGATCGATGTCCGTGGGTTCCAGATTTCAGGCAGTCAGTTTCCCCAAAGGATTTGCATCCAAGTATTAAAAATAATCCTTGGATTAGTAATTCCTAAGCGGTTAATGCAATATTTTTGTTAAATCCTTTGAATTAAAGCTGAAAGTCTACACTTCAATTACATTTCAAATCCATTGTGATGGTGTACAGAGGCAAAAGTACCAAAATTGTGTCCTGTCCAAATACTTATGAACCTGACTGTACTATATCAAGTGAAAGGTTTGCAACTTTAAAACCACTTTAGCTCCCTTCTCGAGTTCTTTGTTGAAATACTCGGTCTCCGTGCAAAAAAAAAAAAAGCTCTTTGGTGTAGGTTTAATGTTTTTTATTGTAAAAAACCCACAGCATGTGCATTTGTTTTTGTGTCTGTCAATTTACGAAATCATAACATTATAGTGAGCTGCTAAATGAAATTCTTGCCAGTGTCTGGAAGTTTTTGTCCATTTGGTCATTACTCATTATTAAATTAACAATACCTCAATACGTTCCTCGTTACATGCAGTAAGCGTTGTGTGTTAATTCCGACCCTTACGGAGGGATCCGTTACTGAAGTTTTCACTGTGAGAAAGGTGGAGAATTCAGAGGGTGTAAAATATCACAGTGATCTGGATCTTCTAAACGTTGGTGCCCTCTCCTGTCTGAGACTTTCACATTGCCTTGGGTTGCAGCCTGGTCCTCTTCGTTCAAAACGTTACTCTCGCATTCCTACATCTGTTGACTTTGGGTCATTTACAGACCCAAATAAAGTGTGGAATAATTTCAATATTTCATTTACATTTTTTTTTCCCCCGAGGCTTTATTGACATCTTCACACAATCAAGCGTGTCTATTTGTATATTGGACAACGTGTGAAAGTCAGCAAAACAATTAACATCTTCCTGTTGAGTCCTATATTGTTACTAAAGCATTGTGGTGATTATGATAAAGTCTGTTTGCAATATAGAAGTAACCATAGAAGTAGATTTTTATATTTAATGACCTATAAACTCTATATAAATATAACTCGAATATAAATTGTACATCTTTTTTTTTTTTTTTTTTTTTAGGTCTATTTGTACTAGGCAATACTAATATTTACTCATTTAAATTTCAGAATTAAAATATAGTACAGTCTTTATTATTAATAATAATAATAATAATAATAATAATATTAATTTGATTGGGCAGTAAGTTCTGCTCTTCGTATGTAGATCATTTACAAAATTTATCATCTATAAATTACACTCCATATCACATGATCACTATTTTTTTCCCCCACATGATTTTTCCCCACATGACAAATGTATGAACATTTCTCATTTCTGTCGGAGAGTCGTGGTATACTGAGCAGCATAGGATTGCCGGAAAGTCTGTGGTTCCTCCACGTCTTCCTCAGAGTCGTACCTCTCCTCCTCTTCTTCCTCCTCCTCTTCCTCCTCCCTGTCCATCTCCTGCTGTCTGTGGAAAGTTCTGTTCAGAGACTGAAGAAGAGAAACGGGTGAATGAGAAACATCTTTTAACACGCTAGAAAACCAACGATGGAGTTACTGTGTCTCCTCCCAACACCCGACCAAAGTTAAAATTAATTAAAGAAGAGCACATCATACTTTTTGACCATTTATAGTTACGTTTAATGTTGTGAAACATAAGTTAGTTCCTGTTATCAGTTACGTTACAGCAGCTATAAACCAACCAATCAGAATGGAGAATTCAACAGCGCCGTGTGTTTGAAAAATGTCAGTTATGAACGAGAATCTCTTATTTGCACTCAAACCCAGTGAAGATAAGATAATTGTTCAGTTAAAATAAATATAAGAGTAATGCTATGAAATCTAAGCGAGAGTTCTTTAGACTGATGCCATAGAAAAACCCTTTTTCGGTGTTCTAAGGAAACTTTTGTTTAATGGTGCCAGCAAGAAATGAAAAAAATATAGCGAGTAGTATGTTATGTGGAAGGGCTTTTGTGGTGGAAAGTTTTGTGGCAACAACAAAGAATAGCTCAGAAATCATGGAACAAAAATGTTCTTTAGGGGGAAAAATGGCTATTTAGGAAAACAAAAAAAAAGGGTTCTCCTATGTCACTGCTCTGAAGAACCTTTTCTAGCATGTTTATTTTTAGGAGTGAATGCTTCAATAGATTCTAATAGAGCTCTTCAGATAACCCCCCCCCCCCCCAAAAGGTTTAACCATTCAGAGAACCTTTGAGGAACCTTTTTTCGAAGAGAGAGTGTAATGTTAGGCCATGTACAAACCTTAAGGGCCGCTCGACCTCATTAATTATAGAAAGCAGTCATAAGTCATGATTTTTTCCCCTTTCACTACATCTACAAGGATAAATAATTAATTCCATGCTTGAGTCACCTTTTTCGGCTGATCCAAGGTCCGCGTGGGGTTGGAGAGGCTCGGCTGGTGAGTCAGTCTGAGTGTAGACTGAGTGGGACTCGGGTACTGAGGCACACTAGTGATAAGAGCTGTGTTTTCCAAAAGAGTCCCAGAAATCTGGATTTGGTTCCTGAAAAACTGTAGAACAATTTTAGGACATTTTGTAACGAATTCTTTCACTTTTACAAGGCGATAAATTCGGCAGTAATTCAGCAATAATTTGCGGGTCGACAAAATGGACAGCATCAAAAAAGGGAAATTGGGATTCTGTGAACATGAAAATGAGAGTTCCGCAAATGAAATGGAATGATAATGAAATGTAAATGTCAATGAAATTTCTTACACACTCCTGTAATTTGAATAGACGTTTGCATATTGAAACATGATTGGACCTTATATTTAGTGACACAATAACACAATGCGCTCAAAACTGGAGCTAGTTTTATACCGTTTGATTATATTTCACTGCTGTGCTTTCAAACACATTACACCACAACAAAAAATAAAATGAAATAGTTTTTGATTTACACGTCTAAAGAAAATCTCCATCACATTGCTAAATCAAGGCTTCTAATACATAATGTAATCATGTTACAATGAGCATAAATAACAATTTTGGCTTATAAGTTTATCTAGATTTGTATGCTATGCTATTGTCTTCGCTGATGCTAAGAGGGACGACCAACCTGCTAATAAACAAACTATTCAGATTGCTATTGATGTCTGACTCAACAATGCGTCGTTGTTGTTGTTGTTGTTGTTTTTTTAAAATTTTGATTACCCAGAGCACGTCAACTCTGAACCTAATGTTGTTTATATCTTGCAAATGAACTAATGGAACAATTTCCTAATTTCTCGTAGAGAAGTCTGTCCATCTATCTATCTATCTATCCATGTATACATCCATCCAATCATCATCCATTCATCCCTCCTTCCATACATCAATAAATTATACTTTCATTGTATTTGTTCATCTCTCCGTACATCTAAATATCCATCATCCATCCATCCAACAAATCGTCCATCCATCCCTCCTTCCATATAACATTTCATCTGTCCATCCATTTATCTATCTATCTAACCATCCACCCATCCATCAATTATCTATCTATCCACCTATATATTCATCCATCCTACCTTCCATATATCAATTAATCTATCCATCCATTTATTTATCTATCTAACCAGCCATTACTCCTTCCATCCACCCATCTCTTCTTCCATATATTTTTTTCTTCCATATTATGTGTCTAGATCTATCTATCTAGAGGGAAGAAGAGATTTCAATGATATATTGAATCACTAAATATTCACCTCTAGATCTTTGTCAATGTCCATAGTTTCCAAGTTGTTGAAGGTGTGTGTATAAACTTCCAGAGCTTTGGCATGGAAGAGCATCTCCACCATAATGAACTCTGTGAAGATCCTCTGAAATAAGAACATTTGTAGTAAGTTAGATAAATGTATAACTCGGTTGTTACGTACTTTGCTGATGGACCTGTACCTTTCTGTGTACGTTGTGCTGGAGACAAATTTACTGACCTTTACATCACACAGTTTCTGTCTCTGGAAGTCAGTGATGGTCTCCTCCATTTGCCTGGAGCTCCTGATGGCATTGCTGCTGGCTTTCTGCAAGTTTGTTTCAGCCTGAGAAGGATTAATCAGATCAAATCAGGAAATTCATGATTGAGGAACACAGATAATCAGCGTTTCTGTAAACGTTCACTCTTATGTATGATTAGACACGTATACAATAATTCCAATGGAGAATTCACAATAATAACTTTTGCATAAGTTTTTCATTCACTTAATGATATGATCATTTAAAAACTGTGTTTTGTGTTTTCTCCTGTTCTCCTTTTCTTCTTATATTACAATTTGTATGAGGATCTGAAACCACTTGGTGTGACAAATATGCAGAAATAGAGGAAATCAGGAGGGGGCAAATACTTTTTTGTGGTCTATATTTTAAATATACTGTATATACATGCGTATAAGCTAATAATGTATGCGTGTCTGCTGTCAGCACGAACCTGCAGTTGTGTCTTCAATGGCACAAAAAAATTACTGTTCCATTTACATCTCTTTATTTTTCCTCACTTTTCCTCAAATATAAGTGTACAGGATAAAATGTGTATTTCAAAAATCCTAATAAAATGTACAAAATAAATTTAGAGGCAACAGGATTTAAAGTAAAATAAAAATTTAAAAAAAACGGAAACATGGGTCAACAATGGAAACCATTGCGTTAAAATTAATTTTTTGATATGGTTTCTTTTTTCTTTTCTTTCTTTTTTTTTTCTATTTCTATCATATTTTCAGTCCAACTGTATATACATATGGCCAGCTCCAGAATTATTGGCACCCTGGGTAAAGAGGAGTGCGTGTGGTTCTCACTCTGAAAAATATGAATGATTTAAATGTAATTGAAGTAAATTTTCTTAGAAAATGAAAAAAAAGCCCTTATTAAATCAAGAATTAGATATAATATTTATTAAAATATATATTTATAACAAAAAAAATTAAAATAAATACATAAAAAAACATTTAAAATAGTTTTTTAAAAAAAATAATAAAAACTTTAAAGAAAGAAAGACAAGAAAATCCAAAAATTGCTTTATAAATAAGTCCAGTATATAGGAGATTATTTCTATCAAGCTTTTCTTTCGATTTTGTGGTATCTTTTGGTCAATTGTGCTTATAATGGAAAGAGGTACATCATTATTTGAACATTGGAAACACTGTATAAGATTGGAACATGAAAATAAAAACACTATATATTATAGTTCCCACTATAACGGTATAATCAAATGGTGCCACAAAATTTAAAGAAAAGCTTGACAGAAATAATGGTCAATATGGTGGACTTTTTTTTTAAAAGCAATTTCTAGTAGTAAATTGTTTCAATTAAAACATATTGTAATATATTCCAATTATGTATTTATAATAAATATTTATAATAATCAATATATTGGATGGTAGTAAATTGTCATACGCTTTAGAGATTTCCGCCCACGTAACTGAGAGAATGATTATTAAATGCTGAAATTGAAGACCACATTATGAGAATGATGTTTATCAAGATAACATCCAGTCCTTTCATGTTTACCTGTGTCTGATGGAATGGATTAAGGACAATAAGCAGCACGTTATATTGTTGGAGAGAAAATATACAGTAAATAGTCAACCTGTAATATCTAGATTAATGTGAAACGTGATGATAAACGTATGTATTGCTGGAGGATACGATGCTCTGTCTGTCCCCGGGGTTCTTCAGCCGGAGCTTTTCCAACCTCTGCAGCTCTTTTATCTCCCTGTTACGATCCACACTAAACCTCTTCAAGTCTTCCTGGAGATCAGAGGCGCAGATTCTTAATGTTAACTTTTAGGCCCTAGCATTACAGTGAAATACTATGATCACCTCTATATAAAAAAAATAGCTGTCAAACATTTTAAAATGTGCTTCAGTGTCTTGCATAAGTATTCACCCCACTTGAAATGTTAAACATTTTGTTGTTACAACCTGGAACTAAAATGGACTTAATTGGGATTTTATGTCATGACTCTGTTGCCATCAGAAGTCAAATGGAGTCCACTTTTGTGCAAATAAAGTGTCACATGACATCAAAATAAATACACCGGTTTCCTTTGAACTTTGAACATGCCACCAAGCCACATTAAAGTCATTACTGAAAAATAGATAAAGTACGGTATGACAGCTAAAGGAGAAGCAGTCCTCTCTCTAGAGGAAGTCAGTAGGGATGTTAAGTAGTGACGCCGGCAGGGAAGAAAACCTGATCTGTATTGTTCATGTGTGTATTTGACTCACTGCTTCCTGCAATTCTACTATGGCAAAACCACCGGTTTGACGTAGTTGCCAAAATGTGAGGTTTAGGGGAGTTCATTTAACATATTTAAAGTGTATAGAATTAGAATTATATTTACACTTGACATCAACACTATTGCTTCAATGAATTCAGACCAGTTTGGTCAAAGACACTTCTTCAGATACTCCCGAACGTGTATCAGACTCTGCTCATAACGACACCAGAGACCCGTAGCGTACAACAGTACAAACACTTCCTCTGAGATCAGCTTATCTTCTAACGCACTCAGCATTTCTTCTCATGCTTTTTTTTTTAATGACATTTTGTGACTGTATAGGTAGAGAGAAGTCAGAGAAACAACCAAGAGGCCAATGATAAGTTTCAACATGATGCTACCACCACCATGCTTCACTGTAGGATGGTGGGTGTTCTCAGGGTGATGAACACTAATAGGTTTCTACCAAATGTAGTGCTTGAAACCAAAAGTTTTTGGCTTTGGAACAATCAGACCAGAGAACATTTTCCAGCCTGCCTTCTGGAAAACCACTGACAGGATTTGATATGGCTCACCACTTTTCCATAAATACTACACTGCAAAAACAAAAAAAAATGACATCTTAGCAAGTGGAAATACCTTGAATATAGTCAAATATATCTAGTATTTCCTATTATAATATAACAATAAACCAAATATAAAATCGCGAAACCCATTTCAAGCCATTTGTACTCATTTTAAGCTTGAAATAGTCTTGTTCTATTAGCAGATGATTTTACTCGTTTTAAGCATTTATTTCTAAAAAGGAATCAATGATCTGCCAATAGAATAAGAAAACGACAAGCTTGAAATGAGTAATAATGTCTAGAAATAGGTTTAATGATCTTATATTTGGTTCTTATAAAATTTGACTATATTCAAGATATTTTCACTTGTAAAGGTGACTTTTTTTTTTTTTTTTTGCAGTGCACATAATGTGGAAAAGTTGAGGGGGAGGGGGGTGAATACTTATGTAAGGCACTGCACTCAGGGATATGAAACTATCCTCATTAAGGAACTATGCTCTCTATTAATAACTCTCTCGTTATTTACATTTTCTAAAATGTGCTCGTAATAAATGCAAGGTATATTAATATTAATAAGACTATATTACATTTTTGTTAGACTAAATTTCACAAGTTTAACTCACTCGTTTAGTTTTCACAATGTTCCCGTATGCCTTTAAAGGGGAGACCACGCGCGTTTCCAGCCTCTCAACCTACAAAGACACAACATCAGACACAAAAATTTTTCAATATGCAATATTTCAAATGTCAATTTTTGGGATATTTTCAAATATTTAAAAACAACCATTCAATTTTAAAAAAAATTTTGACATATATGTAACAATATGTGTTTAAATGACATATTTAATAACATATATTTGGTTATGATTGTAGTCTTCCATAATAAAATAGTAAAAATAAAATAAAAAATAATAAAAAAGATTCAAATATTCACTGTTATTTTTAAGTTTTTATTCTGATTTTGGAGCATCATTTGATCAATTGTGATTATAATGGAAACACCACACGCACACCATTTTGCATGCATTATGCATTTTTACATATATTTACATATATTCAAGGAAATATAATTAAGGAATTATATTTACAATCATGACCAAATGTAATATTTATATTGCATTAAATTCAGTTTTCTTATTTAAAAAAAAAAAAAAAAGGCCAACTTCAAATATTTGCATACATTCTGAAAATATATTTTGACATATAATCATTTTAATATGAATATATTTTCCGTAGTCGCTTCAGGTACAGGTCATTAGATTTTCATTTCATCTCACCTCAGCCTGTCTGTAATCCTGCACCATGGCTAGATCTTCTGAGAGGTTCTTCAGGCAGATTCTGAGCTCAGGGCCTTCAGTGCTGGCGTATTCGTTCAGCTGCTGGACGAGGGAGTCGGCTTTGTCTCTCAGTTTAGCCGTTTTGCGGGTGTATGCGGCGAGCAGTGTGCAGAACTGACCCATGTACTTCTCAGCGTTGCTTATTGTCAACTCCATACTCTTCAGCTGTGTATCCCTGGGAAAGAAATACACTCATATGAATAGACAAGTCGGATTACATATGACAATGTGTGACAATGTGCAAAAGACAAGTGAGGACTGAAGCGAGACCTGAGAGGAAATGACTGTGTATAGCTGTAATAGCGTAAGTAAAAACAGGAACTAACTTATTTAGAGACTTCAGGACATGCTGTTATAGGAAAATAATCAACTTCGGGGTGGTAACAGTAACTCGGCTTCATCACACCACCCTGTGATAGATTAGTATCCTATAACAGCACAGCATGGTTGTTTTGTTGCTTATAGTGCTGTACAGTGTATGTGTGTGTGTGTATATATATATATATATATATATATATATATATATATATATATATATATATATATATATATATATATATATATATATATATATATATATATATTAGTATAGGCCTAGTATAGGTGACTTATGGTATTTTTTAGTACAGGCCATAAGTTACTTTATGATCAAAGTATAAATACATTTACCAAATACTAAAAAGTCCAATAAAACCCAGAGACGAATGTCTGGAGTGACTTTCTTGTTGCTAACTTCCTGTAAGGAGGCAAACTGAAAAGGCACACTATTTCAAGACACAGCAACATTTGGTGAATGTTTTTAAGATAACACACCTAAACCGAGTGGTAGAGACGACTCAATCAGGCTGAGTTACAATAAGTTCAAGACATTTTTCAGTAAGGTGTAGTGACTACCAAACGGTAGAAGGTTAAAGGGTAAAAGAGTTTCCATTTGAGGTCGGATTAAAATGCAGATGGCACTGCAGTTGTGTACAGTATGTTGTACAGTATCATAGTATTAAGATAATGATGCTAACTGCCAACCGAAGTAGGTTTGTAAAGAATGTGGCCTATTTCTCATTGTGATTGTGAATGATCCAATCTTATCATCATACATCGTTCAAATTCAGCCGTACCTGGAGAGGACTGAAGAGGTCATGGTGGGATGAAAACTCGATTCTTCTCTTTCTTGAGGTGGTTCCTTGCTTCTTTTCTGAAGAACAGGTCACTGAGCTGTTGCTGTGGAGATGACAACAAACCAACTCCTCATGTTGCACGACTTTCTTCTTCACCACAAGATGGCAGAGGAGTCATTGTAGTGGAGCTTTTCCTCTATGAAGCGAAGGTTGGAAAACTTTCATGTGAAGCACACAGGATTTCGGTGCATGTTCCTTTGTGTGTTCGTTTGTATCGTATGATTCTTTTGCATCTTTATGTTATTGCTAATAGTAACTATTGTGATAGTGATGGGCAGGGTGTGGTGCTGAACCAGGTTTTGATGCTTGAACTGAGTTTCCCTTGAGGACTGTTGTTGTGATAAACACTGCAGACTAGAAGCAACAGATCCTCCCTAAGGTACATACTAATGATGTGTCGTTCGCAGAAGAGCCAGCCCTGTGAGTCGGCTCTTTTAGGTGAACACCGAGAGCCGATTCGCAAACATATGAGCAGTTTGTTAATGTAGATGTCGCAGTGTAATGAATCAATTCGCTTTCATTGATACCTAATGTACACATCTGAGCTGTATGTTAGTGCGAATTTAGTGAAGTTAGTGTGGGTTGTTTTTTTGTTTGTTTTCTTTACAAAATGCAATGCAAACCGATGCTATTTTTTTAATTAGAAGGTAAAAAAATGATTTCAGAAAACAGTTGAAGCAATAGCTGGAGAACAAAAAAAAAAAAAGAACAACCATATCCATATACAATATTGCATAGTCGGTCTGTTTAGAGAAAAAGAAAAGTGGCAATGACTCGTTCAGGAGCCGAAAGAGTCGACTCTTATGGTGCATTCAAGTCATGTCGGAAAGATCGTATTTACGAGTTGAACGCACATGAACGGCACCACAAAGTCGTAATTACTAGTGGGGAAACTCTGGATTTTCTTTGATCTCCGAGTTGGGGGCGTGTCAGTAAGAAAACATGGTGGAATCAATGGATGCAACCTCTGTAGTTGACAGTAAATTTGTTGAACTTGAATGTTTACAATAAAACAAGCTAAATGCCTGGACAAAACACGATAGCACTGTACAATTACCATATAATAGGCTATGTAACGATAAAGTTTACAGTAGCTTCATAAATTGATTAAAAACATAAAGAAAACAAACACCTGATGCGTATCCTTGATCTTCGTTTTCTAGAAATAGAGTTAAAAAACCTTGCTGTATTTTTTTATTTTTTATTTTGTAGTTAATTAATAGAAGGTACACCGCCATCTTGCTCCAACCAAAGTGACTTGAACGCACCTGGCGTCGTAATTACGACATCCCAACTCGTAAATACGAACTTCCCAGGAGGACTTGAACGCACCGTTATTTGTGATCTGATAAAAAACAGCCAGACATCCCATCACTAGTCTACATGCCTGCACATCAGATTATACGACAGATTCTCTTATGATAGTCCTACAGTCCTAAAAAGTCCTACTGGTGAATTCATTTATTTATTTATTTAATTTTACAGATGTTCACATTTTGATATTTTGATCCAAAATGTCTGAATTTGTTGCAAAGGCGAATGTAGATCGGACAAAAAAAACCCCGAAAGCTTCGTTATAAGCGATCTGGGTTCTGATTTTATCACGACCGAAGAATTCTTTAACGATTTGTGGTTTTCGTGATAAAAATCGTGCGATGTGAAGCCGACTGATTGGCACTACACAATATGGTGGATGTTAAAGGATCCGGTTAAAGCTTAACTCTGAATTGCTGAAAGACGTATGGACTCCACTCCATAAGAACCTTTCACTGAATTAGAAATGTTCAGACCGCCATCAGGTTATAATTCATGCATATCTTATTTCCTTTTCTTTCCCTAGCAAGCATGGCATTAATTCCAGAGCCAGAGCTTGGCGTTTGAGGATTCTTTATTTGCTGTAAGACTCAGAATCGGAGAGTTCACCTTCACCCCGACTCGCAAGACAAGCGGCAGATCGTAATTCATCACTGGAGTCTCTGCGTGGCTCGTTTTCTGTTCTCTCCTCTCTGATTCCGTCCTCTCCCATGTCGCTCCCGGGGATGTGATGAGGTCAGAGCGCTTCCTGACGTGAGGACAGCGGCTCTCTGATGACGGTGATGGAGGAGGTGTGTGTTTACAAATGAGGAGAGAGTGAATTCCTGCCAGACCACGACCATAATACAAGACTAAGGCTGTCTCTCTCTCTACACACACACACATACATGCATGATCAGAGCAAGCCAAATCCTCAGGCCCTTTCTACGAGACACAAACATGCGAACACACACTGCGGTGATGATATCAGGGACGGAGGCTCCACCAAAAAATGCAAAAGTTTGTATTGTAGACACAGACACTTATTTTTTTCAGACTCGTACTACAATGAAGCCTTCAAACTGTTCGAAATGTTCTGCACGCAGTTCACACCTTAGTGGCTGCCAATTTTTTAAATTTATTTATTTATTTTAGTGCTCTCGAGTCAGAAGTTTGTCAGTGGTTCTCCAAAATTTTTTTTGGCTACAGTACCACCTTTAAATGATTTTCAAAGCTAAGTAACTCACACATTTAATGTATCATCTCCCATATATTCCAGAATGTAAAGGAACGTGTAAAGGAAGTAATCACTCGGTTCTGCACTTTTATAGGAAAATAATCAACAACAGAGTGGTGTGATGAAGCGGAGTGAGAGCCACCGTGCCAAAGTTGATTATTTTCCTATAACAGCAGGCCCCGAAACGTTTTATTCGTCTTGTACCGCGGCAATTAGTCAACATTGTGTGTAAATAAAATGTACACATTTTATTTCTCAAAGAATGACATTACTTTTGATCTGTTTTTGGTTACATTTAATATTGTGGGACGTCCATGAAATGAGTTAGTTCTTGTTACGTCTTATGTTATGACAGCTATGAACAGCCTTTCCTTTACCTGTGTATCTTCTTTTCTCTCTCATGAACTTCCTAAGACACGGTAAAGTCGTGTTACTGAGAAACCGCAAAGCTCAAACAACTCCTCTACCTTGAAGATCTTCCCGTGTCGTAAAACTTACTGACTGTTACAAAGAGTAAAGTTTTTCGTTTTGCTCTCGCACTGAAGGCATGTAAAGACATGTTTGATTAATGACGATGTCAGGCGACGTTTATTTTTTATTTCTGTCTGCATCAAAAAAGAGGCCGAAGTTTAGCGATCGTGATCAGTGGCCTTCCCTGTGAACAAGAGTGTATAAGGGGGAAAAGAGCCACTGGGATTTATGTAAGAAGTAATAAGGTTTTAGTCGGCCGAAGTGGAGAGACAGACAGAGAGCAAGTCAGAGAGTCTGTATTGTAATCCAGTGGGAGCGATTATTCCGTCAGGAAGCCGTGTGTAATACATTAAAAAGCGAGAGAGATTTATTTTTATGTGTGCGCTGATCAGTAAAACATGCAGGCCCATTACACTCATGAATTAAGAGCTGAACAGTAGAATATTAGATGTTGCAGATTGTAGTCTGGCTCTCGCTGCTCACTTTATGACTACTGATGTCTTCTTATAGTACTGTGTGTGTGTGTGTGTGTGTGTGTGTGTGTGTGCAAGTATATATATAAATTGCTACACCAAGCCTGACCCTGGAAAAGAGACATATTACTAGAGATGTGTGTGTGTGTGTGTGCACGTGTGTGTGTGTGTGTGCACTATTCAACAAAGTAAAAACATTTTTGGCACCAGAAAACTGGAACTCTTTTCTCTTCTTCTCTTGTCTTGTCTTCTCAAATCTTCTTGTCCACTATTTATAAAAGTCCATTTCTACCACTTAGGGAAAAAAAAAAATCATAATATATTCTTTTTTACTTATTATCACTAAATCTCAAAGTATTTGTAAATAGTTTTTGGAAAATTTTAGATTTTATATCAGAATTTTTACTTACTGTCTAAAAATTCTCAGTCTTTATCTCAAAACTGCTATAACTACTAAAGATTCCAGCTGGATTGTTTGTTTGTTTGTTTGTTTGTTTTCTTTTCTTTAAATTTATTGTTTTATCATAATCTCATAATGATTATGGAATATTAAATACATTTGCATATGTGAAATATGTTAAATATATTTTTACTTGTTAAGACGTTTTATTATTTTCGATTTTCGTCATATAAACACACTCGGGAAAAAAAAAGAGTTCTAAATCTGTCTTATATTTCTATATTTGCAGCCTCATCCCTGTCATTATGCAGATTTTCTTATTGATATTCTCGCCAAAATTTTAAAGTCCTTTATTAATGAGTATTTCTGTCAGTAATTTAGTTAGCAGTAGATGATTTGTAAGGAATAAAACATAAATGTTAAAAAAAAAAAAAAAATTAAATAAATAGGAACAACAACATACAACTTATGTGGAGCGTCCACCATACAGGTCCCCGTGAACGAGCTGTTACTATAGAAACGATAACGTATTAGAACGAGCGCATTAATTATAAATAACCCTGTGATTTTTAGCTGCACTACTGTCAGAGCTGCTGTTATAGGAAATTAATCAACACCTTCTGACCAATCAGAATCAGGAATTGTGCACAATAATGAGGATGCACTCGATGGTTACTGGTGTCGCAGTGACCGTTCCAATCGCTTCTCAAACTCGGTGTAGAATGAACTAGGGCACTTAAAGTTCTCTTGGTTCTTTTTAGGTCCAGGTCTTGTTTATGTATAGGTGGGGGGGGGGTGGGGGGGGGTGGGGGGAACGTGCATACAGAAACTAGTGCTAGTTTTGTGTGTGTGTGTGTGTGTGTGTGTGTGTGTGTGTGTGTGTGTGTGTCAGGGCATGCGGCAGCTTTGTGGTTAAAATGTGGGCCTCTGAAAGAGGACCTGTGAGTGTGTGTGTGTGTGTGTGTGTGTGTGTGTCCCCGCTCTTTGTGTGTATGCGTGTCTAGGTTGGCGTCAGGGCAGGCGTTGCGGTCAGCGTCGCCGTGCCAACAGTAACAGGCTCTAAGAGCGTGTGTGAAAGAGAGCTTTTCACAGGTCACTGACACCCCGAATGATTTCCTCGGCCTCCTCATATCCTCCGTCTGTCAGCCACGGGTTCTCTTCTCAAATTCAGCTCTACTCAATGTTCTCATTGGAACCTCAGACGCTTTCTCTGTTTTTATTCTCTGAGTGTTATTTCCACACATACCTTAACATTTATTCATTTAGCAGACGCTTTCATCCAGAGCGACTTACAAATGAGGAAATACAGGCAAAGTTATATATCAAGCGGAGAAGTAGTGCTACCGTACAAGACTTTTAATTGAGTTCTAGAGAAGCAAAGTGCGCAGAATAGAGGTGTAAGGGCAAGTGTAAGTGCAGGATTGTTTGTTTGTTTTTT
This sequence comes from Cranoglanis bouderius, assembly GCA_023630585.1. Lineage (NCBI taxonomy): Eukaryota > Metazoa > Chordata > Actinopteri > Siluriformes > Cranoglanididae > Cranoglanis > Cranoglanis bouderius. The sequence goes on from CM042566.1 coordinate 3,047,654, forward strand.
TTTATTATAATGGGGGGAGGGGGGGTGTAGTTAGGGGTTAGTTAAGTGCTCACGGAAGAGGTGGGTCTTTAGCCGTTTTTTGGAAGATAGTGACAGATTCCGCTCTCCAGATTGAGGATGGAAGTTCATTCCACCTCTGAGGGACAGTCAGTTTGAAGGTTCTGGAAAGGCACCTAGTGCCTCTCTGAGTAGGCACTATACCAGGCGTCGGACGTTAACCGATCGCAGGTTACGTGAGGGAACATAAACCTCAAGGAGAATGTTGAGGTATGGAGATGCTGTTCCAGACTGGGTCTTGTACATGAACATCAGGGCCTTGAATTTGATGTGGGCAGCTACAGGAAGCCAGTGGAGGGGGATGAAGAGGGGTGTGACATGGGGTTCTTTTGGGCTGGTTGAAGACGATGTGTATTTTGCATACACATTTAGAAAACAAAAAAAATTACAAACAAAAAGTTCTGATCTAGAGCCCTTGACGGTTCCCTGGTTGTGTCGCTCTGGAGGAAAAGTCGATTAGACGTTCCGTGCAGAACCCTTGCAAAGAGGATTACACAAACTTCACATGAGAATAATCACGTGATTCACGTGTGAATTGTTAGATCATTCGTATGTTATGTTTCATGTATTTCACATGTAGACTCTTTACATGTAATGCAAGTGTTCTTTTTTCTCCACGTGATTGATTAATCTATTCACATTTAATGCACGTATTTTTATTTTGCATGTTTATTATTTTTGACACGATCAATTCTCACGTTCATTTTTCACGTGTATTGCATGCGATTTTATTTTTCACATATTATTCACATGATGTCACACGTCTGTTTAATTGCGTTAAGATGAAATTTCAGGCTATACAATACTGAAATGCACCTTCACGTGTTCACGTGATCGTGTATTAGTCACATTCAAAAGTGTGTGATTGATTGCAATCCATGGGATCCTTTAAGTACGCTAAGAACCCTTAACGATCCAAAGAACCCCTTATTGAACCCTGTTTTCGAGAGTGTATACTGTAGTCTCAGGGCATGTTTACATGTACTGCATTTAATTATAAACCCTAGTGTTTACTTCATCAGCAAAATCACATCTGAACACAGTAACCTCACTCGGACCAAAAGCATGAACAGAACTACTGATCCAATAACACTGGTGAGTAAGAGGTGGTCTCGGTCTGCTTAGAAACAAACCCGAGAGCGGTTCTACTGCAGTGAGAACAGATTGGCTCGACCGCAGGAATTAAACCAAATACATTATGGGTTGTGGGCGCTCTTTTTTTTTTTTTTTTACACGCAAGCTGACACACGAGACTCAGACTGATCCAGAACCGTAGGCAGAACCTTTGGACCACTGGACCTTATTTATCAATCATTTAGTGAATTTGTGTGTAAATGTGCTTGTAGGCCAAACCGAACAACAACAAAAAAAATCCTGCCAGAGTTAAAAGGTTTCAGTAACACACCTACGTATAACAGCACATCCCAACGTGTTTTATTCCTCTTATATCGCAGCAGTTTGCCAACGTTTACATGTTTTCATGGAAATGAGAAACCGTAAAATCCTCTGTTCTGTGACGGAAAACTTACTGATTGCTACAAAGTACTGACACTGGAGACTCCTTCCATAAATGCTACGTAAACATGTCCTAACAGGAAATTTCACTATATCAACGATTACAGATTTTTCTATGTTAAATGATAACAGATTTTTTATACAAGTCCCTGTGAATGAGCTGTTACTATAGAAACGATAACATATCAAAAAGAGTGCATTAATATAAACCTGTGATTTGCATTCAACTCCTTCTGACCAATCAGATTTGAGAATTCAATCGCACTGTGCTTACTAACTCTAGCAGGTTAATAACTCTTACATTATACATTATACTGATGGTCATAACTCTCTATTGCGTATGATCTACAGCACAGCCGGTGTATGGATCTTTAATGTATTATGTGTTTCCCTGCGCCGACCTCTTTCTTCCTGTTCTGTTCCTCCTGCTGTGAAATGGCCTCTCCATCCCTCCTTCATTTTCTTCCTCTTCCTCCGCCCCTCTAATAATCTCCCCTTGTCCCTTGTGCCAAACCAACCTTACAAGTGTGTGTGTGTGTGTGTGTGTGTATGTGAAGGAATGGGAATCCTGCATGATGTTTCCACTGCTACTCGGATGAAAAGTTTCCCTTCGCCTTGGAGCCCCCGCGACCTAAATAAACACTCCTAATTGGCTGTGGAGCCCCAGTAGTCTGGCATTTCGAAAAGTCTTGCAGAGAGAGAAAGAGAGATCTGGTCCAGAAGTGTCCTGCTAGTTTGGCACAGTGAGTGAATGAGTGTGTGTGTGTGTGTGTGTGTGCTGTGGTTTTAGTGAAATCTTCAGCTTGCACTAAATAATAGGTTTTGTTTAGTCATACTTAAGCCTGTTTTAGACTGTGCAATTACAGTGGTCTTTTAAGAATCTTACTTGTCACACCGTATGACACGATCCCAATAAAATTCTTGGCCGAAATCTATGACGCACTGTGTTCGCCATGTCAGATTATGAAAGATCCTCTAACAATAGGCCTGCAATTGTTTTTACAGTCTGGTTTACGTCATGAATCACCGTGATCTGGCGCTCGTGCAGGAAATGGACTTGTATAACCAGAAACATTCTTCAAAGTGAGCTTGAGGTAATAAGAATTTTTGTTCTGTCCGTTAACATGTTTCGTTTATGTTTTGCCATTTACACTAATATATTTGTAGCTGTCCTGTGAGTTTCTCATAAAACTATACCTGGGGTGTCCAAAGTCTGGGCCCAGGACCAAATCTGGTTTGCAGACAGATATAAATTGGCCCACGGCGTCTCCGCCATTAGAATGTATGATAGGTGGTTCCCAATGGCCAACACATTGCAATTTTTCCTTTTACCTGATGGTGGCAGCAGCTAGTGGACAGTTAGCTAGTTAACACAGTTAGCTAAATTGCAAGAATCTTTATTTTTTTGACTATTCCTGCAAATTAATTTACAGAATGTTATTTAGTCATGGCTAACGCTGGAAACCACTAAGCATGGAAAATCTTTCATGAATTCTTGAAAGAGTCCTTAACTAAAGTGGTTTCGCAAACAAGTATTCAAAAGGACAATTTAATTTATGATAATGTTAGTTTGTCCAATTACCTTTGGTCCCTGAGGAGGGATAATGGGGACAACATATATAAAAATTGCTGTAAGTCCTACACCATTCACCTTTTTTGGATGTAAATGCCCTCAGATGAAAGTGGAAAATCTGCTCTTCTAGCTCATATTCACTCCAATATACTGTAGTAGGCATATTTATGACTCTGTGCAGTTCTCTAAAACTGATCTTGTGGGAGCTCCTTAACTCAGTGACTCTGGACATCCATTTTAATTTATTTTTTAAGTGTCATCCACATAGAAACTGTACCCATGCATGAGTGGAGCTTGAAATCATTTAATTACTGGTACATCCCCCCCCCCCCCCCCCAACAGGTTTCGTGCGATTTTCCCTAAAGATAATAATGTTAAAGTTAAGGTGAATAATGATTGTTTGTCATCAGATTGAATTATTTATTTTAGCATTTCAATAAATAGAACAGATGTTACAGTATTTATAGGGCAAGCAGTGAGCTACAGGAGTGGTCTTACTGAGACACACACACAGAATCACAGTACTATAAGGAGACATCAGTAGATATAAAGTGAGCAGCGAGAGCCAGAATACTAATAAATATATACAGTACTGTGCAAAAGTTTTAGGCGCATGCAAAGAAATGCTGTAGAGCAAAGATGCCTTCAAAATAATGAAATTAAATGTTTCTACATTAAAAAAAAAAAAAAAAAATCTGTAAAAAGCAGTTAACGGTAATAAAATCAATATTTGGTGTGACAAAAAAATAAAAATAGTAGTCTCCAGTACAATGAGTGCAGTTTTATAAGGAAATGAGCTGGTGAGTTTTATTGAGCATCTTGCAGAACCAGACACAGTTCTTCTGGACACTTTGACTTTCGCACTCGCTTCTTATTTTTGCAGCGAAACCCAGCAGCCTTCATTGTGTTTACTGTCTGAAAAGTGTCTCTTACGTAATATACTGCTTTCTTTAATGACATACAAACATTTTTCTGTAACGTTTAATTTTGTGCTAGAAAACTAATGTTTGGGAATCTAAAATGTTTTTTTTTTGTACTGACTTGATCATGTAGACGTCATAAAATAAAAAATCTATAACAAAGTTTGTACTAAAAAAAAAAATAGGGTGCTTAAAAGTTTTCTGTTGTTAGTTGTACAGGTTCCAGGAGTGAGGGATTGGGGAAGAAGGCCTCATTCTGGAGAAGTGCAGACAAAGAGATGAGGGGAAATAAAACTGGAGACTCTGGCAAGACCTACCGCTGTTCACTTTATCTCCCCTTTTTATAAGCCCAGTTTTATTGGTTTCATACAGCCACATGAGCCAGATGGAGGACGAGAGAGAGAGAGAGAGAGAGAGAGAGAGAGAGAGAGAGAGCGCTAAAGACCATGGTAAGGAATTTGACACTAATTGCACAGGTTGTCAATCTTGTAAAGCCGTCATAGGGGCTTGTTTGAATCTGTGCTCATATTAGAGAGTGACAGATTTAACGAGGTGTGAGAGAGGAGAGATTTAAGAAGATGAGGGGTTTAACTGTGTATTTTATTACCAAGAATAAACAAAGTGGTTTTGTGTGAAATTGTGGGTGTGTGCTCATATAAGTTGCAGTTATCACAATTAACATATGTTTACACAAATATGCTGCACTGTCTTTTACACACTGACATACGTACCATCATAGCCGACTATGTGTAGGTATACATGTGTGTTTCTGTCAGCGAGTAGCTCAAGGTGGCAGGATGAAGGACTTCTGAGCCTCAGGATGGCAAATCTAAGATTGTAGGGATTAAGATGGCAGGAATAGGAAGAAAATGCCTTAGAATATCAGGATTCAGTGCAATGGCAGGAGCAGGAGCTTGTATGCTTCATGAAATCGGGACTAAGAACTTATTAGTCTTGGATAGCAAAAGTAGGCTCAAGATGGAAGATGTAGAATCTTAAGGAGTTTATGGATCTTAAAATGGCAGGAATATGAGCATTTGGGCTTCAGCTTAGCAGGAGTAGGTGGTGTGGACCTTAGGATGTCAGGAATAGGAACTTATTCACCTTAGGATGGCCAGATCCAGAGCTCATAGACCTTAGGATGGCGAGAATTGGAGCTGGTGGGTCTCAGGATGGTTAGGAGTAGGAGGTGGTGTGGACCTTGAGATGGCAGGAGTAGGTGGTGTGTCCCTCAGGATGCCGGGAGTAGGAAGTGGTTCACCTCATGATAGCCAAACACAGAGCTTGTAGACCTTAGGATGGCAGGAGTATGAGCTTGTGGATCTTAGGATGGCAAAGTTATAAGTTTAAGGGCCCCAGGGTAGCAGGAGTAGGAGTTTGTGAACCTCAGAATGGCAGAAGCTGATGGGTCTCAGGTTGGCAGGATTAGGAACTTGTGGACCTTAGGATGGCAGAAGTAGGAGCTGGTGGGTCAAAGGATGGCAGGAGATGGAGCTAGTAGACCTCAAGAAAGCAGGAGTAGCAGCTGGTGGGTTCCCAGGTGTTGTAGAGGTAGAGGCTTCTGGACCACAGGGATATGAGCTTGCATACCTTAGGATGGCAAAAGATTTAACTTATTCACCTTAGGCTCGCATGAGTAGGAGCTTCTAGAATTCAGAAAAGCAGTCTTAGAAACTTGTGAGTCACTGGGTGGTGGGAGTAGGACTCAGGATGGCAAAACACAGAGCCTAGTAGACCTTAGCATAGCAGGAGCAGGAGCTTGTAGGCCTCTGCAGAAAAACGGGAGGTTGTGGGCCTCAGGCCAGCTAAAGTAGCAGCTTGTAGGTCTCAACACATAACAAAAAAGGTTACCGATTCCAGCTTTCATTTCTGTTGGATATGACCTTGTGTTGGCCAGAGACAGAACTCATGATGGCAGTGTGTTACTACTGATGTCACTGTATTTGACTAAACTTGGCTGAGTGGCCTTTCCCAGCTGGCCCTCTCTTCTCTCTTTTTCCCTCCCTCCCACATCTCCTATGAGAAGCTCAGCCTGGCAGCTCTTGTCTTTTGTGTCCTGCTATGAGTACAGCCCTGAATAGAGCATGGAGACTGAAAAAGACCCTTTACGGCAGCCAAATGTTTTTTTTCTCCATCGAGTGGGTTTTGGGGTTAGCTCTTAAACTTATATCCCCATGGCTGCTGCTTTAGATTCTTTCATGAAAGTAAGGGAGAGAGGGAGGGAGAGAGGGATTGGAGTTCAGCCTTGGGACGGGTTTTTTTCCTGCACATGTGTGTGGGTGAAGGTTTGGATGGGTACGGCTACAGCGAAAGTGTTGACATTGTGGGGATGTGTGAGTGGTTTGTAATGGAGGAACTGGCAGGTCATGCAGGCCACAACTTTGCCTCCTCACCAAGCCAAAAACTCTCTGGTCCACTGCATCTCTACAATAGGAATGATGCAATGAGGCTATGCTTTTACGAATTAATTTTAATTGAACAGATGTCTATGGTAAGAGCACAGCAATTTAAAATGTATGAATGGCATGAGTTTTGATGATGGTTATGATGATGATATACAGTATATTTAATAATTATTCAAACAGAAATTAAGAATACATTTAAAATTGTATTATATTTTGGGGGTCAAAGGCATAAGGGTTTGCTCTGTCATGCATTACAACAGCAGAATTTACTATTAAAACAGAACTACAGAGTCAATTCATTGATAACTGAAGAACAGACAAATACAATATTTGTATTTTTTTTTTTCTGTACAGGTCTGTGTAATATGGAATGTCATTTCAATGGGCCGAATCCCATTTAAACCTATATAAAAGGAATAAAATTGTATAGGAAGTCAGTAAAATGTCATGAGTGAAATACAGAGAGACTTAAAATTTTATTTGCCCATTATATCATGTTCACATTGTGAAAGGACCTCCAGAGATACTCTAAACGTGGCTATATACCTCACAGTCTGCTATATAATGCCAAGAGCATTTGTGGTCTCCCTATTTCACTCACTTGCCTTCTTATCTTCTATCTCCATTGAAGTCTGGCTTCATATACAGTACATCTATATAACTGTTGGCAGTTACTACATTAATTTTGTCCCTTTTTCAAACAGCAGAAATCAAAAGAAAAATTATTCCAGATGACGAAAGGAAACTTGTCAGCTCAGTTTAAACCTGATTTAAGGCAGTGTTGCTTTGGATGTTCATCAAAGCGCCATCGTGACACTCTTCCGTATTTGATTCCCCATACTGTGTACATCTTGCGGTGGCCGTCCATTGACTTTGGATTTTAGTTACAGCCCACAGGTCTCATTTAACATAGACATGTAACGTGTTTAGAACCATTCAATATGTTTAGCAAAGGGGATCAATGCTGGAAACTCATTTGTCTCCACACATGTTTATCTGCTTGGACTTATTTTTTTATCCATTTGAGGTCACCATAAGTTTATTTCTCACCCCCTGCTTCTTTAATAGAGGTATCCTTCAAGGTTCAATATCAGGCCCTATGTATTTGTTTTAACATTACTCCAGGATAGCTTTCTCCAAGTTCTTGGGGAACTCTTTCAAAATACTTCTCAAAAGGGCATTTTCACAATACCTGTGTCCGCACCCGGAACCGATTCTAGGCTCATTTGGGAGAGGGGCTCATAATCGCAAGTTTGTAGAACAGTGGTGTCCTGTTCTACAACACCTGAACAACAGGAGCAACACCTGAGTCTATTGAAAGCCAAGCTCAACTGATTAAACAGGTGGAATCAGGTGTGGCTCCTGCTTGATCGGAATGAAAACCTGCACCCACACTGGCCATTTGCAGATAAGATTGGGCATCCCTGATGTAGAAGAATTTATTCTGAATTGGGGATTGATTGCACAGTTCCATATTTCACTTTTGTGCCCACAGATTTATAAAATGCTAGGCACTAGCATTGTTTACAGTTTTTTTTCCCCTTTGGTGCCAAAACACAAGCGGTGAAGCACAGCACTTTCTGGGTGTGTGGCATGTCGTTGTGTAGGAATGCTTACAAAGGAGGAGCCTTTCTCATATAAGTAAGTTTGTAGCCATGTAGGCCAGCAGGACATGTGCATTTTTGCGATGCACCAGTGCACTAGTCCCATAAACCCTTTCCCCATCATCACAAAACTTGAAATAGGAAGTAACACGATAAGTTTAACCAATCACGTAACTCTGCATGCAGTGCTGAGAGGGGATAGCTTTGACACCTGATGTGGACCACACCACGGTTCTGTTGAAGTGAGCCCCAGACCACCATTTTCAAAAGAGCCAGGGATCGGTTCTCTGGACTGCTCCTGATCTCAAAAACAACTTTCACATTTCACCAAATGTACCGAATGGTTCAGAAAAAACAAACAGAAAAGAGTTAAAACTACCTACTTAGAACCTTACAATGACAGAGATTTACCAGTCAGTCACTGCTTTTGCATTACCTGGCACCTCTATCATGCATTTTTTAACATCTTTAGCATCTTAAAAGATTTTTCAATTTATCCCTCTGAAAGACCGCATAAAGATTCTGTGTAGAACCCTACAAAGATTCCAGGATAAACCCATTAACCATCGAACACTTTGTTTAGGTGTAAACAGTGTTATAAAGTTACTGTATATAGAGAGGTTTTATTTTAAATTATGATGCTTATTTGCCATTCAAAAATTGTGGTGGGACGGCATAGGGCACTGTTTCCTCATGATGACTACATACCTATCAGACTAGGATTTTTCCTTCAATGTGGCGTGAGTGAGCGGTCAGATACGTATGAAGACCACTACTTTTGTTGTGTTACACCCCTAACTGGCATGGAGTGAAGTATTTGTTGTGAAAACACACGTCTTCTGAAGTGTTTCCCAAGCCTCTTCACTATACCACAAATTAACACCATCCAATCCAAAAGTCTCTCACACATTGTCCCTGAGGTTGTGTATTTGGGAGACCACTAAAAGCAACCTGTCACTTTATGGAAATTCAAGAAGTATGGTCTAGTGTTTGTGTGTGTTTTTTTTTGCATGTGTATAGGAACGTTGATCTGTGGTTGGGGGATGCTCTAAAGGACGCTGTGATTTTTTTTCCACAGACGACGTCAAGTCTTCAGTATTTACCCCGGCAACTGACTATGTGAGAGGGAGAACGAACAGAGAATGGAGGGAGGGAACACTGTGAGCTTCTTCCGAAAGGGGCAGGCAGCCAACATCAACAGCCGACTCCAGTAGGTCGGCACAGGAAGAGAGAAAGAAAGCGAGAGGGGGAGAGGGAGAACGAGTATGGGCCCAGAGCCTGATTTGTGTGCCTGCTTTTTTGTGTGTTGCGGTTTGTGTTCAGGCTCCATGGAGCTCCTCCAGCACCGGCACACATTCCTTTTCCATTATCCCTCACTCTTTATGGGCACGCACACAATCACACATTCCAACCTCTCCTCTTCTGATCACCGTTTGGCTACATGGAGGGGATAAATTTGCAAAGCATTGCTGGAAATTTATTGGTATGCATAATGATGCCACAGAACATCAAATGTACAGTACGTGCATCTTTTTTATGTATCTGATTCACACAGCATGTACTACACATCTTCATTCGGGTCATGTAGGTCAACAGAACACGTCTTTGTAATTGGTGAATATTCCAGCTTGAATAAAATATCTGTTCAGAAAGGAAACTTTGGTCTCTGGTCTCTGTAAAATAAATGTGGAAGTGGACCGCCAACATCCAACCAATCAAGACAAGGAGGATCCCTGTTGATCATGTTGCCTGTCAATTTAGAAATCCCTGACTCTTACACTGAAATTTGGGGATGTAGCTTTGGATTGAACACTTAAAGGTCAGGTTTTTGGTTGTTTGTTAAAACAGCTAGCAACATCCACCAAAATCACTGACTGTATTTTTAGTTATTCATCATTAATCTGTCAAATCTGCATGGAGCAGGAAGCAGAGAGTTCTTTAAAGGATGCATTTCTTTCTAAAAATGCATGAGAACACAACTAACAGCAAGAACAATTTACTCATAATCCATTATCTTCAAGAATCCATTATTTCAAACGGATTCGGTAGCATTGGCATGCACAAACAGACAAGGCTAAGGTATACTCAAATATAAGAAAACAGACAAGGGTCAGAAACAGGAAGTAATTTTTTGGAACAATGGGTAAACACAGGAACGTGACAGTCATGAGGAAATGACACACCATAAACCAAACTGGAAAGGAATTTGGGCATGCCACTGGGGGTGCAACTGGGAGATGCACAAAAGATGGTAGAGGAGATGCTTTTGGTAGGAGCTGGGCATCTGGCCACATAATCATAGGCCATAGTGATTACGTCCACCACCCAGTGGACCAGCCTTGGCTTACACAAGGAAGAACTTTGTGTCTTCCTCCATGACAGATAAACAGATAATCTGAAGATTGAATGGTCTAAATAACACCATACAGTGTGTACCGGCAACAACCGGGACTGCTCTGCAGGCTCCCCTTCAGGAATGCTGCATAATTGGGTGATATGACCTTGGCCAGACATTCCAGATTGAACCAAATGGTCACCAGGTCATTCAGTTCAGCATCTTGCATGGGCTCATAAGGGCAGCACAAGGGGCCAGATCCCATGCCGGGTTCTTGGGGAATTCTGGCTTATAGAAAAGGCATGTTCATGATTCCCCAGAGAGATGCCATCCATGGTACTTTGAGTGGAATATACAGTACATGGAGTCTTGCCACTGTCAATCAGTCTCCGAAGAAAGGTGAGTACTTTGGGAATCAGGCAATGCACCAGATTCGGTTGACGAGGTGCACACCATTTGTGGAACAGCTTCCACGTAAGGGCATGCAAGGCTTGTGTTGTAGAGGGTCTTGCACTTAGGAGTGTTTCCTGAACAGCTAGGAAGAAGTCCTCAGTTTGTGATTCATTCTCGAGAGGATCGGTGGTGGTGTCAAGTCTCTCTGGCCATTTGGGATAACAGATCTACTCGGGCAGGAAACCACCAGAGTGTTCCTCCCACTAGTGGAAAGTAAGATCTTGCAGGTAGAAATAAA
>CM042566.1:3063753-3141253 GCA_023630585.1 Cranoglanis bouderius
GTAAGCAAGTGGTATTCACGTAAGGATGAAAGGAAGGAAGGAAGTAGATAAGTAAGTAGTATGTATGTACATAAGTAAACAAGTAGGGTAGGCAGTAGGGAAGGAAAGAAGGAAGGAAGGATGTAGGTAAGTAAATAAATAAGTAGCATTTACATAAGTGCGTAAGGAAGGAAGGAAGTAGGTAAGTAGTAAGTATGTAAGTAAGGTAGAAGGAAAGAAGGATTGAACAAACAAACAAACAAACAAGTGATGGAAATAGGTAAGTAAGTAAATAAGTAAGTCAGTAGTGCATATATAAGCAAGGAAAGAAGGAAGTAACAAAGGAAGTAGGTAAATAAGGAGGGAAAGAAGGAAGGAAGGAAGGAAGGAAGGAAGGAAGGAAGTAGGTACAGTAAGTAAGTAATAAATGATGGAAGGAAGTAGGTAAGTACATAAGTATGTGAAGAAAGAAGGGGGGAAGGAAGGAAGGAAGAAACAAATGAAGTAGGTATATACAGAAGGAAGGATGTAGTATGTAAGTAAGCAAGTAGGGTAGGAAGAAGGTAAGAAAGTAAGAAAGTATGGAAGGAAGAAAGGAAAGAAGTAGGTAAGTAGGTAAATAAATAAATTAAGTCAGTTATACATATGTAAGGAAGGAAGTAGGTAAGAACGACTGTTTATACAGTAGCTGCTATAACGTAAGTAAACCAGGAACTAACTTGTTTCGTGGACGTTCGACAACATTAAACAGATAAAAGTATGATGCTATTTAATAAATAAAAAATTGTAATCGTGGGCATATTGCTGTGTTATTACAGGAATAAAACACTTGGGGACGTGCTGTGTTATACACACCTTGTCCTGTTTTATTCCTTACTTAATTAAAACCAAGTTCTGGGCATGTCACTAGTCATATCTACTGCATTAAGCAATTGTAAAGCAGAATTGTAAGGTATGAAGTGATATAAAGTGAAATTATAGAGTTAGAATTAGAGATTAGATTAGAGATTAGAAATTTTAAACATTACAAACTGCAGCTTTAAAATCCCTATTAATGTTGGAATGGCAGCTCTGGACCGCAGGAGAGGAGTATCATGGTATGCAAGGAGGGTACATACCAGAAGAGATGTAATTTACCTAAATGTGTGTGTGTGTGTGTGTGTGTGTGTGTGTGTGGGGGTGTGTGTGTGTGTGTGTGTGTGGGTGGGTGGGGGGGTGTGTGTGAGATATGGCATTTTATCGCAGTCTTATTCTCCAGACCAGCTGTTATCTAGAAATTTGGCCCAGGTGAAAAACCACTTAGAGTTTTAGAGAGAGCAGGACAGGGAACCCCAGTGCTCGGCTTTTCTTCTGTATCGCACACACACACACACACACACACACACACACACACACATATCTAAGCGTGTGCCAGCAGCCCTCCATATTCGCTCTCTCCACAGTGAACACTTAAGAGGATTGCGACGTCTCACGATGGGAACAGACTGCAGAACAGAGAGACCATGAAGAAACAAGACAATAATCCTTCCCAGATGCTCCAAATGCGCACACACACACACACACACACACACACACACACACACACACACACACACACACACACACACACACAAAATATACGCTTTACGTATAGCCTATTCCCTATACAATACAAACTCTTCTATCATTTCTATACAAAACGACCACTGATCATCAGGACGTATAAATAGGAACAGTGGTGTAAAATTTACATTACAGTTTGAACAGAAGTGGAACTATATGTAAAAGTTGAGATCAAATCCATAGCCTTCGCTTGTTCCTCTGGGAGAGCACTTAAAGGTTCTAAACAGAACCCTACAACAGTGTTTTCCTATCATAATGGGTTCTTGCAAGCTGACAACCTTTGAAGAACCCACGAGTTATTAATTTCTTTTTAATATCTAGGACTTGTCATTTAACATTTGGTTAAACTGTCTTGGTGCTTGGTAAATGGGTTTTAAGTGATCTTAATGGGTTTATTAGATAACTAAGGGTCCTCAGACTCCTCAAAAGGTAAGATCAAGACTTAAATCTTTTTTTTTTTCTTTTTTTTTTTTTTGCATAAAACATGTATTATTTACTCTACTTAACTCTTAAAAATGAAGCACCATTAAGGGTTCTTCGTTTATATAAAGAACACTTAATTTTTAATGTAGAACCATACAAAAAAGTGATTTCCTATCAGAAAGAATTCAAAACAGAACCCTGTTTTGGATGCTAACAACATTTAATTTAATCTAATTAATACTTCAAGAACCCTTGAAGAACTTTTGTTTTTCAAACAGTGATGATTTTCTTCTGAATACCTAGAACCTGTTGTTTAACATTTAGCTAAACTGTCTTGGTCTTGGTACGCTTGAGAATTTTTTTCAAGGTTTCTTTAAGGGTTCATTCTATAGCCTTGACTCTTTAAAGACGTAGAACCCTTAAGAACATGGGATGTTCTATATTGATCCATACAATGGTGTTCTCCTACCAGAAAGGCTTCAGAGTAACTTTTTCAAGCTATGAACCCTTAATTATCCAAGGAACCCTTAAAGATACCTTCATAGAAGATACGAGTGATTATTTTCTTCTGATATCTAGAATCTGTCATTTAACATCTAGGTAAACTGTCTTGGTCTTGGTACACTTGGGGAAAAAATGGATTCTTTAAGGGATCTTCAAGGGTTCATTTATTGGGAAACACTCGGTTGTCAGGTTCTCCATATAGCCTTGAAGGGTCCTGACAAGAATATAATTTGGATATACTGAAAACATTTTCATTTCGGCTGTTCCCAGTCCTTGTTACAAATGTATGCATCAAGACTTAAGTCTTTTTCTTGTTTAAAAACTTTATTTATTGACTTTTAGCTTTTAAAAAAGTAAAACCCTTAATGGTTCCTTGGCTTTTCTTATCTGAGGAAAAACTTAAATGTTCAGTGTAAACCCATACAACAAAGTGTTTACTTGTCAGAAAGGGTTCTGAGTAGCTTTTATTTCCAAGCTAAAAACTGGAAATAAATATCTGAAACTAAATATCTGAATATTCAAAGGGAAAATGGTTCAATGATCCAGTGAACCCCTAAAGAATCCTTGAAGAACCCATTTTTTCTAAGAGTGTATTAACTGGGTAAGTGTGTGGTACAAACTCCAAATTATTGCTAGAACCTAATTTACTAGAACCTGTCAGGTGTTTGACTTGGTACATGTACTTGGTACTCTTAAAAAAGGTTCTTTAAATGTTCTTCAAGAGTTTAGTGAATAATGGAAGGTTTTTAGCCTCCTACACGGGTTCCATTTTGTTCCATACGTTTTCTAAAAAGGGCTAAAGAGTATGTGATTTGGTGTATATTATAGATACCTTAAAATCCAAGTATTCATATCAGAAAGGGTTCCACGTAGCTTTTATTCCAAGCTAAAACCTGTTATTTATGCAATTAACCCTTAAAGAACCCTTGAAGAACCCTTTTTCTAAGTGTACCAAGACAGTTGAGCTAAATGTTGAACAACAGACAGGTATTAAGAAAAAAAAAGTGCAGTAATTTGGAGTTTGTATTGCACACTTACCCCGTTAATACATACACTCTTAGAAAAAAGGGTTCTTCAAGGGTCATTGGGTAAACTTTTAGCCACCAGAAAGGTTCTACCTAGAGGGTACTACATAGAACCCACAGTTGGACAAGCAAAGAACTTTTAAGGGTTATACATTTTCTAACAGAAGTTTATTTTCTGAACTGTTTGGTACTTGGCACACTTAGGGGGTAAAAGGGTTCTTAAGGTTTCTTTAAGGGTTTATTGGATAATGGAAGTTTCGTAGCCTCCTAAAAGCATTCTATTATGGTTGATTAAGTGTTCATTACAGGGAAACACTCTTTTCTTGGGTTCTACATAGAACCTTCCACTGGAGAGAACCTTTAAGAGCTCTAAATTTTCGAAGAGTGTATGATTTGGAGTGTTGGTGCCTCCCAGCTCCAGGGTTCCAGGTTTAATCCTGAGTTCAGGTTACTGTCTGTGTGAAGTTTCACATGTTCTTCCCGTGTCCGTGTGGGTTTCCTCAGGGTTCTCTGGTTTCCTCCCGCCTCCCAAAAACATGTCGTTAGGTGGATTAGCTATGCTAAAGTGCCCCTCGGTTGTGAATGAGTGTGTGTGTGTGTGTGTGTGTGTGTGTGTGTGGTGCCCTGCGATGAATAAGCATCCCATCCAGGGTGTATTCCCGAATCATGCTCAGCGTTCCCGTGTGTCCGCCACATACCATTTTGTTTTTAAATACCTGAGAACCTTTTAAATTCAGCATGGACATAATTTAAAGTTCACTCACTTTATTTATTTATTTCTTTATTTATTTCCACTTTTGAGATTACACCACAATTCTCCAGTTCTATTTTCGGAACTATTTCCATCCTGATTTTGAGTTTTGAGAACCCTCCGATGCCGCACACACACATTAATGTAACACACCGCAACACAAAAGCACTTTTTTTTTTTTCTTCCAGTCTGGCCAAATCATTACTTCCAGCCTGGACTAAATGACAAAATTCTTCTCATGTGCCAGGAAAAATCTTTCAACCATAACGTACACTCACACTCACACACACACTTACACATACACACTCTCAGACGGGAAGGCATCATGAACAAGGTGTCTCTTTAATGCCTTTCAGCTGCTCAAACAAGCAAAGCATTGTGTGTGTGTGTGTGTGTGTGTGTGTGTGTGTGTGTGTGTGTGTGTGTGTGTGTGTGTGTGTGTGTGTGTGTGTGTGTGTGTGTGTGTGTGTGTGTGCGCGTGTGCCTGCTGAGCTCAGATCATCAGAGCTCGGACAGGTAACACCGACACATCTTTACCCGCTGCACACAGGCCACCTCTTTGTGATTTGTGTGTGTGTGTGTGTGTGTGTGTGTGTGTGTGTGTGTGTGTGTGTGTGCTGTCATGGATGTGGACATCCAGACAGAACGCTGGGTTAACAAGGCATCCAGGGATCATGCTGTCAGATTCAGGCATTGAGATTCCCTCATCCTGAGCTGTCACCACCTTCACACACACACACACATACACACACACACACACACCATATCCTACATGTCTGACACGTCCATGCTATTCCTTTACACCGTATCTGAGAGCTCACATGTTCGTTTCACCGAGCTCAAATCCCTGTCTCTGCTCGAAATGCCATTTCTCAGGCCAGCTCGGGCCGAAGCTGTGCCGCCCGGAGCAGAACGACGGAACCGTACAGTGCCAGCCTCGCAGGTCTTGGCAGAGAAAGTGAGGATTAAATTAAGAAAGAAAAGAGAAGCTGAGATAGAAACAGAGGAAGGGGAAGAAGGAATACGGAAGCTTTTCACAGCTGATCGGGTTCAGTCACATGACTTATACGAGATAAAATAGAAATATAAGGAAATTGTTGCAGAGCTTGACAAGTAATATACAAGTAATAATACAAGCATATAAAACATTTTCAGAGCTTTCAAAGTAATTCTAAGATTATATCATATATTATATCATGGGCAAAAAATGTTAATGTAAAATAAAGATTCCAATTAGAACCAAAAAGGGTTTTTCAACCTGATGCCATAGGAGAACCCTATTAAGTTACCCAAAGAACCTTTTACTGTCTATTTATTGGTGCTTTAAAGAAAACAGAAATGGTTCTCCACAGCAGTGCCACAAGGAACCATGTTATCATAAGTTCTCCAAAAAAAAAAGCCCTTAGATATTGCCTTAAGGAACCAAAGAAAGGTTCTTAAGAGTGATGCCAAGTGAACCTTTTCCAGTCCTACAAAGAACCTTATAGGGTTCACTATTGAAAGAACCAATACACTGCTCTGAAGAACCTATAATGAATCATAAAGAACTTCGTTAATCTCCACAGAACCATAAAGCTCAGCTCAAGAACCCTATACAACGAAAAATGGTTCTTGACAAGAGGAATGTTCTTTGCAGAACATATGGTGCTGTACAGATCCATTGAAGGACCTTCATTTGTAAGAGTGTATAAACATGGTACTGTAGTGTTGCTCTCTCACAGTTCCAGAGTTCCTGCTTGGATCCAGAGTTTAGGTTATGGTTTGTGTTTGTGTGTGTGTGTGTGTGTGTGTGTGTGTGTGTGTGTGTGTGTGTGTGTGTGTGTGTGTGTGTGTGTGTGTGTGTGAGTGGTGATCAGTAACAGACTAGCATCCCATCCAGGGTGTATTCCCACCTCATGCCTGGTGTTCCCGGGATAAGCTCTGGATCCACCACGACCCTGACCCAGGATTAATGCTGAATTTGACTTACCTCAGAAATGGGAAGTTAGAATTACATTTTTTTTCCACCTCCATACTGACAGGTACAGATCGGCGGAAAAAACAATGGACGCCTCCATGTTTGTCGCCTCAGAACAGCGAGCTGTAGAGTCAGTGTTATAGATTTAACAAGCCTGGAGCCTGGAGCCTATCCCAGGGAGCTTGGGGCACAAGGCGGGAGACAATCGCACACACATTCACTCATTATGGACAATTTGGAAATGCAAATCAGCCTACAATGCATGTCTTTGGACTGGGGGAGAAAATTAGAGTACATGGTGGAAACTCCCGAAGCACAGGGAGAACATGCCGGGTCCGTGCACGCAGGGCGGAGCCGGGATTCGAGCCCCCAGCCCTGGAGGTGTGAGGCAAACATGCTAACCACTAAACCACCAGGCCCCCCACTTACTGAAGAAGAATGAATGAATTAACAGAAAAATATACAGTATATAAAGTATTTGAAGAGCTTTGAAGGCAATATAGCACCACTTTGAATGGATTTAGAGTGATTCTAAGATTATATCTGACATCAGTATCTTAAAATCACAACCTTAAACCTTCTACCTCTAGTTTTATTTTTTCCCAGAAGAGCGTAGCTTTTGGTGATATCTTTTGATTCTGATTCCTCTCAGTGTTTCTTCCTCATGTCGTCTCAGGGAGTTTTTCCTTGTCACTGTTCATTAGGGATCTAAATCTACATCCGGATTTCTCTAAAGCCACTTTGTGACAATGTCTCGTGTTAAAAGCGCTATAGAAGCTAAATTAAACAGGGTTGAATTATAATTTTAAGGTGTAAGATGTATGTGAGATGAGGTGTGACACATCTAATTCACTCTAATTTCCTGATAGTGTGTGTTCTCTGTAATAAACATCGGCTTGAAGCTCAGTACAAGTGCATGTGTGCATGTTTTGTTTGTTTTTTCTTTTTAAAAAACGGTACTGTATTTGTAATTTCATACATTTTCCAGAAGAGGGCAGTGTAACAAACACGGCAACGTTCAATTAGAGACTGAATACACATTAGGGGTCTTGGGTCAATGTACAGAAGAATAAAAAATAACTCAAGTCACTTGCTTTCTGAGTCTTAATGCAATTCATTTAAACTTTTTTTTTATTTTGGTGTGCTCATACTTATCATCTAACCATCGTCTAACCGTTATTTACGGGTGCATTTATATATACCTAAAACGACTTAAAGGATATAATTCAAGCATAGAGCTATAAATATGCAAACAAATAAAAAATAAATAAATAAAATGGACTGGAACGCAGAGATATCGATGTGTTTTATTTTAATTAGGAGTTAAATATGGCAGGTGAGGTCAAATGTAAGCTCTTTAATATATTTCTTCTGAAAATAGAGATTAGGTATTTTTAAAGGATTTAATGTCTGTTATGAGGTTTTACAAAAGTCAGTCTCCGGGATTGGGGGGTTTGAATCCCGCCTCCTCCTTGTGTGCGCAGAGTTTGCATGTTCTCCACGTGCTTCGGGAGTTTCCTCCGGGTACTCCGGTTTCCTCCCCCGGTCCAAAGACATGCGTTGTAGGCTGATTGGCATCTCTAAATTGTCCGTAGTGTGTGAATGGGTGTGATTGTGCCCTGTGATGGGTTGGCACCCCGTCCAGCGTGTCCCCTGCCTTGTGCCCCGAGTCTCCTGGGATAGGTTCCAGGCTCCAGGCTCCCCTGTGTAGGATAAGCGGTACGGAAATGGATGGATGGATGGATGGATATACTGTATGATAAACTTGTTCGAAGACTTATTACTGTATTTCATCCAGGCTGAAACTCGACATGTTGCACGCAGGCTGCTGCGCTCCAGATGAGAAGCTGTTGACCAGCCGTCAAATCGTGCGACAAAAAAAAAAAAAAAAAAAAGGCCGAAAACAAGATGGCTGGCTTTTCTCCACGCGAACACACAAGGAACCAGAGCCCACACAGAGCACTGAAGCGTTTCCTTTCCAGGTCCCTGATCAGAACGAGAATTCTGAGCTGGGAATTTTCTCTGGATGAGTTTCATTTACAGGGCTGCAGAGTGAGGCATGGCGGTGTCATAAAAATTTATAGATGAGATGATGAGATTCAGCGACGACACAAGACATCAGCGTGTGTCTCATGATCTCATATCTTTTCTGCACCTAAATTTCACATTAATCTTCATAATTAAGATGTGATCTTCTTCAACGGTGTCCAAGAGTTATTTTGTAATGGTTTTTTTTTTGTTTATTTTAAACTCCATTTTCACTTAACAGTTTACCCACAATGCTATTTGATTACCTGCTGATAGTGCTGCAGTTGGACTTCATCCCTTCAGCCCTCACTTCATCCCTAACTAAAGAGAGAGAGAGAGAGAGAGAGAGAGAGATGCAGCAGTGCTTTAGTGTTTTAGTCTGTCCAGCTCTCTCATCTCATCGTCTGTACACTCTGCTCAAACAGATCAGCTTCCAAAGCTTCTAAGATCACTGACTAGCCGAGGATCTGTCGTGACTCAAACGCGTCATAACATTCTACAACTCTGCATCCGACATCTCCACTACTTCTACGCTGGATTTCTCGTTAACACGATGCTAAAAGTCGCTGGAAAATGGTGGAGTGAGGTGGAAAAGAAAGCTCTCGCTCTTGAGCTGACAGTGAATCCTGAGTGTTATCTCTTATGTCTGAGACACATCAGAGCGACACACAACCGCTAACTTCTCACAGGAACAATAAAAATCCAGCACCAACCAACAAATCAGCACCAGAATCAGAAAATGTTCAATATAAACTTATCATGTTTAAGCTCCAGGATTATAAAGGTCTTCATGCTTTATTCGCTTTACTGTTCTAAACTCTAAAGAAATGTTTTTTTTGTGTGTGTGTGTGTGTGTGTGTGTGTGTGTGTGTGTGTGTGTGTGTGTGTGTGTGTGTGTGTATAATTAGATTCATTCCAAAGAAGGCGTGTGCTTCTCGGGTTGAACCCAGACTGACAGTTCCCACTCCTGGTTCTGTCACTATTCCTGTCTTGCATTTCACGATTCCTTCATTCTCTTCGTCCATGTAATTTAGCTCTTCCCCTTCTATATGTTTAAACATATGGTTTCTAACCAACTGCATACTGCAGCTCATAACATTCACTTTTAGCATCGGAGCATGCCTGAAAATCCTACAGTAAAGAACGATTAAAAAAGAAGAGTAGCTCTGGCTGTAATTCAAATCACAGGTTTATATTAATGCCCTCGTTTATTCTAATACGTTTATCGTTTCTATAGTAACAGCTCATTCACAGTTACAGTCGACGCTCCGCTGAATCGAAGCCTAATACAAAATGTATTAAAACTTTACTATTTAACAAAGAACAACGTAAAAATCATTCATCTGTTGAGGTTTTCTGTAAGGAGATTTTTTTTATTTTACATTATGGAAGGAGTCTCCAGCGTCAGCGCATTTTCTGACATGACAAGTTGCAACGTTTTTGTTTTATTAACTTCAAGACAGAGAAAAAAAAGAGAGGCTGGTGAGGGAAACGACTGCTGCTATAACATAAGTGAGAACAGGAACTAACTTGCTTCACAGATGTTCCCCAACATTAAATGTATCTATAAAGGGATAAAAAAATATTTTTTTTTAATTCTAATCTTTGGTATCTAATCTGTGGTATAAGAGGAATAAAACACTTCAGGATGTGCTGTTACAGAAAAATAACCAACTTCAGGGATGTAAGAGTAAATCTGTTGTTGGTTATTTTCCTATAACAGCATGACTCGGAGAGTTTTATTCCTTCAATTCAATTCAATTCAGTTTTTTTTTTTTTTTATATATATAGTGCTTTCAACAATGGATATTGTCACAAAGCAACAAACTTTTGGAAGATAAAAGCTGCATTTTAGACATAAAGTGATAAAAAAATATTATATATATATATATATATATATATATATATATATATATATATATATATATATATATATATATTATAAAGTTCCCTACATATAAGATGTTAGAGGGAGTTAATCTAACCAGCTTGAATGCTGTGTATAAATTAAATAAATTAAAATGTGTAGTGTGTGTGTGTGTGTGTGTGTGTGTGTGTGTTAGTTATATGGTCACGTGACCAGAGCCATTTCCTTCCAGCATGCACTTGAAAAAAAAAAAAGGAAAGTAAGTAAAACATGTTACAATGTGAATTATATTTGGAGCATTCATTAAATTCAATGGATATATTATTGATCATATGATCGTACAGCTAGATTAATTACATTTTAGATATGAGGAGTAAATGTAAAAGTAAACATGTAAAAAAAAAAAAAAAAAAAAAAAAATTTAGCCTGTAATATTGTTCATTTAAATGTAAGAAAAGGGGATACAGTTTGTTTGGGGTGGAATTTAATCTATCAGAACTGATCGCCTTCTGAATAAAACGTATAGTTTTGCTTATTTATTTATTTTTTTAATCAAAGATGCCACAGTGATTGATATCCAGAGAAAGCAATGTGTATGCAGTATCACATACTGTAGCTGATCAAAGTTCTGGACTCAGTTACAGATTTCATGGCCATGTTAAGGAAGCACCGTGTTGGGAATATTTGCTAATCGTGTTTGCCCACATGTTTCATTTCCTAATATACGGTGTCCTTTTACACCACAGATGTTTTGAGGCACTGGCCGTGGGAGCCTGAGCGCGTTTGGAGATGGCGCTGTGCGCAGACTGAGCAGCCCGAAGTTCCGCACAGCGCAGACTGAAAGTTGGCTCATAACAAGCGAACACCTCGAACACGGACTGGATTTTCTTCTTGGATTACACGCGGAATTTCACTGCAACATGCACACACCGGACTCTGATACGAGACTGACACAGGACGTGTGTTTGTGTGCGTGTGTGTGAGTGTGTGTGTGCCGGGGTTTTGTTAGAGGACTCTCATGTAAAGGAGTGAACTTTGCTGAAGTTTTCTTTGGTGCGTTTTTTTTTTTTTTTTTTTTTTTTTTTTTTTTTGGATCGCAGTGACTTTATGATACGGATGTTTTCCCCAAGCGGAGAATGAACGAGGCGGGCGATAAGGACGCGGTTGCGGTGCCGCGGAAGCACCGACTCATGTCCGCGGTCCACGGAGGTGCGTCTCCCGGTATCGCGTGCAGACCGGGTCGCGTGCCGAACGGCGTCTCGTTGGTGCACTGCTTCATATGCGGCAGCGGAGTGACGCCGGGCAAAGAGCTGCAGCTGCAGGTTAAGTACCGGCACGGAAGCACGCCTTTCTTTCCGTTCTTGCAAGGCCAGGAGCCGGCACCGGGCGCCGCGGAGGTCGGCGCCGACGGGCACGCGCTCGTGTGCGCCGTGTGCCACTGTTTCCTGCGCGAGCAGTGGAACGCGTTCGAGCGCAGCCGCACGCCGCTCGACAAGCGCGTGTACTGGCTCAAGAGACCGCACCAGTGCGACGCACGCCGCGCTCCCCGGGACTGGGACGCGGACGCCACGCCGACCGCGAGCGGTCAGAACGGCGACGGCGACGAGTCCGACTTCTCGTCGTTCTCGGATAACGAGCACGCGTCGGATCAAGACTCGGATGCCGCAGACAGAGAACGAGGAGTACAGGAGAAAGGGAAGTGCCTCAAAATCCCCGTTGCCGGTAGAGCGTGCAAGGACGGCGCCGGGATTAAGAGCAGTTCCGATTCGCAAAGCGTTGCGCGTTACCGGGCCGGTGTTTATAACACTCAGGACGCGGAGAAGTCTGAGAGCGCGTTGCTGTCTGGCTCTGTGATGATGAATCACGTGTCCCACACGACGCTGGCATTGGCACGGCTCCACGGAAACCTGGCACGGCGTGATTCTGAAAGCCCTTCCGGTGACACACCCACCCAGGACGGAGGGATTGTAATGCGGGACAGGCGAAGCGGCTGGAACTCCAGGCTGCAGCAGCTGCTCTTCAGCCCTGGTGAGGATATTGCACATGCACATGCCAAAGAAGCCGGTCTTAATCAGTTGTGTGACTCTGATGCATCTGATGGCAATGAGATTAATGTAACCAGTGATGAAGATAGGGAGGATGAGAGGAGAAGACAAGTTGGATACCAAGTTATGGACAGACACGTGTGCTACATCTGCGGCAGCCGACTTCTCCCGGGCATCCGCTTTGAAGTGTGTGTACAAAAGCAGGAGAGAGCTGCCACTGAGCCTTTCTTCCCCTTCCTGTGGCTGCACACACCTCCGCCAGACGCTCTGCCGATAAGCCCAGGGGGCCGCACGCTAGTATGTTCCAGCTGCCATGCTTCACTTATGCAGCAGTGGCAGGGCTTTGAGCTGGCGGACGTACCTGTCCTGCAGCGCCTTTATGTAGTGCCGGTAAACGTAGGTGCCACAACGTCACCCGATATGGATGGCATCGGGTCTTTACCCAAAATTCGCCCTCTCCCTTCTATACATCCTCCCAAAGAGGCCTGCTATTTATGCGGGCAGGACTGTGCCCAAGACATCAGGGTGGCATATTCCCGTGCCGGGGTAGGCAAAGCCCGTGGTGCCATGTACTTTCCATTTATCAACCTGCTTCCGTGCCCACCCAACGCCCAAGGCATGCGAGATGGTCAGGTACATTGCTGCGCCACCTGTTACACCATCTTAGAGGACATCTGGGCAGCATACCGTCTCTGCCTTAGTGAGGAGCTTATCACTTCTGTCAGCACCTTCCTCGGGAGATACCACCAGACCACTACTGCAGGAGGAGTTTCAAGCAGTCTTGTCAGAGCACAGGAGAGCATTTCTGCTTCCCTTCACCACACCTCCGTGTGTTACCTGTGCGGGACGGAGCTCTCTGCAGGCACGGAGTACCAGCTTCATGTTAATCCTCCTGGACGATGTGGAGAGAAAGAGCCCTTCTTCCCTTTCCTCACCGTGCATGCGCCGGCCCCTTGCGCCCGTCCTGCGGATGCCACCGGCCTGGTGTCTGCTTGTTCCCTGTGCTATCATGACCTGCTGGCTCAGTGGGCGCAGCACGAGGCTGCAGGATCAGGGCCCTCTAGCAGCCCCTGGTCACGTCAATACAGCTGCGAAAGTTTTGTCTGCTTTTTCTGCAGGCAGGAGAAAAGGAGGGCGTTGGGGTTGAGGGCAGTCAACGTCGCTCGGCTGCCCGTCTTCCTCTATGCCCCACGGGTTAGCCACACTCTTGTGGTGGATGATGGGAAACAACTTACAATTGGCTCGTGTGTGGAATGTAAATCCATGGTGTTGGCTGGACAGAACATGCAGCAGGATGGCACGCTGGACCGTGGAAGACCAGCAGGGAATAAGCAGAAGGTAAGAATATGTGGATGCTATTTCATTTCTACTTTCCCGGGAAATGCTGGCTCAGAGCGTTTCATGATGTTCAAAACCGGTGCTCTCATAGCTAACAGTGAACGTGAGGATTTCTCTACGAATGCTGGTTTATTGCTACTGTACAGTTTCCTGAAGAAGATATAGGTTAAGAAATTGTGTGTTAATACTGAAGCTTGATGGCACATCACTGTATTTTCCATCTGCGGAGAGAGGGGCAACTCAGCCGGGCGGTGGAGGGGAGATAACGCGTGGAGCGTGTCGCATTAGAGAAATAAATAAACATTTGGAAACGGGCAGCTTTCCTCCAACCGATGTTAAAATGCAGCCCTTATGGCCAAGGCAAGCTTTGTCTGATCCCTGTGGGGTTTGTGTGAGGAAGGAAACAGAGAGCGTGTTCATAGAGGAATCCAGGTAAGAAATCCTGATGAACTGGGGTTACACAGTTTATATAAGACAGACCATGGGTGTGTGTGTGTGTGTGTGTGTGTGTGTGTGTGTGTGTGTGTGGGAGGAGGTTGTGTGTGGCACTTAAGGTGATTTGTGCTGTGAAGGATGAGGCTGTTTTGTTGTGTACTCACTCCCTGATCCAGTAAACTTTCCACTCTGATGCCCTGGAGCTTAGCAAAGCCTTTGGCGGTGCTGTGGATGCTCAGCTCTAGAGGCCTGACCTCTGAGACAAGGGATGGGTGACTATACGAGGAGAGATATGGTTGTATGATGGAACATAACATAAAGCATGGGTCAGAGGGTTTACTCAGCAGGGAAGCTGCAAGAAGTGTGTGCAGCAAGAAACGAGATGATGGATACAGGGATTGAGTGAGGTAGAAATAATCAGAGCTCAGATCTATTCTAATCTGTGCGTTTCTGTTCCAAGCCTCTGTCCAAACACCAGTTGTCCAGCTGTTTGGCTAAGCTGCTAATTTCTGCTCTCTCTGGAAGGGCTTGATTAAGTTATTCCTGAGGCTGACACCGATGGATGAAAAAAGAGGAGCTCGAGGAAGTTATGTCTTTTGCAGAGGTGTTTAGTTTGGAGCATAGAATGGTAGACTGGCTTTATGGAACATGCCATGAAAAGTGCAAATGTAAGAGGAACGTGTGGGCTCTTTGGAGACTTTGTTGCTGTTTTATTGTTTTAAAAAATCATTAGAGGTGAAGAAAAGGAAAGAAAGGCATGACTTTGCTCCCAGCTGTGTGATAGAAAGCACTTTTCTCCCACTAAGCCTCTCATGTTCCTACTCTGATCCAAACACCGCCATGTGAACGTGTGGAATCAAGCCAGAAGCTTTTTCGAGGGGTGTGATTGTGGGAATGGGGTTTTCCTGGCCGGCAAGGTGTTCCTGGTTGGAGCCAAGTCATGATCTCATAGCTAATGTTGGTGGAGAGGGAGAGAGAAGGAGAAAGAGGGGTAGTAATGGCTCCCATGGTGAGAGAAACAGGTGCTGTGTCCTCTTGTGACATGTGATCTGTGCTTAAGTACTGATATGCTGGAGTGTCAGGGTCAAGACAGAAGATGTACATATCTTCTCTTCTCTTCTCTTCTCTTCTCTTCTCTTCTCTTCTCTTCTCTTCTCATGTTTCAATCTGGTTGGATTTTTCTAATCAGGTATGCTGATCCTGATTCTTCTGCATAGGCAAAAGTTTGTCTTTTTCACACCATTCTGTTTAAACACTGCAGACTGTTGTGTGTGAAAATCCCAGGAGAACATGTCATGTCCGTTATGGTCCATTCTGATGTTTGATGTGAACATTAACCGAAGCTCCTGACCTGTATCCACATGATTTTATGCACTGCGCTGCTGCCACATGATTGGCTGACTGGATAATTACATGAATGAACAGGTGTACAGGTGTTGCTAAGTGACCGCTGAGTGTATGTTTTAGTACTTATATTTAGTACACAGTCTATTTTACTGTCTTTGTTGAATAATAATAATAATAATAATAATAATAATAATAATACATTTGTTAACCATTTATTTTGTTCTGAACTGAGTCGTTTTAGCCATCTTTCACCTCTAGTTACGTTCCTGTTATGTAGTGAGGCAAGAAATTCGGTCCCAAATATGGCGACTGCTACTAGTCTTGGGCGATATGACAAAAATATCATATCACATTTCTACAATACATATGTATCACGATATCACGATCACAGCATACTGCAGGTTTCCCAACA
Organism: Cranoglanis bouderius; assembly: GCA_023630585.1. NCBI lineage: Eukaryota > Metazoa > Chordata > Actinopteri > Siluriformes > Cranoglanididae > Cranoglanis > Cranoglanis bouderius. The sequence goes on from CM042566.1 coordinate 3,079,467, forward strand.
AAACCTTTGATACTTTTTGTTTAATGTGTACAAAATAAATTAACACTGAAAAGGAGCGGAAAACTATCACTCTCTACTTCTAGAGTTAGTAACTGTTATAAAAAATAAAAAATAAAGTATTAAAACATATCACGATACCCACAGCGTCTTAAAAAAGTGTGTCATGACATAATTTATCACAATATCAGTATTATATCATCATATCGCCCAGCTCTAACGGCAACAGAGAAATCATGTGACTGAAATGCTAGGATAGTATACCATTCTATAAAACAAGAAATTGTTTTGAAATTGATTGTGTTGTGATTTTGATTACAGAAGTATTTTTTTTTTATTTATTTATTTTCTGTGACTGTTGTGTTTGAACATCCAGTGGTTTACATACTGGCCCTTTTGGTTCTCCTGGTACCCTGGCAAGAGGAAGCAAATTCATAACGAGTGCTTAGTTACAGTACAGCTCACTTGCCATTGGAAATAACGGTTTTTGACGGCAATATACTGTCATTATTAGTGTGTAGAGCAAAGCTAAACCCTGCACAGGCTAACGCTAGTTAGCATACAACAGCAAACCTACACTGAGCATCACTCATGCTAGCTTAAGTCACGTTTTCGTACGGCTTGTTGGCTTGTTTTTTTGTTTTGTTTTTTGTGTTGTTTTTCTTGGCGATTTTTTTCTGAAAAGCTACGATGCAGACAGGTACTACACATCTAACGCTTTCATCTGGGTGCATTTTCAGTGTTTCGTATCGAAATGAAAGCACCCGCATAGCGCATTCCTCTGAGAAGAGAGAGCAGAGATGAACTCTTCAGGAATAAGTGAATTGTACATGCTCTCATACTTGCACTGAAGTATCCTCATGAGTGCAATGGTGTGTGTGTGTGTGTGTGTGTGTGTGTGTGTCTGAGAATTTGAGCAGATGGATGATAAGGGGGATGGCGTCAGGAATCTGTTTGCATGTGAACATATTTTACTTGTAGATCTGTGTGTGTGTGTGTGTGTGTGTGTGTGTGTGTGTGTGTGTGTGTGTGTGTGTGTGTGTGTGTGTGTGTTCTGTAACTAGAGCAGTCCCTCTGAATACACAATCTGCACTGGATGAGGCATTTGGAACGGCAACAAAAGCAACCGTGCAGGCGTTCTGGCAGTATTGTTTGAGTTTAGTGATGATAACATACAAAGACATGTTTCTCAGCAGATGCTGACACACAAAGACCTTCTAGACTGTGTTCATTCTTAAATTCCTCATGTAATATAATACACACCGGTGCTCTGTGTGTGTGTGTGACCTCTGTCTCATTAATGTCGCACGAACAGACCCAGTGCAGGAAATACTACATTTCCCATGAGGCCTTGTTGAGGGCCACATAGCCACAGTCAGAACCAAGGGTCAAACCTGGAGCAATAATCAGCGTATAACCCAGTCTGACTGTTTACCTAGTGTATGTTTGTGTGTTTCTGAAGCTGAATCTGTACTGGGCTTGTGCGGTATAACGATTTACTCATTTCTACACGGCCTTACACTGCCACGACTTGCAGTGACGTTTACTCCGATTGTATTATATTACTAATTGTGCCAAAAATAAAAAAAAAGTTAAAATACGTTGTGATCAGTTGTGACCATAATTGACTACGGTTAAGCTGGGAGCACTTAGGGTCAAACACTCAAACTCAATGATGTGGCATGTGAAATCTGTAACAGGAAAGACTTCACAAAAGGTAGTGAAGATACAAATCTTGAAAATCACTTAAAATGTTTTCTCCACTGGGTTGTTGGGCTTTAAGGCTCAATTATACTTTTGACTACCCTTATTCTTATGCAAGATGGCTGCCGGGGCTTATCCTGCGGTTGTCGCTTGTGCACATCCGCAGAAATTAACACGAGGCATTCGCATGGAGGAATACCGATGTAAATAGTAGGGTCAGTTTAGCACCTTGTGACACAGCGTCCATAAACGAGTAAATAAACTGTCTCAAATCACATACAAATGTACTATTCTAGACGATCATTTAAACCTACCAAAATATCTGTATTGCGTACCAGTCTTATGGTAATAATCTTCTAGATTAGTAAATACTTTTGAATATGGGGTGAGGGTTTTCAATATGAGACGTAGCTCATGACAGCAATCACGACGACAGCAGAAAGTCTTGAGGAAAATCAGAGCCCGTGAGTGTGTTTAACGTTACTGTGGGTGAAATCGCTAAACATTACATAGACTTGGGATCCAGACAAACAGGGATGTTCTGGCTGCGACGTGCCATCTAGTGAATGCCGTTGATTTTTGTATGTGTATTAGGGGTGTAATGCCATATCACTATGTGTATTTTGGACGTAAACCAGAAGTGGGCGTGGCCTAAAGCAGAAGGTGTTTTTTTTTTTCAGTATCAGCATGGTGTGTGAATTCTGGCTCTGACATTTCCTCAACCTCAGCTACATCACTCCATTTCATAATTGTTCTGAACTACAGACGTGCGCCAAACCTTTTAAATTAATCCCGCTGTTAGTTTTGTTTGTACCGACCAGTGATATTTTCTAATGATTTTACTAGTTCTGTTTCCTAAAATATAAATAAACTAGTAGCTTAATTTAAACCACCGTGGCCCTGGCCAGGCAGTTACTAGTGACGAATGAATGAATGCGTCACGCAGCACCGTGAACTTGGTCTCTGTTTGTCCCGTGAGCTTCGTATCTAACCTATTCCTATCTGTATTTATCTCCATTTGAAACACTACCTGTTCATCCGTAATGTACGGTATATTCACCCTTATTTTATTTAGCACGGGTTGTTTCGTCGAGGGTTTAACAGGGCTAGCGTTTCTATATATAGACGACTAAGCGACTGCCTAGTGCGTGAATTAAGTAAGGACTGCCAATTATACCAACTCTTCTACCAACTTTTTAAATGTTGAGTCTGTCCTTTTTTACCAAGCTCTCTTTGAGCGTGCTCGGTAAGCCTGTGGTATCTGATTACTGTAAGAGGATATTTGCATTGGCACAGCGTTATGCTCTGTAGCTGTGGTTTTAAATGTGCTGATCTTGTGTGAATGTGTTGATGTGAAAGAAACGATTTGGTGCATACTAAGAGAGGAGGAATGGCATATATCATTTTGTTTTAGGAGATGAATGGGATTTATCTAACAGCAAACAGCTCTGCGGATTTGCGCCAATGGAACAAGACGTCTCCTGGGCTTTATTTGTGCTTAAACCACACCGCTGTTGAATTCTTGAATCCGATTGTACAGCAGACCATCCACGTACATACATTAAGCCTAAAAATAAGCCTACGTTTTTTTTTTTCTTAAAAGGTTTTTAATCCCTCAGAAACATGACAGCGTGACAATTAACTTCAAGAGAGAGAAGAACGAGAGGCTGGTGAGGGAACAACTGTTTATAACGTAAGTTAACAGGAACTTGTTTTTGCAGGCGTTCCACAGCATTAAATGTAACTATAAAACAGATTTTTTTTAAAATAATAATTATTCATTAATATATAAAAATTGTAATCGTTGGCAAATTGCTGTGATACGAAAGGAATAAAACACTTTGTGACGTTGTTACAGGAAAATAATCAACTATTGGGTGCTAGCAGTAACTCAGATTTATTACACCACTCATCGTTGATTCCTTTCCTATATCAACACAACATGGATGTTTTGTTCCTCATGAACATGTTTTATTCCTTACATAAAAAAATATCATGTTGCTCAAGTGTGCTGCCTTTGCTGAAAATGGTAGCGTGTCTAAGTGCTATAATATTTCATTTGTGTAAATTAGTTAGTTTCAAATTGAGAAGGAAATCCACAATATTGTTTTGTCTAGAAAGGAAGAATGGCATGTGTCAATCCTAGTAATGTACATGTGGACTGTGTGCGCACTATTATCTCCGTATGAACAATGCTTTTGTGATCTGTCTTGCATCTAATCCTAATTTGCAGACCTCTGGTACACTGTACATTCCTCATAAGACCTTTGAGCCAGAATTTTCGGCTCCAGTAGTCACACTTAAACTCCCCCGCACACGTACACGGCTGCTCTTAGTAAGATCAGGGCAAAGCTACAGATGATTCTTCTCACGCTTGAGAGCATATCATGATGATGAAGTATCAAGAGCTCTATTCGCTTAACATCTACAGCGTTGTGTCATGGAAGACCAGGAGAATCATCCTCAGAAGATTGCTGAGATGAAACTCTCTCTCTCTCTCTCTCTCTCTCTCTCTCTATCTATCTATCTATCTATCTATTTTCTTCCAACACTTTGGTGTTAGGAGCCCAGTTTACTCCTGAAAAACATCATTCTCCAGGAGACTTAAGTTATAGCAAGCATTTTATTTTCATAAAACTATTCAGATAATGATGCAATATTGACTCGTTATTAATTGTTCCTATAGTTTCACCAGTCTAGAAATCAAATATTCATGAGTCTAAATATGAAAAACCTCTTACTACGGTACATTTCATCATGAACAGAGTGGACTATTTTTACAGAGTATTTTCTGTTTGAGATGTGTACATTGGAACCACCTTCTGTTTTCATAGAAGATTTGATAAAAATGGGATCAAAATATACATAAGATTCAAATATTCTTCAATTGGAAAATCCTGCTGATTTTTTCCAGCTGCCATGTCGTCCTCCTTTACCATCACCCTGACTTTTTTTTAAAAAAAATCACGTACCGATCCATACACTGCAAAAAAAAAAAAAAAAAAGGAATTTCAAGAAAGTTAAAAAAAAGCCTTGTTATAATAATAATAAAAAAATAAAAATAATCTTGTGAAGCATGTTTTGCATTAGAAAAGTAATCTCATTTTAAGAAAATATATCTAACTTTGTCTTAATAAGATATTCCAGCTAATACTGAGCAAGATTCAACCAGTAACAAGCTACAACAATGGTTTGCATAATATACCAGCAGAGGAACTAGATAGTTTTCCTTATTTTAAGCCTAAGACCACTTAAATTTTTCAATGAAGCAGCCATGTGTCATGGTTATGCTGAAATCCACATTGAACTACATTACCCATCAGCCCCAACATGTCACATGACCATGTCACATGTCCCACTGATCACTCACACCTGTTCTGTGTTACCCCTAATAAGCACCCCTATAGAAGTTCTAGTTTTAATATCCAATAGCATTTTTAGTGACTAGATATTTATGCTATTTTCAAGAGTTCTTACCAAGTCAGTTTTTCTTTTCTCCATTGGCAGAACATCAGAGCGTGATATCCAGGTCATTTAAGATCGTGCATTAATTTTAGCCTGAAATCATGAAAAACAAGCCGTTTTTTTTTTTTTTTTTTTGTAATATTTATTGTTTTGAACATCTCATTTACATACATTTTTGTTTCCATACATGAGCGTAACATACACAGACCCTGGAGCTTAATGGCCTTCTTACAATTAGTACTACTTTCAAGTGTACCTTAAGGGGTCCTTGGATGGTTAAGAGTTCATACATACTAAGAAAAAGTTTATTGGAACCACAAAATGGAAACACTGGTTCTCTGTTTTACATAGAAGCTGGATGAACCAAAGAGCCCTGATGTTTGATGAAAGTCTAGAAATATTGCTGGATATCTCTATATACCGCTATATCTACTGCATATAAATGTAAAATATTTTAGATGTTAGTAGCCTCATTTTCTCTATAGTGCCGACAGTTCCTCTGTAGGTGATGGGTCTTCGTGAAGAAGATAAACTGTGAGAAAATGAGGGAATAAGTGAGGTCAGAGGTCACACAGGTGGCTGTCCTCTTGACATTCTGTCTTACTCGGTTAAGTGATCAGTCTGCAGCTGGGGTCATAGTTCCTTCTGAGCACCATGCAATGCGATCTCTGTTTTAAGGGTGGTCTTTTGTTATAATTTTCCTGTGCATTTGTAAGCACCTTTCTACCACAGGAACCTTTTCAGGAACCTAGGAAATGATCAGGAATTTGGTAGCTTTGACGCATACAGGAACCTGGCCAATTTTAGTTCCTAAGTTCTCTTAAGTTCCTCTTTTTAGTTCCTGGGTCTGCTCTAGAGTGTGGAGAGACTGGATGGATATTTCCATACTGACAGTTGCTGTTTGGTACAAATGCAAGCTTTACAACATGACTCATCTTTTTACCTAAATATCTACACTAAGTTTTGATAAAACGATCACAGTTCCTGCAGTGAATATTCGGGGACTGTCTAGTTCTCGGTAAGCAACCTTCGAGAAACTCTTTTCATTCGTTCATTCGTCAAGCACTTTAACGTGGTGGAATGGTGGAGGATGATGGTAGATCCAGGAACACTGGATGCGACGTGGGAAATACACCCTGGATATGATGCCAGTTTCCTTAAAAGGTGGCAGAGCAAAAAAAAACACACTATATGTTTCTTGTATATCAATAGACAGTATGGATAAAAGTACTGTGTAGTTTGAGTCTTTCAGATCTTCTTATTTTCCTGCTCATCGAAAGTCATTATCACCAGGCCTGGCAGTTGCATGGTGGTCTTTCAGTCTGATGTGTGTGTGTTGAGAGAGAGAGAGAGAGATTGACCGACTGTGTGTAAGTTCCTGGCAGGTTTTAGCCTCTCTGTTGTGGTGTTCTGTTGAACTCAAGCTGAATTGCATAAATGAGGTGGTCCCGTGTGAACCCTGCTCTGTGCCACCCCACCATTGTGTCCTGACCTGGGAGCGGCTCAAGGGGGTTTCAGGGAGGATTGGAGCACCTAGACGAGGCTTGTGCTCTTGGCTCGAACTCTGCACTCCCAAACCGGGGCTCTGAGACTTGGCAGTTCAGCATTTAAACCATATGAGGACACCGTGCTGATTTCTCGAGCTGGAAGAGGGCCGAGAACATCTTTTGCTTTCTTTCTGTCTCCTCTCTAATTCTCTCCTCAGCTTATTGAAGACCATATCCAAAGGATACCAGAAATGAGAGAGGTTTGCTGTAGTCGGTATTTAGGCCAGGGTGATCCCTTATTCTGGGCTCCTATTATGCGAGAATTTGAAACCTCGGGCAATAGGAGCAATGGAAGGACTGGACATTTTTTTCTTAAAAATCGCGGTATATTTTTCTTTGCGCTCCCCCTTGGAAAAGAAAGATGCCTCTTTTTTCCCACCCTTTCCTGTCGGTCAGGATACCTCAACTTGACCTTCTTCACCTTTGCCTGTCTGTGTTAGATCTGACTCCACTTCACGGCTCTTATCTGCTTCAAGCACAGCGGTGTCTGATAACCGAAGAGCACGTGGTTTGACGCGCTGTATTTCCTCCTGACTCTGACTCGGATTCCCACATTCCCCGTATCAGCTGACATCAATAACTCTTTCTAATGAGGCTTTGAAAAAGGATGGGAAGTTCCAGTCCAGACAGGACAGTCCTGTAACTCTTTAATGGGTTCAATTTGACATGTTCTAGTACAGGATGCGTAAGCAGTAGTCCTAGTTCCTAGGAATTCCTTGTGGCAAATGTTATGACTACAGAAATAACACCAGTTTGGTGCCGTTCATTCGTCCCTTTTTGCCCCGTCATGACAGAACTCTCTGTTGCCACAATTGAACAATCCGCTGTTCTTTCAAACTCCATGTTTCGTTTCAGTACTGTGTTTAATTAGCTGTGCCATGAGCAGGGGTACTTGTTCTTGAGTACTTGTTCTGTGTTACTTTACTTACGTACTTAAGCACATTTTATTTGTATTAAAATACTTTCATGTTCTGTACTTTTAAGATTCTGCATGTTGACGTTATATAAACCAGCAGTCTTGTGATTCTGGTGGATTTTTGAACTAGAAATTCTTCGGAGCACCGCAGACACTTTTCCGCTGTGAACAGCTCATTAACAGCCCCGCAGTCTTTCCAGACACATTTTCATTTCACATCAATAGTCCCGAGCCTTAAGCACTGATCCATCACTTCTTAAGTCTTATTTTCTGACTTTTATTTACTGCCTCACATACTGTATACACCAGAAAAAAACAAAAATTATGGAGAAAATTGAGACATAGCAATGAGTGACTCATTCAAAAATAGTAGTAATAATAATAATAATAATAATAGTATGACTGCTGGCACCAGATATTTATTACGTATTTCCACAATCTGTATGCTAGCCAGCAGGCGAAGCTTCTATGATTGTTTAACTATGTTAAACTCTTGCCAACACAGAAGCAAAATATAAGAGCAGGTTAACATTTATGCCACAGATATACTTTAGAAACCATGTACCCTGTGGCTTTATCCACTAGAAATGTAACATTAACCTTAATAATTAAACAGGCCATATTGATCTTATGTCTTATTTTATTTAGGTTGGAATATTTTATTATTTATCTGCATGGTGTCTGGAAAAAACCTGTTATGTAATGTTTCTGTAGCTGAATTCTGGAAATCCGAAACCTGAAGAAAGGCAAAATTCATGTTGGTGTTTTTTTTTCTGCCTAAAACCATATATAAATATATTTCACTGCGAAAAAAAATAATCTTGATCTTAAAACTATCTTGAATATAGGCAAATTCACTTACTATTTCTCTTTAGTAGATTGTTTTTAAACAAATATTATAATAAGATTATAATATTTGTACTCATTTCTAGCTTGAAATTGTCTTATTCTATTGGCAGATGGTTTTTTGCTTATTTAAATAATTTACTTCTAGAAACAAGCAAAATTTATCCGCCAATAGAATAAGCTTGAAATTAGTAAATGTGACTACGAATAGGTTTAATGGTCTTATATTCGTTCTCAGTCGCATAATGAGAAATATTAGATAACATTTTCTTTATTCAAGATATCTTCACATGCTATCATTTTTGTTTTCTGCAGTGTTCCCGAAAGCGACCTGGAATTTTTTTTTATTTATGCTACTTTTTCTAACCTTGCTTTGCCGTCTACCTGCGATGTATAAGGAGCTATCCTAACGAACGCATCAGTAAAAGCAGTCTAAACATGTCTAAAACCTCGCTAGCTACGTGTGATTTCCTCACAGAGGGAATGTCGTGCTTTGATCGAGTACCAAAACAGTAGCGAAACAGACAAAAGCCTAATAAGCGGCTGTCCAAATGTCTGCGAAGCTCCTGCGCCTCGGTCAGAATGAGATCTTTAAATGCGATCATCTCCCTTTTTCATTGTTGGGCGTAACCAGATTTTAAAATGCTAGAACTTTGCTTGTAGTTGACATGCATGCAAAAGAGAAATACATTTCAGCTCAGGGAAACCTGTAGTCTTCAGAATGATAGTAGAAAAGGGATGTGAAGCGTTTTCGCAGGACGCCACACATATACTGTATTTTATACCTTCTACACTTATGAAAATGTGCTTTAGTGCAGCTTTATGTTGGGTGATAAGCAGGTGAAAATCCCAACACACGCACCGTGTGACACGTACACAAATTACACGCACATAAACGTGTACGAAGGCAAAGCAACGGCCCGGTGTCGTGTCAAGTGTTAAATTCAGCCATCTGTGGAGAGAGTTCAGCGTGAGTGTGACAGCTGAAGAAATTCAGCCTCGCGAACAAGACAAGTGGTCCAGTTAGATACGGTCAGGGTTCGGGCCGAGGAAAAGTGTGTTATCTGATCATCTCAGAGAATAGTTAGTCTGTTGTCCATCTGATGTCCATCCAGGACCTGTACCAATCCCCTGTGTGTCTAATACGCAAAGAGAAAGCTTTTGTTTACTGTGTGACCGAAGTTTTTCAAAGGTTGGAACGTGTAAAAGCATGCGTAAAAGCTGAATAATATTATATGAGTTATAATAATAACATATCATAACAAAGAAATATTACATCGGATCTTTTTCTAATTCCGGCAGAACACATTAGCCGGCTTGTTGTTGAGTTATCGAGGTTTGGATTAAACCCAGTTTAATTCAAGTGTCCAGTAATAAAGGTTAAAAATACAGTATAAGAACTCAATAATATATATATATATATATATAATAACTTTGATAGTAGTGGATTGTGATTCCTAGCACTGTAACATCATGAAAAAAAAATAAACTCAGATCCCTTGGCAGTGCTTCACCGACCCCTGAGAGTCCATGGACTTCACTTTGAGAAGCACTGTGTTAAAACATCCGTATTTAATGTGCATGTGATGCGGACGTGCCATTATGTTCTGTCTGATGTCTATTTAGTGTGTCATTACTGTATATCATGTTAAGTATAACCAGATTAGGGCCAGTGACTGCTGGTATCACGTCATCGATCAGTGCCTTGAGACAAGCACGTCTTGGTCTCGTTTGTTTGGCAGGCACGTTTGACGTTGGTTCCTCTCCATCCTCTCATCCTGTCCTTAAAAATAAGGAAGGAAAAGAAATAAGGAAGCATTATTTCCAAAAAGATATATAATGAGAATCCTCCACGGATTACAACAAACTGAGGCCATGCTAAATGCTGTCAGTTTATACCAGATGATTTGTTGGTGCTCAGACTTGGAGTACATTCGGAGGCCACAGAGCGCTGACTCAGACGGTTGCAGCGCCAGTCAGCTGAGCAGCCCACAGGAATTTGCCAGCCTTCTGCATTTACTTTGCTAATTACATAGCTGTGTGCAAAGCAAAGAGAGCAAGCTACTGACCCCAGTGACTACCAGCCAGATCGCCCACTGCGCTACAGAACCACAGAGGAACAGGCTCTTAATGCATGCAGGTAAAGCGGTGTTTAGTCAGTCTATACAGGATTTTGCTGACTTTTTTATTGTGATTCTTGCAGCCGAAATGTTCAAGTTCAAGTTCAGTTTATATGTATAGCGCTTTTAACAATGGACATTGTCCCAAAGCAGCTTTACAGAAATATTTAAATTCAGGACATAGATTTTAAATGTATGAATTTATCCCCAATGAGCAGCCAGAGGCGACGGTGGCAAGGAAAAACTCCCTGAGACGACATGAGGAAGAAACCTTGAGAGGAACCAGACTCAAAAGGGAAGCCATCCTCATCTGGGTGACACCGGATAGTGCGATTATACATAAATAAATCCCTTCCATAAATGTACCAATACTACATGGTCAAATGGCAGTTGTGAAACCATGAAAATTCATTACAGTTTTTATATGAAGCAAATGTTTGATTTTGCTGCGGATTTTTTTACGGAATTTGAGATGCACTTTGAATCGGCGAAATTGCAATCACACGACGTGGTTTTGCACGGTCCTTCGCAGTGATGTTCGTTGGTAAATGAGACCCTTTAGCTGTACTCATGTTCGATGCACGTGAATTGAAGACGGCTTTGGCGTTGTGATGACGTCATGGTGAATCGTGATGATGTCACACGACACGTCTTGGCCCAAATCTGTGGTAATTTTGAAAAATTGCAATCTCCTGCGAATATTGTGGAGTTTCCTTGATTTTGCGTTAATTTCTGCGACCACAAAATCGCAAAATCCTGGCGGGACTGTGTAGTGTGTTCACACTCAAACACACCCAGGTAACATTTGGGCTTTTGTTATTCAAACTTGCAGCACCTGACCAGTGCAACAGATAGATAGCTCGATAGATAGATAGATAGATAGCTCGATAGATAGATAGATAGATAGATAGATAGATAGATAGATAGATAGATAGATAGATAGATAGATAGATAGCTCAATAGATAGATAGATAGATAGATAGATAGATAGATAGATAGAGAGATAGCTCGATAGATAGATAGATAGATAGATAGATAGATAGATAGATAGATAGCTCGATAGATAGATAGCTCAATAGATAGATAGATAGATAGATAGATAGCTCGATAGCTCAATAGATAGATAGATAGATAGCTCGATAGATAGATAGATAGATAGATAGATAGATAGATAGATAGATAGATAGATAGATAGATAGATAGATAGATAGATAGAACAGCATTCACTGTATTGCTTTGAAAATTTAGTTCACATCCCGACAATGCCAGAAGCAACAAGACAGCAAAATTGGCCGTGCTGTCTGCATGGGAGAGAAAGGCTTACTCTCTCTCCTGTCATTATTCCTTGCACTAATTTACCTAGTTATCTAGTGTTATGTGTTGTGTTGTTATAGGAAAATAATCCACACCATGGTGTGATACAGCCTGATGCGAAGCAGAGGAGGTTTATACTTGACACATTATTTTTTGTGCTCGTGCAGAAGAAGCGGTAACAATAGCGGCATTGTCACACACTCACCTAGAGAGGTCCGCTAGAGAGGTCCGCTAGAGAGGTCCGCTAGAGAGGTCCGCTAGACGGCACGTCAGAGCCAAAACATTGCCGTCCATCAAGTCGGATTGTAAAATGGTTACTGGTTTTGTCTACACTGACGAGCTCTGTCTCTCTTAAAACTTTCCGCTGTCATCGTGATGGTTGTCATGATCTACTATTCTAGAAAATCCGGTAGGCTGTGGTACGCAAAAAACAGACCATTTGGTAGGTTTGAAGGCTAGATGAGAGGCTCCTAAAAGTCAAACACTAACTGTAATAGGAAAACCAGTTAATGTTAGTACTCAGTAGCGATCTAGAATAGTGCATAAGTACGTTTGTGATTTGAGACACAAAGCTAGTGAAGGTAGATTGACAGGAAATATTGTCCATTGTTTTGCTGAACTACACTAGTGCAGTGTGTCAGGATAGTGAAAAAGACTAAAATCGCACATAGCGATTTCAACGTAGCTTGTCTGAGTGTGACTCCTAGTGACATTTCAAAATATTAGCACACAAAATCCTTCTTTGATAGTTCTAATATTAATCTGTAAAGAGAAGAGTGTGAGTTTCTCCTGCAACCCCATTTGTAAATCAAGTGTGGAGTCATGACCCCTAGTTTGGGAACCCCTTTTACAGGGGGTATTTATTTATTTATTTATCTATCTATCTATCTATCTATCTATCTATTTATTTATTTATTTATTTACTTATTTGTGGTTGTGGTTTTTTTTTTTTTTTTTGAAGACTTTTTAAACTGTCTGTATCAGGATACTAGTCTTAGTATTACTTGGTATTGGCTGGAAAAGAAAATCAGTGGTATCGCTCATTGGGATAGTGTGTGTGTGTGTGTGTGTGTGTGTGTGTGTGTGTGTGTGTGTGTGTGTGTGGGAGAAGCTCTGTTGATATTTATAAGTGTTATAGTGTAGGATGTCCTCCAGGTGTGTGAGAGAAATAGCAGGTGGTTCTCACACACACACACACACACACACACACACACACACACACACACACACACACACAGCTGGGCCTCGGCACAGCTGCACAGAGAGTGTTATTAATTGAATGTGCATGAGAGGGAAGCGTAGTCCAGGTGTGTGGAAATGGTAAGTAAAGCTCTCTTTTCCCATGATAGAACATGCATCCAAAGCTAACCTTACTCTGTGTGTGTGTGTGTGTGTGAGTGTGTGTGTGTGTGTGTGTGTGTGTGTGTGTGTGTGTGTGTGTGGTGGTGGTGGTGGGGAAACGGACTAAATGAATAAAGCACCACTGCATCGCTTTCTTTAGAGTGAGTAGAGATGAATCAAGGGCTAAATCCCACTGTACGACTCTCAGCAATTAGGTGAACGGCATTGTGGGTAATTTGTCGGAAAATTTGAACGAAAAAATTCAACTCAGAATTTCACTGCAAAATAAAGATCACAAGTATAAAGATTAATATACAAGTCGCTCCAGAATGGACTCTTTGCTTTAACTTTTGAAGCGTACAGTATTTGTGAGTGAGTGCTTGTGTGTCTAAGTGTGTGGTCATCTGTGATCCGTGCATAAGTGTGTGTTTGTATGTGCTAGGAGGCTGTGCTGTAATGGAGTGGAGAGAGCCGTGCTCAGCGCCATGCCTCCCTCGGAGAGCTCGGCGCCGTGGACATTCCTGCACCGAGGGGGGGAAAGTTCAGCCAAAATAGCCCAGGCCAGGTGCTAATTTCGCCCTCAGCTTGCCAGGACCATTTGCACAGCGGATAGCTTTCTGCTCGGTGACTGTAGTGCATGCTGTACTGGAGTTATTCTCTACTCGACCCCCTCCGCTCCGCTCTCACAACCACCTGGCCTCATGCTGGGACAGCTGGCCATCTCTGGCGGCGCAGACCAGAGTCGCCTCGTAACGTCTGCCCTCTGTTTACCGCCGCATACACGAGTCCAAAGTTGAACCGGGCTTACGAGAGGATTTATCTCTCAAAATCGGAGCAAAGTTGTGAGGAGAAAGTCACTAGGCAGGGTGTGGAGGTGATGCTGCGCTAATTTGGGTAGCATGGTGTCTATAAACAGGGCGGCAATGGTGATTAAGATGGTTACGTTTTTTAATTCCTCAGTGTGGAGGAAAAAGGAAGCGAGGTGGTCTCGGCTTCTAAGTGACTTTAGTGCGGTGAGAAAGCCATTCAACTCTGAGTCGACTCACTTGCAGGAAGTGAATCAAACATGCCGTGTGTTTTGGGTTGCGGCGTTTTCTTCTTTGATTTTCAGTAGATATGAGCTGCTTACGGAATTAAAATTGTGCCAAAAAGTATTGAACGTAACTTTTCAAGAAACGAACAAAAATATATAATGAGAAAGAATTTTTAAAAAACACCCTGAAACTGAAAACAGTGAACTCAGGGGCAAAAATGTAACCTGGTCTTCAAATAAACAGCATTTTAACCGTTTTCTAAGCTTCCTTTTCGCTAATCATGGTTTCTGAATGCGCTGCCAAAGTTTTCGTTTGCGCTCCGCAAGTTTACGTTCACCATTCTAGCACAACTCTCTCATGGGGGCGGGGCTTAACAGCGATTTACTCTCATTGGCCGGTGAGATTTGGATGGACAGCTCCCTGACCTGGAAGTAGAGACTTCAGTGGTGTGAATTTTCTGTATAGTTCTCTGGTTCTCTGTATAGTTATAGTGTTTGTACTTTGTAGCGGAAATGACTTACTTATTGACTTAGTGTATTAGTTCGTAATTAATATTTGAGGTTTGGGTAGTCTCATACCACTATTTTTTCGAGATGAGCCCTCAGGAGCGGCACGGAGCATCGTCGTCGTCGTCATCATCAATGTCATCCTCCTCCTCAGCTGGACACTCGAGCTGTCAATCCAAATCTCACTAGCCAGTGAGAGTAAATCGCTGTTAAGCCCCGCCCGCACGTGAGATTTGTGCCACGTTTTGCAGAACATAAATTTTGAAAGCGTAAACGAAAACTCGGGCAGCGCATTCATAAACCACGATCAGCGGAAACGAAGCTACTGAGTTCACTGTTTTCGGTTTCAGAGCTCTTCTTTCTCATTGTATATTTTTTGTTAATTTCTTGAAAAGTTACGTTCAATACTTTTGGCACAAATCTAATCCCGTAGCTGCTAAGCTGAGCCAAAGCACAGAGCTGTAGCACTGCAGAAATGCCACATGTTCTGGAGATTTGCTTTGACAAACAAACAAAACAAAAAAAAATTAGATGTAGCACCCAAAATGTATATAATTATCTAGTAATTTATTGAGTGCTGGCTCTGTGTTCTCCAGCCTCGGAGGTTTGCTTACATATCTCCATAATTATACAACGTTGTACATATTTCTGACCGATGAATGAAGGAGTTTTTTCAGCCCTACATTCCCATCAGCCAACGTCTTTATTTTTAATTATATTCAGTATGAAACCAAACGAACCAATTGTACCAATCTGATTCTCCCTAATAGGCGTGAAAGTGCTCTTTGATATCAGTGTGATCTTTCTTCCAAACCGAATAACACACAGAAATGTCCTGAACACACATTTCCACTGTATTTTTGGGACTTTCCAGATATCAGCACTAGCATTAACATTAACAGCACTGGCTAGAATCAAAGCTCAAAACTCCAGTTTCACAGGTAGCAGCACGGAGGCTTTAACGGGGTTGGACCGTGGAGCGAGGCCAAAGCGGGGATCACACAGGCTTTGGAGCTTTGAAATAGTTTCCGACAGATTGGGCAGTGTGTTGACATCAGCGACATTCCTCGCAGACACAACTCTGAGCGGTGACGGAGAGCAGCCGGTCTGTTCCAGGCTGGTGAGCTGGGAAACACATCATACCGTGCTAATGGTTTAAAGGGACACTCCAGCATTGCATACAACTCATTCTCTACATTCTCTATGTGCTGGATCTCTAGAGTATGTTTTATTTATAGAACTTCAGCTCTGAAAAACAACAACAACAACAACAAAAAAACCTCACAAAAACTCAAAGTCTAGCTCACTTATAATAAAAGTCAAAACTACTAAGACCCGTACACATGATGAGACTGGCATGAGAGAAAGTTTATGCAACTTTACAATCCAACACTGAAGCAATACAGTGTAATGTGTTTAGTGTTAAGCTGTGTTAATATTTTGCGATGATTTTTTAACCAATATCAAGCCTGAAACACAGAAAAGACAAACACAAAGGCAGTATCAATATCCTTGCATGTGACACACTGTATAGCAGCCATTTTGATTTTGCTTAATATTTATTTTCATTTGATAATCGACTGCTCTAATACATGTCTAGCTACGTTATGGGGCTACTGCGAAGTCTGGAAAAACCTGGAGAGCAAATATTGCTATCATTTAGGTAGCTAGTCATTTAGGTAGCTAGTCATTTAGGTAGCTAGTCATTTAGTGAGCTTGTCATTTAGTTAGATAGTCATTTAGGTAGCTAGTCATTTAGTTAGCTACTCATTTAGTGAGCTTGTCATTTAGTGAGCTAGTCATTTAGGTAGCTAGTCATTTAGTTAGCTAGTCATTTAGTGAGCTAGTCATTTAGTGAGCGAGTCATTTAGTGAGCTTGTCATTTAGTTAGCTAGTCATTTAGTTAGCTAGTCATTAAGTGAGCTTGTCATATAGTGAGCTTGTCATTTAGTGAGCTTATCATTTAGTTAGCGAGTCATTTATTGAGCTTGTCATTTAGTTAGCTTAGTCTGGAAAACCCTGGAGAGCAAATATTGCTATCATTTAGGTAGTTAGTCATTTAGTGAGCTTTTCATTTAGTGAGCTTATCATTTAGTTAGCGAGTCATTTAGTTAGTGAGTCATTTAGTTAGCTTAGTCTGGAAAACCCTGGAGAGCAAATATTGCTATCATTTAGGTAGTTAGTCATTTAGTGAGCTTGTCATTTAGTGAGCTTGTCATTTAGTTAGCTAGTCATTTAGTGAGCTTGTCATTTAGTGAGCTAGTCATTTAGTGAGCTAGTCATTTAGTGAGCTAGTCATTCAGTTAGCTAGTCATTCAGTGAGCTAGTCATTTAGTTAGTGAGTCATTTAGTGAGCTTGTCATTCAGTGAGCTTGTCATTCAGTGAGCTTGTCATTCAGTTAGCTAGTCATTCAGTGAGCTAGTCATTTAGTTAGTGAGTCATTCAGTTAGCTAGTCATTCAGTTAGCTAGTCATTCAGTGAGCTTGTCATTCAGTGAGCTAGTCATTTAGTGAGCTAGTCATTTAGTGAGCTAGTCATTTAGTGAGCTTGTCATTTAGTGAGCTTGTCATTCAGTTAGCTAGTCATTCAGTTAGCTAGTCATTCAGTGAGCTTGTCATTTAGTGAGCTACTCATTTAGTGAGCTTGTCATTTAGTGAGCTTGTCATTTAGTGAGATTGTCATTCAGTTAGCTAGTCATTCAGTGAGCTAGTCATTTAGTGAGCTAGTCATTCAGTGAGCTAGTCATTTAGTGAGCTTGTCATTTAGTGAGCTTGTCATTCAGTTAGCTAGTCATTCAGTGAGCTTGTCATTTAGTGAGCTTGTCATTTAGTGAGATTGTCATTCAGTTAGCTAGTCATTCAGTGAGCTAGTCATTTAGTGAGCTTGTCATTCAGTTAGCTAGTCATTCAGTTAGCTAGTCATTTAGTGAGCTAGTCATTTAGTGAGCTAGTCATCCACCCAAACATGAAGAGCAGCTCGCTTCTGGACTCTTACCTGCTTTGAGATTAAATACCTACATCAGGAAAATACTAATTTGACACGTTTTTTTTTGCAAGTCTAAGTCAGTAGTCTAAATCAGCAGTTCGGGGGAAAGTTCATGTATTATATACTGTTTATCGTGTTCCATAGTAACATAAGTAATTTCACCCATCTGTCGCCTCTTGTTACGTTTTGCGTAGGTCTCAAAAATCATGTGACCGAAACACTAGGATATTGAGGAGTAACACTGCAGTTACATACTCTCTCTTGAAGGTTTTCCTATTTTAATATGCCATCAAACCCTCACAACTACACGTAAATGTGGCATAACCAGAAATTCTTCCCTGTGAAAAAGTAGTCCCATCGCTTATACAGATTTAGAGCTTCATTAAGAAAATAAAAGCAAGTTCCCTTAGTAATTTTAGTTTTTTCTCAGTACAGGGAATTGTGATGAATAGGAAAACACTGTGGGATCCTTTTAATCCTTACAATACACACACACACACACACACACACACACACACACACACACACAGGATGTGTCAAGGTGTTTAGTCATTTAGTAAAGTGTGTATATCTCACTCTGTGGCCTAAATGACAAACATAAATGGCACCCATGTGGCAACCCCCTTAAATCTACCTAATAACCAAAATCACTATTAAATATGAGTGTTAATGGAGTTCTGTGGAATAATTTATTCATTTTGTTTTTAAAAAGTTTTGTTTTCCTGTCCTCAAAACCTCAACCATGTTCTGTAGAGGCTCTGAACAGGTCCTGTGTGTCTGACTGATTATATAGTGATCATGTAGATTTAATTGGTCTTTGTGGGTCACTGACTGCACTTGAATGCAGCTGCCGTGGTGTGTGAAAGTGTGTGTGTGTGTGAAAGTGTGTGTGTGTGAAAGTGTGTGTGTGTGTGTGTGTGTGTGTGTGTGTGTGTGACTGATGGCTGGTCAGGACGTACACCACGGCTCTGTACGTGATTTTTGAGGAAGAACGGAGCCAGAGGCACAGACAGAGAAGTCACGGTGGGGTGGGTTTTTTTTTTTTTAAACACATACTGTAAAGCTGACAGCACCGTGTGCACAAGCGAAGCCGGCGGGCAGTGAGCGAATGAAAGACGAAACCACGCGTGTGCACGAGTGTGTGCTCTCACACGGTGCTGCATGTGCTCCCAAGGCAACTTTTAGCACGTCCTTTTTTTTTTTTAAAAGCCGCAGCTTCCAAGGCAAACACGATTACAGCCCGATTAAGCAATTGCGCTCCAGATGCACATGACGGACTCCTATTCGTCACGGAGACTGAAATCGAGTGCGATTTTGTTTCGAGAAAAAATATATGACCTGAGATGAACGCTTTCATGTAACGTGTTAAGCCGTTTAGGGATGATTTGTGACGCAAAAAAAGGGCAGAGCGTTATCAATATACCGTAGTGTCACACACATTCTTATATAGTACTTATAGAACACACGGCGTAGACTATTACAGGCATTACAGGCTATATCAAAACATTACGTTCCAGTAGAGGAACCCGGTTCTCTCTCTCTCCCCCCCCCCCCCCCTCCATCTCTCTCTCTCTCTTTCTCTCTCTCTCTCTCTCTCTCACTCTCTGGGAAGGATTAGTGTGACCACATGTTGGCCGGTGGAGGCCAGTGGTGGCTCCAGGCAGGCGCGCGGGCGGCGTTGCTCATGGTAACTCGATCGCTGGCGGCTCCGAGGCTGTTTGATTTATTCCCCAGGCCCAGCAGATGGCTGCAACAGGAGTTTGTTTAAGTTCGCTTCAGAGCCGGGCCGGCCGCCAGCACAGAGGAGGAGGAGGAGGAGGTGGTGGTGGCGGCGGCGGTGGTGGTGGTGGTGGAGTGAGAAGCAATGCCAGAAAAATGTTCAGCGAATCCGGACGCCTCACCACCAGCTCTTCCAAAAAAGACCCCTTCGTATGCAAATACGGGTCTGAGCAGTGTCCGCCTCAATCATTCGTTCTAGCATACGGGTTCAAAAATCGAACATATACTGAGTACGACAGCTTTACTTTACTTCCTTATGAACACTCATGAATATGCAAATTTGAACACTTGAAATAGCACCAAATTGCTAGCTGGGATTTCGTCGCTGAGGTGTACAACAATACAACAATAGAACATGTTGTAATGTTACCGTGACAACAATGATTTTGTCGAGCCACGTTTACTCGCAGGATCGCTTGCATAGCACGCGTCATGTTGTTATCCGGTTACAATCAGACCTGATTGGTCCAAAGCCACATAAGTTATTTTGTGGCATCACAACATGAGCTCACACGTAGCCCCGCCCCCGAATCGGATTTCTTTCTCACTACTTGTTCTGCTTGTGTAGTTTATTTCTCACACAGGGTTTTTTTGCACGCAAGGAATGTGTGTGTGTGTGTGTGTGTGTGTGTGTGTGTGTGTGTGTACAGTGATCAGATGCCTCTTTTGAAGATGGCTGAGGTGTCTGCCCAAATGGGCGACTGCTGAGCAGAAGCATATGGCTGCTTCCTTCTTCTCGCTAACGCAGTCAGATCTGCTGCTTATTCAGACCCATAACACAGAGCAGCACAGGAGCAGCACGAACACGCTCGGATCGTAGCGGCTCTGTGTGTGTGTGTGTGTGTGTGTGTGTGTGTGTGTGTGTGTGTGTGATATCAAGAGCTCGAAGGCAAACACATTCCCAGTAGTGGATTTATGAATGGAGATGTAGTGAGTTGATTAACACTGGCTTCAGATTGCAGGATAAACACGGCGACTAAAGCACACAGTTTTGTGATTTGTGCAGATTTCTGGAGATTAATAAAAGGGAGCCTGTGATTGGTCAAGGGCTAAATCATTCATAACGGTGACAGTTTATTTTTTGCTTAACCTGTATACAAACCGAATGCATGTCGGAATATTTTTAATATCGTTTATCTCACTGCTGCATGTACAGATCGCTGTCTCTATGCGGTGCGTTACCTCACAGCGCTGTTAAGTTCTGGATTCTGATTGGTCAGAAGGTGTTGATTCATTTTCTATAACTGTGAAAAACAGCCGAAAATCACGGGTTTATATTAATGCGCTCATTCGAAATACGTTATCGTTTCTATAGTAACAACGTAAAGTTTTCCGCGGGGAGACGTTTATTTAACGTTAAGGAAGGAGTCTCCAGATTCAGAGCTTTATAACCGTCAGTAAGTTTTCCGACACGTGTTGAGGACGGAGGAGTTTACGCTTTGTGGTTTCTCTGTAACATCATGACAATCTGTGTGGGTTTTTTTATTTTATTTTATTTTATTTTATTATTAAATTAACAAGCACTTTATCTGAAGCTTCTGTTGGACGTAGGCTCTACAAAGGCTTCGTTATACCTTATGTAGTGAGAATATATAGTGAAAATCAAACTGAATATCAGTGACAAGAAAAAAAAAATGGAGGGCTGTAACAATACAGCATAGTGTAACGTTTTGCTCGATACAAAGCTCTCAATTCGATACGTCTTCATATCAGACTGTATGATAAAGTCAGCTGTTCGTCTTCAAATACTGCTTATATTAGGCTGTATGATTTGTAATAAACATTACAACTTGATCAAGCGCATAATCTCCGTCCCCTGAAAACAAGTAGCTTTGTCTTCGTCTCAAAACAGGAGACGCTATTTATGTTGTTTCCACGAACCAATACGCTAGCAGGCTAGCATACTAGCTAGTATTAGCTTGAGGAACGCAGCAGTGGCTACCGGATTCAAAAACACACCAAGGGTTACAGAGGGCTACGTGACTCTGAGAGCACAACGAACTAAGGGCAGAACGATGAAACCGTCGTGCTCCAAACACACCCAACCTTGTGAGCCATAGCTAGCGGTAAAAGCTTAGCCATGTTTATTTCTGCTACATTCTAAGACTCACCTTTAGTTTCATTATACGCGGCTGAATGGATCACGCAAACACTGCGTCATTATTATGTTTCAGTTATTGTTTTATAATGTTGAATGTTTTAATCAATTGAAAATGGAAAAGTAAGGCACATATAGACCCAGACCCCTGAGTGAGAGACGTCACTGTGATATGGAAACATAGCGGAAGACTATAGAGTTTAAAAAAAAAAACAGACCGGAAATTATCGGACATCTTTCCGAGCCAACAAAAGACTTTGTTGTGGTTACAGGTAGTTAAAAAGGATCATCGGTCCTTCTCAGTCTTTGCAGCTCTCGTTTCATCTGAGCTAAGTAGCTAATTAGCATATCGGTGAACGAATTAAGAATTGAACAGACTTAGCATGCTAGTTTACTAGCTTACATGCCTAAACTATATTGCTTTAACAATCCTACATAGCCTAAAATCTACATCAAGAAACTAGCTAGCAAACGCTAGATCTAGATAGCTAGGTCAATTTTTTTTACTGAGGAGTTTTCCGTAATGGACACGTTTAGCTAGCTAGCTTATGAATGAGTTTATGGTGTTTGTTTGGGCAGCACCTCGGCTTTCAGTGTCACGACGACGTCATTGTTTTTGTAATCTTACAACATTACGTCGTGAACAACAAAGTTGTGAGCAAGAGTGTATGAGTTGACTTGTATGAGTACATTCGTTTCTCTCGAGTACAAATGGTCAGAGTTTCTATGAGATACGGTACGTATAAATGTCCAGCCAACGCTTAGCGTCATTTAGCCACTGACCTGGCGAACCTTAAGGATCTTCTAGATCTGGAAGTGTTCGTTTAGCTGAATAGAGCTGAATAGCGCTCCCTCTCCGTGTCTTTGAGTGCTTATCCGTAATAATTAGAGGATAACATTTTAGCTGATGTCAATCCGATTCCTAAATAAAACTTGACAGATTCTTCAGTCGGCTTAGAACCGAGGAGCGTCAGGTTGTTAAGCTACTCGGGTCGCTAGGCTACTACTGTAGCTAAATAAATGAAAGCAGTACAATTTTTATTATTTTTTTTACCTTTGGTGGTTAATGTAAATAAGTGACGTCTATAACGACAGCTTCGTTAACGTTTAAATGCGCTACAATGCTGAATATTTGAAGTTGTTGAAAGAGTTTTTGCTTTCTAAGATTTAGACCCACAAGCAGGGGTTAATAATTTGTCAAATATTACATTTCTAACTTAATGTGCTCAACATGCGATACACAGGACACACTGCAGCACTTCCTGTACGAGCGAGAGGCTGAAAGGGCCTGGTGACTCAGCAGATAGCTGCTGACTGACAGATGAACTTGGCCTTGAGTTTGTCTCTGTGTGCCACCACATCCCCCTGTAGACACGAGAGAGAGAGAGAGAGAGAGAGAGAGAGAGAGAGAGAGAGATGTGGTAATGAGGAACAGATCCAGTGTGGAAGGACAGTGCTGCTTTTTTATAAGCTTTTCTGTGTGTGTGTGTGTGTGTGTGTGTGTGTGTGTGTGTGTACACTGCTGTCTGTTTATCATGTGCCAGCAAATTGGACCATGTCGATAAAAATAAAAGTGACTGAAAAAGATGAAAGTTCTCACTTCACTTCTCACCACAGCGTGTTTACGTTCTATTAAAGTTATTAAAAGTCATTTCTGAGAGCGTAACAAATTCATTTTTCCACAGAAAAACAGATACAGTAAGATAGACATAAGGTGTTTGTTTTTTTTTCATTATGTATTTATATTTGTATTTATTTATTTATTTTTTTATTTACTGAAAGACAGATATAACATAGACGTCATTTTTAAAAAAAAAAAAAAAATCAATTATTTATATCTATTTTATAATTATTTATTATATTCAAAGAAAGTCCACTGAAAGACAAACATAAGATAAGATATACTTAAGGAGCTGTATTTGTTTTAATATAATATAATAAATTATAATAATTTTTTGTTTGTTTGGTTGGTTCCATAGGAAAAGGCCACAGAAAGACAGACATAAGATAAACATTTTCATTTTTATTATTATTATTATTTATTATTATTATTTTTAAGCATAGTCCACAGAAAGCCAGACAAAACATAGACATAAAGGGTTTTTTTTTTTTTCACAGATAGAACCACAGAAAGAATGACATTAGATAGACATAAGGGTTCTATCTATCTATCTATCTATCTATCTGTCTGTCTGTCTGTCTGTCTGTCTGTCTGTCTGTCTACCTAAGCTAGATTGTTTAAAAAGTCCATAGAGAGACAGATATAAAATAGGCATAAGGTTTTGGTTTTGTTTTTGTTTAATTTTTTTTAAGACTACAGAAAGACAGGCCAAAGATAAACATTTTATTTTTTGAAAAAGAAATTTCACAGAAACACAGATGTAAGAACCATTCTTGGTTCCCTGAAGAACCTTCCTCTCTCTCTCTCTCTCTTTGTGATTTTATATATTTATTTATTTTTTGCCATTTGTTGTTGATTCACCAAAATGGCAGCGTTTTCGAGCAAGTGCAAGGTTATCATGACCCCAGAGAAAGGCCTCAGTGCTAATAAAGCTGATTAATATCATTCCTGTGCTAGTTGCAACATATCATGAAAAAAAGGGGACGCCGGGGTGAGAGAGGGAGCGGCATATAGGGACCGGCATTTTTTCCGACGCGAGAGAATATGTAGTGACGTGCTGGCAGCCTGGGGGGAAGCGTGGCGCCTTATCAAAGCAGCGAGCTGATTTATGAGCGATGAAGAGGTGAAGGGGGAAAAAGCTGCATGTTTAATCACATGGGCTGCTGGGAGCCGAAGTCGGGGGGCAAATGCCCTGTTTCCTCCTGGGGCAGATTGTGGTCGCTCGCTTCCAGCCCTTTCTGGACATGGTTCATATCCCGTGAGCTTGCTGAGGAGAAGCCTGGATGCATAAAAACAAATGTATATGAGCTATGTATACTTATAACGAACCCCTTGTCCTAAGGCTGTTTTTGTATTTTATTTATTTATTTGTTTGCTTTTTTTTTAAAAAAAAAAGGAAGTCCACTAAAAGACAAAAGTATGATAGACACAAGTTTTTGTTTTTTTTATGTTTTAAAGGAAAGTCCACAGAAAGACAGACATAAATAGGCATAAAGGGTTTTTGTTTGCTTATTTGTTTGTTTATTTTTTATTTCTTTAAACAGGGCACCCTCGTACTAACCCCTGTCTACATTAGATAAACAGATATTTTCTGAAAACATCCATACGAAGAGCGATTTTCGAACAATATCAAAAAAGGACAGAGCTGCCCAGTAGGTGGCGATAGTGAATCATAGACTGTTGCTTCACATCAACAGCGCAGTAACAACCTGGTCAGCAGCCGTGATAAACTTAGCGAGACTTTGCGCATTCGTAACACAGGCGACGGGCATGCGGAGGGTCACGATTTTCACGTTTCATTTTCAGTAACGCAACGCCATTTTGTTGTGGACGGGAGATCATCTTGTTCTGGACAAGATTTTCAGAAATCTCTGTATACGTGTGGACGGGAACTTAGATCGCAATAAAAGTGAGAAAAGGAATGACGCTAAATGACCTGATCTGCAGTTTAATGAGTGATTTTACGAAACAAGTAACGAACATTGACCAGCAGTTGCTTTCAGTCGTGCTTTGGAGTGTGGATATTAATCGCCTCATTAATAAAAGGTCTGCGGTCGGAACTGATACGAGAGCTCCCACACGACACGGCTGAACGGAGCCAGAACTCATGAAGGGAAAAAAAAACAACGGGAAGAACAGTGCAGCTCCAGCGCTGCTTCACCGCTGTTGTCACACTTGGCTTTGGGTTTCTGTAATTGCGATCAGACGATGCGTCCTGGTTTAATGCTGGACTGATGGTTTTTGAAACCTTGTGGTTGTCTAATCATACAGCGCTGCTAAAACGACTGGCAGCGGCCATGGAAACCGCTCAAGTCTCAACCAGACCTCTCTGACCAGCCGAAAGCCCACACTGGCCAGAATTACAGTAATGAAAAATGTGGACCAAACCAAAAGCTTAGCCAGCTGCCATAACCGAGCCACCCGCCTCGCCTCGCCTCGCCTCGCCTTGTCTCGCCAGTGGACCGCTCGCCGTCAGCCTGCTTCCAGTTCTCAGTTTTCTCAATCTGTATTTAATATTTGCATGTATTAGAGTTCTTCCTCACCGCAGTGTGTTTCCTTTATATCAAAGTCATCAAAGTCATTTTTGAGAGCGCCATATGTGCTGCAAAAAAAATTACTTTAAAAATGACCCAGTGAATTTACCAGTCGAAAACGAGTTTGAGGGAATCTAAGGAAACCCTTTTGTTTTCCACATTTAATGTAATTTAGCAACCAACAACATAGGATTTTCTTGACATCTTCTTGGTTTCATCCGACTGCTGAAGCCATGGGATCTCACTGTCCAAAGGTATCGATCAGGAGATGGAGACAAAAGAACTTCTAACAAATTGGATGTACCATGGAACACCGTGATAGTGATCATCAGCACGTGGAGAAAATGGGGCACCACTGCGATATTACCAAGAACAGGACGTCCCTCCAAAAGTGATGAAAGGACAAGACAAAAACTTACCAGGGAGGCTGCCAAGAGACCTGCAGTAACATTAAAGGAGCTGCAGGAATATCTAGCGAGTACTGCTCACTTCTTGCACGTGACAACAGAAGCCCTTTCTCACAAAACAAAGCATCCAAGCGCAACTACATCACCCCCAAACCATGTGGCAAAAGCCGCTGTGGTCTGATGTGACCTTTTTGGGAATGAATCTAAAAAATGTGTTTGGTGCTAAAACAAGACAGCTTATTACCCAAAGAACACCATACTCACAGTGAAGCATGGTGGTGGAAGCATCATGCTGTGAGGCTGCTTCTCTTCAGCTGGGACTGGGGCTCTAGTCAAGAGGGAACCATTGATAGTTCTGAGTACAGAAGAGGGCTGAGTCCAGGAGATCTCCTCACTATGCAAAGAAGAGTGGAATAATTACCAAATCAAGATGAGCCATATTGGTAGACTTTTACCAAAACACACACACACACACACACACACACACAAATCCCTTTCTGCCCTGAAGATTTTTTCCACCTTAATCCGTATGTTTGAAATCTATCTGTGACCATGTTAGATGCTGATAATCTAACGTTCTTTGAGGAAAAAAAAAAAAAAGACCTAAAGGGAAACTCCAACAAGCCAAAGGTGTCCAAATATTCACTTTGGTTACATCAGAGAACACTTAAGCTCCGAGTGTACCTTTGTGTTGACAATAAAAAATGAAAAGAAAAATAGAAAATTAATTTAATGCATTTGTCTCCATTTCATGAAATTTTTTCGTTTTCTGTAATTTTTTTATCATCAGCTAGGATTTCCCAAGCTCTGATTCACCTCCTCACGTTCCAGCTGGATTCGTGAAACTGTAACGTTATTCATTACTCAGAGCTCTAAGCCTGTTTTCCTTCCTCATGGAGGAAGATTCCTGGAGCCGCATTTATAAAGGTGTACTTAGAATAATTCTGCACTTCCTAAGAGTTCCTACATGGATAAAACGTCCATATGTGCTAGAAATGCAACTGAATACGAACAAAACATAATTCAGAATTAACAATGAATGTGTTCTAAACAGATACTAGTACTGATAGATATATGAGGAGCACTCACCAGGAAGGTTCACAGGGCATCTGGTTTAATCTAGAGGTGTGCAGTGGAACGGGATCCAGTGTTGATTAACGTGCATTTACAGCGTTTATTTATTCATCCTGAGTCATGATGGTTTAAATTATTCTGCTAGGTGGTTCTGTTTTGTACAAACAACAATAATAACTGTGTGAGCAGGATTAAAAAAAACAAAGGAAAAGCAAAGAAAAAAAGAAAGAAAGAAAGAAGTTACCAAGTATGTAAGCAAAGAAAGAAAGAAAGAAAGAAGTTACTAAATATGCAAATAAACAAAGAAAGAAAGAAAGAAAGAAAGAAAGAAAGAAAGAAGCTACCAAGTAAGCAAATAAGCAAAGAATGAATGAATGACACTACCAAGAAAGAAAGAAAGAAAGAAAGGATGAAAGAAACAAAGAAGTTACTAAGTATGCAAATACACAAATAAACAAAGAAAGAAAGAAAGAAAGAAAGAAGCTACCAAGTAAGCAAA
Organism: Cranoglanis bouderius; assembly: GCA_023630585.1. Classification (NCBI taxonomy): domain Eukaryota; kingdom Metazoa; phylum Chordata; class Actinopteri; order Siluriformes; family Cranoglanididae; genus Cranoglanis; species Cranoglanis bouderius. The sequence continues at coordinate 3,107,255 of CM042566.1, forward strand.
TAAGCAAAGAATGAATGAATGACGCTACCAAGAAAGAAAGAAAGAGACCTTACTGGTTTAGGCCACACATACTTCTGGTTTGCATAAATTAATATCAGTCACAAATCTTAAAAATAATGTTGACATGAACAAGCACATTGACTCCGCCTACAGAACACACCCAAAATTTCCTTAAATGGTGCAACCTTGTCAGTATTAATGACCGTTTCAATAATTAGCAACCAGTTCTGTTTAAATAGCCGACAGTGAGCCACTCGTCATTGGCCAGAAAGCTGAAATGATGTTGGAAAGCACGCTCTGTTCTCAGATTTAAAGCGTTTATATATATATATATATATATATATATATATATATATATATATATATATATATTATATACAGCTGACTCAGTGTTTTAATCAGTGCTTAATGAGATGAGACCAGCGAGGGACATTATTGGTGACATGTTTTCGAGCATCTCCCTGAAAACTCAGACAGATAAAGTACAAAGCTGTTACAGGAGCTCTCCTAAAGTGGGCTCCGTCTCGCTCGCATGTGGGACTTGTGCAAGGTTGCTTTGAATTGTGGCACTTTTCAAAATGAAGAGAAACAGAAAATAAGAAGAAGAGGAGAAGAGAAAGCAGAAGTGTAGTAAGTGGTGGAGATAAGAGTACAGCCGTGGCCAAAAGTTTTGAGAATGACACAAATATTAATTTTCACAAAGTCTACTGCTTCAGTGTTTTTAGATCTTTTTGTCAGATGTTACTAACTGTTACTGAAGTATAATCACAAGCATTTCATAAGTGTCAATGGCTTTTATTGACAATTACATGAAGTTTATGCAAAGAGTCAATATTTGCAGTGTTGACCCTTCTTTTTCAAGACCTCTGCAATTCGCCCTGGCATGCTGTCAATCAACTTCTGGGCAACATCCTGACTGATGGCAGCCCATTCTTGCATAATCAATGCTTGGAGTTTGTCAGAGTTTGTGGGTTTTTGTTTGTCCACCCACCTCTTGAGGATTGACCACAAATTCTCAATGGGATTAAGGTCTGGGGAGTTTCCTGGCCATGGACCCAAAATGTCGATGTTTTGTTCCCCGAGCCACTTCGTTATCACTTTTGCCTTGTGACAAGGTGCCCCATCATGCTGGAAAAGGCATTGTTCGTCATCAAACTGTTCTTGGATGGTTGGGAGAAGTTGCTCTCTGAGGATGTTTTTGTACCATTCTTTATTCATGGCTGTGTTCTTAGGCAAAATTGTGAGTGAGCCCACTCCCAGTGGCTGAGAAGCAACCCCACACATGAGTGGTCTCGGGATGCTTTACTGTTGGCATGACACAGGACTGATGGTAGCGCTCACCTTTTCTTCTCCGGACAAGCTTTTTTACAGATGCCCCAAACAATCGGAAAGGGGATTCATCAGAGAAAATGACATTACCCCAGTCCTCAGCAGTCCAATCCCTGTACTTTTTGCAGAATAGCTGTCTGTCCCTGATGTTTTTCCTGGAGAGAAGTGGCTTCTTTGCTGCCCTTCTTGACACCAGGCCATCCTCCAAAAGTCTTCGCCTTACTGTGCGTGCAGACGCACTCACACCTGCCTGCTGCCATTCCTGAGCAAGCTCTGCACTGGTGGTGCCCCGATCCCACAGCTGAATCAACTTTAGGAGACGGTCCTGGCGCTTGCTGGACTTTCTTGGGCGCCCTGAAGCCTTCTTCACAACAGTTGAACCTCTCTCCTTGAAGGTCTTGATGATCCGATAAATGGTTGATTTAGGTGCAATCTTACTAGCAGCAATATCCTTGCCTGTGAATCCCTTTTTGTGCAAAGCAATGATGGCTGCACGTGTTTCCTTGCAGGTAACCATAGTTAACAGAGGAAGAACAATAATTTCAAGCACCACCCTCCTTTTAAAGCTTCCAGTCTGTTATTCTAACTCAATCAGCATGACAGAGTGATCTCCAGCCTTGTCCTCGTTAACACTCTCTCCTGTGTTAACGAGAGAATCACTGACATGATGTCAGCTGGTCCTTTTGTGGAAGGGCTGAAATGCAGTGGACATGTTTTTTTGGGATTAAGTTCATTTTCATGGCAAAGAGGGACTTTGAAAGTAATTGCAATTCATCTGATCACTCTTCATAACATTCTGGAGTATATGCAAATTGCCATCATAAAAACTGAGGCAGCAGACTTTGTAAAAATTAATATTTGTGTCGTTCTCAAAACTTTTGGCCACGGCTGTACAATAATACCAGAATAACGTGTTTTATAGATGAGGCTTCAGGTTTGCGTTCGGACGTTGTGAATGAGTCGCTGTCACTCACTCTCGCTGTGCACTCAGGTGTGGTGTGTAGAGCAGCAGGAGTAACACAGCGTGTGTGTGGTGTGAGCTCATGGTTAATGTAGCATGAAGCAGGAGTGAGAGAGAGAGAGAGAGAGAGAGACGGAGGGGGGGAGGCTGTTTGTTTGAGGTGTAATTGGGAGAGGAGATACACACACTGCTAACACCTGACGTGCACACGACTATAAGACCACGTGCACATCTGATCATTTCATGTTTTAAGATTTTAATTACATGTGTAGTCAAATATGTTGCTGCTGAGCTGAAATCTGATTGTTTTGTTTGTTGTACCGCATGTAATATGCAGCTGTGGTCCCAGTTGGTTTCCACATCAAAATATTTTTTGCTTCATTAAAGACACCAATTTGATCATTCATGGAGCACATGCGCTATGACAGTGCACTGAGAGGTGTTTTGTTTATGATGTATTAGGAGGGGTTGAGTTTATGACGGTGTATTGGGAGTGTTTTGTTTTTTTATGATATCATATTACGAGGAGATGGTTTGTGATGGAATGTATCGGGAGGGGTTTCGCTTATGAGTTAATGTATTAAGGGGGATTTCGTTTATGACAGTGTATTGGAAAAGATTTTGTTTATGACAAAATATTTTTGAGGGGTTATGATGTCGTGTATTAGGAGGGGATTCGGTTATGATGTCGTGTATTAGGAGGGGATTCGTTTATGATGTCGTGTATTAGGAGGGGATTCGGTTACGATGTCATGTATTAGGAGGGGATTCGGTTACGATGTCGTGTATTAGGAGGGGTTTCGGTTATGATGTCGTGTATTACGAGGGGATTCGGTTACGATGTCGTGTATTAGGAGGGATTCGGTTACGATGTCGTGTATTAGGAGGGGATTCGGTTACGATGTCGTGTATTAGGAGGGGATTCGGTTATGAAATCGTGTATTAGGAGGGGATTCGGTTATGATGTCGTGTATTAGGAGGGATTCGGTTACGATGTCGTGTATTAGGAGGGGATTCGGTTACGATGTCGTGTATTAGGAGGGGATTCGGTTACGATGTCGTGTATTACGAGGGGATTCGTTTACGATGTCGTGTATTAGGAGGGGATTCGGTTATGATGTCGTGTATTACGAGGGGATTCGGTTACGATGTCGTGTATTAGGAGGGGATTCGGTTACGATGTCGTGTATTACGAGGGGATTCGGTTACGATGTCGTGTATTAGGAGGGATTCGGTTACGATGTCGTGTATTAGGAGGGGATTCGGTTACGATGTCGTGTATTAGGAGGGATTCGGTTACGATGTCGTGTATTAGGAGGGGATTCGGTTACGATGTCGTGTATTAGGAGGGATTCGGTTACGATGTCGTGTATTAGGAGGGGATTCGGTTACGATGTCGTGTATTAGGAGGGGATTCGGTTACGATGTCGTGTATTAGGAGGGATTCGGTTACGATGTCGTGTATTAGGAGGGGATTCGGTTACGATGTCGTGTATTACGAGGGGATTCGGTTACGATGTCGTGTATTACGAGGGGATTCGGTTACGATGTCGTGTATTAGGAGGGGATTCGGTTACGATGTCGTGTATTAGGAGGGATTCGGTTACGATGTCGTGTATTAGGAGGGGATTCGGTTACGATGTCGTGTATTAGGAGGGGATTCGGTTACGATGTCGTGTATTAGGAGGGGATTCGGTTATGATGTCGTGTATTAGGAGGGATTCGGTTACGATGTCGTGTATTAGGAGGGGATTCGGTTACGATGTCGTGTATTAGGAGGGGATTCGGTTACGATGTCGTGTATTAGGAGGGGATTCGGTTATGAAGTCGTGTATTAGGAGGGGATTCGGTTATGATGTCGTGTATTAGGAGGGATTCGGTTACGATGTCGTGTATTACGAGGGGATTCGGTTACGATGTCGTGTATTAGGAGGGGATTCGGTTACGATGTCGTGTATTACGAGGGGATTCGGTTACGATGTCGTGTATTAGGAGGGGATTCGGTTACGATGTCGTGTATTAGGAGGGATTCGGTTACGATGTCATGTATTAGGAGGGGATTCGGTTACGATGTCGTGTATTAGGAGGGGATTCGGTTACGATGTCGTGTATTAGGAGGGGATTCGGTTACGATGTCGTGTATTAGGAGGGGTTTCGGTTATGATGTCGTGGATTAGGAGGGATTCGGTTATGATGTCGTGTATTAGGAGGGGATTCGGTTACGATGTCGTGTATTAGGAGGGGATTCGGTTACGATGTCGTGTATTAGGAGGGGTTTCGGTTATGATGTCGTGTATTAGGAGGGATTCGGTTATGATGTCGTGTATTAGGAGGGGATTCGGTTATGATGTCGTGTATTAGGAGGGATTCGGTTATGATGTCGTGTATTAGGAGGGGATTCGGTTATGATGTCGTGTATTAGGAGGGATTCGGTTACGATGTCGTGTATTAGGAGGGGATTCGGTTACGATGTCGTGTATTAGGAGGGGATTCGGTTACGATGTCGTGTATTAGGAGGGATTCGGTTACGATGTCGTGTATTAGGAGGGGATTCGGTTACGATGTCGTGTATTAGGAGGGGTTTCGGTTATGATGTCGTGTATTAGGAGGGGTTTCGGTTACGATGTCGTGTATTACGAGGGGATTCGGTTACGATGTCGTGTATTAGGAGGGGATTCGGTTACGATGTCGTGTATTAGGAGGGATTCGGTTACGATGTCATGTATTAGGAGGGGATTCGGTTACGATGTCGTGTATTAGGAGGGGATTCGGTTATGATGTCGTGTATTAGGAGGGGATTCGGTTATGATGTCGTGTATTAGGAGGGGATTCGGTTACGATGTCGTGTATTAGGAGGGGTTTCGGTTACGATGTCGTGTATTAGGAGGGGTTTCGGTTATGATGTCGTGTATTAGGAGGGGTTTCGGTTACGATGTCGTGTATTACGAGGGGATTCGGTTACGATGTCGTGTATTAGGAGGGATTCAGTTACGATGTCGTGTATTAGGAGGGGATTCGGTTACGATGTCGTGTATTAGGAGGGGATTCGGTTACGATGTCGTGTATTAGGAGGGATTCGGTTACGATGTCGTGTATTAGGAGGGGATTCGGTTACGATGTCGTGTATTAGGAGGGGATTCGGTTACGATATCGTGTATTAGGAGGGGATTCGGTTATGATGTCATGTATTAGGAGGGGATTCGGTTATGATGTCGTGTATTAGGAGGGATTCGGTTATGATGTCGTGTATTAGGAGGGGATACGGTTACGATGTCGTGTATTACGAGGGGATACGGTTACGATGTCGTGTATTAGGAGGGGTTTCGGTTACGATGTCGTGTATTAGGAGGGGTTTCGGTTATGATGTCGTGTATTAGGAGGGGTTTCGGTTACGATGTCGTGTATTAGGAGGGGATTCGGTTACGATGTCGTGTATTAGGAGGGGTTTCGGTTATGATGTCGTGTATTAGGAGGGGTTTTGGCAAAGTGTATTGGTATGTTTATGATATAAAATCATTTTGAAGGGTTTTGTTTATGCTGTAATGTACGTTCGAGGAGTTTTGCTTATGCCACAATGCATTGAATGGACTTTTGTTTAATGTGTCCCAGACTTCCTGAAGTGATTTATATTATATAGTCTGTTTCAAATGAAAAATGGAGTGTTATAAAAGTGTTGCTTGCACTTAAATCTGCATTCTGATGTGGACAAATTATGGACTAGAACTCAAGATTAATTAAATTTTTGTGTGTAAACAAATCCTTAGTGTTTCTTCGCGATTATCGGTTTATTTGGGAGTACATATGCATACACTAGGTTTGTGTCTTTGTGTGCGTGTGTGTGTGCGTGTGTGTGTGTGTGTGTGTGTGTGTCTGTTAAGATGAGCTGAGAGAAGATCAGGATCATTCCCAGTAGATTATTTTGCTCCGACTCAGCCAGCAAATATTTAGATTTGTCCCTGGATGATTATTGCATGATTAAAAAGCTCTAATGGGGAACATTGTTTGGAGAGAGGAACATTCTCCTCCTTGAACAATTGGCACGCCTGAACATAAACAAAGTGCTGCTGAAGTGTGCCAGATCTCCAGAAGTTCTTCTGCTTGTGTTATCTCCTTTCCTTTTTTTTACATTTTAAATTCCAGACGCCAGGCCGCTGAGCCACTTATTTGATTTTAATCTCCAGAGGTCTAGGCATTATCTGGGCTTTGAGGTACTACATTCACGGCTTTATGCACAGTAGTGGTGCATATTTCATAAGAGACATAGGAGCAGTGACAGGGTGGTCCATATGTGTTTAAAATCCAGGAGGGTGGGGAGAGCACGATATTAGGAAAGGAATCACATATTTTGGCGCCTCTCTCTCTCTCTCTCTCTCTCTCTCTCTCTTCTCTCTCTAAGTGTCAGCTATCTCCATCTCCCATCCATTCTCTAAATCTATTTGTCTCTTTCCCCCCTTTTTTCCCTTTCGGTCTCTTTCTGCTGTGCGTAAAAGGGAAGTGTCTAATAAAAGCCCGGTGCAGGGGGAATGACTGCAGCGCGTTCTGCCTTTTTTTTTTCACAGAGCAGGAAGCAGAGTCGGAGCCCGTGCCAAGTCCACGCTGAATTCCTGCCAAGAGTCGACTTGTTTGCTCGTCTCGCTGGAGCCAGAGGCTGACCTTATTAGCTGCGAGGGCAGTCGTCTTATTAAAACACATCTGGCGTTGAGGGAGCCCAAATAGTCCTCATATTGTCTTCCTGCTAGCTCCTGACCTTGCGTTACCTAGCAGGAATGCTGACAAGGGCTTCACGCATCTGTTGAAAGTTTCTGCAGCTTTCTTCCCTCCCTCCCTCCCTCTCTCCCCTTTCCTCGCTTCATTCCCTCCCGCGCTGTCTTCACTGGCGCCTGCACGGTAGCTCTGTGGGACCTGTTTTTCTTCCTCCCCCCATTTTTTTCCCCTCTCACCCTTTCCCCCTGCCAGCTTTTCCCCTCTCCTCCTACCCCTACCCCCCCTTCACAGCTGTGATTTTTTTCCTCCTCCTAGCTCTTTTCCAGTTTGCTTCTTTTTTGTTGTATGTGTGTGTGTATATATATATATATATATATATATATATATATATATATATATATATATATATATATATATATATATATATATATATATATATATAATGTGTGTGTGTGTGTGTGTGTTCTTATTTATTAGCAGTTGTGGCTCGGCTAGTTATTTTTAAGCGTGTTGCCTGCCATTCCTGCCACGGCTTTATTGTGTGCGAGAGCTTTTACGAGGCCTGTTTGGTGAGGAGATCGTGCACACTGAGCCTGGCACTTCTCTGGTGAGAGAACGGCTATGGCCACCATATTTCCGGGGCATCTGAGGGCACGTGGCGCCCTGCATCAGGTGGCATCTAGCTAGTGTATCAAAGATTTGACAGAATCTGAGAAGGTTAAGCTGTAACAATACAAAAACGATGAAATTATCGGGAAACATGTTTTACTTGTTTTAACTGTTTCCCAAATGGTGTGTTCAAGTGGGTCATGTACTGTATTAACCATATTTTCCATATCGACAGCTCACTCTTGATATTTTCTACTTTTCTACTAAGTTTTCTAACAGCCCCCGATCATGTCGGCACGTTTTGACGCCATGTTTCCATTTCTCAACATATCTGCTACAGCCCTCGTAGGTTCAGTTAGCAATTGATGCTAAGTGTAACTACAGTAAGATTTCAGAGGCTTTTACTACGATTTTACCAACACTTCTGAGGTAAATGTTGATATTTCTGATAGATTTGTCTCAGTTCCACTGACAGAAAGCCTTTATTTTGTTCTTTAACAGCTACATGCTGCCTAAATCTTTAGCCTCAGTAAGTAGCTGGCTTATGCTTGGCGTCTATATTTCCTAGTTGCCTAGCAACAACAGTGTTTTCACGATTTTAGCCACTTGAACAGCGAGTGAATCTGGGTTTGCCTTTTCCGGGTCGAAAGCACAATTTAAACGCACTATAAGATCATGGGAATCCTTGTGTTAGTGTTTATATGGCTTTAAAAATGTACTTAAAATACATATATATTTTTTAAATATATTTTAAACAGCTATTTATAAATGTAACATTATCTCATAGCTTTTAGTTATATTAACGTGTAGTTTTTAATTATTTTACTTTTTGAATTTTATGACGAATTGTGTATTTTGTGTATTTTTGTATATTGTGCAGTTTATTGGTGCTACACAAATAATACATAACGGTTTATTATTATATCATCATAATGAAAATATTTAACGTTAATTAAGAACACTACTTAGTGGTTTATTATGATATTATTGTCTGCTAAAAGTTTCATGCACACAGTTTGTTCTCAGTGTGTTAAAGATTGTGTACTTGATGGCTTTGCCACTGTTAGTTTACACACACACACACACACACACACACACACACACACTTACACACACTTCCTGTGCATCCAGTGTGTCAGAGCGGAGGTAATTGCATCATGAGGCAATGTGCCTTCTGTAAATAAACAAAGCTTAGTATCGGGAGCTCTGTTTATTTGGACTCCTTTCAGCTGGAGACGGGTTTCAGGGGAAAGGCGACGACAATGTGTCAGCCTGAGGACTGCGGTTTAATGGACACACGCATACAGAAAGTGTTGTGTGTTCACTATTCATCCGCTGACTTCCTATTTACGGCCTATAAATATACCATATTATTAAATAGGCCTATATTATTAATAAGGTTATAAATATTCCTTTAATCTTATTAACCTTTATCGTAATCTTAGCTGATTCTCATTACTTTAAAGTTGCAATCTGTAATGTTTAAATAGTTCCAGCATTGTAACCTTGAAAGAACTATGTTCATAATATTACCTTGTAATGGATTGGTTGGATTTCCAACCCTGAAATTAGCCCCGCCCTTAACCAGAAGAATTCTCATGATATTGAAGTGGGTCGGTGTGGTCAATAGAGTTTGAAAATTATTTACCAATAGAAAAGTTACCAAGAGGCCAAGTGTAACAGTGTCAACTTGACGCTACCACCACCATGCTTCAAAAATACCACTAAAATTACATACTACCGCTTTAAACTAGGGCTGCAACTAGCGATTGATTTTCTACTTATTTTAATTAATGATTAGTTGCTGATGTTTGTCATATTTTTAAGAATAATTTTCTGTAGGTGATTCGATTCTAAAGCTTTGGGGTTGACTCATTCACTGAAGTTCATGAAGGCAACACACTACAGTAACAGCTGGGGGGATGCACACAATTTTGAAAAGGATGATCGGTGTAAATTGTTATTAAAAATGATAAGATCGTTAGACAAAACAATAACAATTTACACCGATCATCCTGTTCAAAAGTTTACACACCCCCACCCCCCTCCCCCCTCCCCCCTGGCTCTTAATGTATCGTGTTGCCTTCTTGAGCATCAGTGAATGTTTGCACCTTTTGTAATAGTCGTGTACGACTTCTAAACTCATCCATAATGAAATTTTTGCCAACAATTTTTATTATCAAATTGTATGTATTTAAACGGTGCAGTTTGCACAACAGTGTGGTGCAGTAATTCTTCCTCCTCACATATGGTCCCCACACTTATCCTGAACTACGTTTAAAAAAAAAAAAAAAAAGGTCCATTGGGCTTTCTCACTACTCATTACATTTTTTGTCACTGACTCCCTTTCTCTTACTCAGTTCCACATCTGTGTGATCGTTTGCTCTCCGTAGCCCAAAGATACCACACCACACACACACACACACATCTCTTTCTCCTAATAAATCGAATCAGTGCCGTCAACGTCCATTTCTTTCGCAGGACTCATCGCTGAGCCAGTCCATGCGTGAGCGTGCGCTGATTCATTCATGTTTTGCAGCCTGTTTGTTCTGCACGGCTCCCCGTGGGCCAGGTGCTGCCGCCGACTCCCTCTGCGTGAATGGGAAATGTGCTGTTGAGTTATGATGAAGAACAGGCCTGCTGCAAGACTCCCGCTCACTCACACACACACACATTTATATATACACTTCCGTAATATCCGTTTGCAGTCAGTCACCCCATTTAGTGTTGGAAGCAGTTAGAGGTGAAGTATATGAGGTCAGAACGGTGTGGGGAGGCACGCTGACTTTCACTACATTTTTAAAAAATCTGCCGTTAAAAATATTTTCTTACTTTTATACCGTATATTTAGGGACTAAGCATAATAATGTTAGTGTGCCACAGGAGACTGCTTTAAAGTTACACGGGGAAGATGGGCCTTTCCTAAAATTTCATTAAAATGCAGCAATGAAATGTTTCTATATTGAATGTAGAAAGGTGTCTATATTATTCATCACTCTTGGTCAATATTTTAGCCAATCAAATGATCAGATATTGCAAATGATCACTGCAATATCGCGTTATTTGTTTATTTGACGCAAACTGTTTTCGGTGGACAGCACAGCGAAGCCTGTGGAAGATTCAAGTACACTGTGTTTTAATGGGAGCAAAGATTAATGCTCATTGGACAACAGACTTTTAATACATTATTTTGAGTTTGAGTTTGTGGCTTGCACGTTTGCCTCGCACCTCCAGGGTTGGGGGTTCGAATCCTGCCTCCGCCCCTGTGTACGCAGAGTTTGCATGTACTCCCTGTGCTTTGTGGGTTTCCTAAGAGTCCTCCAGTTTCCTCCCCCAGTCCAAAGACACGTGTTGTAGGCTGATTGGCATCTCTAAATCGTCTGTTGCGTGCGATTGTGCCCCGCTGGTTAGCCCCAGCCACAGTTTCCCCCTCGTACCCTGAGTTCCCAGGCTCCCCCGCAACCCTGTGTAGGATAAGCGTTATGGAAAACGGCTGGATGGATTCTGAGTCCCGCCCAGACACTGCGCCTCTCTGAGACTGCAGGTGGGACAGCGCGCTCTTCACGTGTCCCGACCCGGATGCACGGCTTATGTGTATACAGTACGTAGATACAGAATATGTACACGATATGGCCAAAAGTTTGTGGACACCTGACCATCAGACCCATATGTGAAGAGAATAAACTACTCACACTCACACTCAAACAAATCAATCTGCTCGAATTCATCTTATTCACATTTCTCGTGACTTCAGTGGTGAAAACTCCAGCACATATGTGGAATGATACCGTTAACATATTGTTTGGGATTAATTTATGAGGGTGAGTCAAATGAAAACCTTAAAAGTAAGAATTTTGTTCTAGAGGTATCCGGACACGCGTTACACGCCAAACGGAGTCAAATGGAGATGATCTAGAAAATCAATACACTTTTGTGACACCTATTTGGAATAAACAATGCAATTTTTTATTTAAAAAAAAAAAAAAAAGTTTATTTTACTCACCCTTGCAATAAATAAATAAATAAATAAATAAATACCCCCCACTACCATAAATCTCATTTTAGCTGTACAGCGATATTCACCAATTAATGATTTCACATTTACTCTGATGGAGTGTTTCTGTGTGAATCCAGTGCCACATTCCATACCAGTGTGTGTGTGTGTGTGTGTGTGTGTGTGTGTGTGTGTGTGTGTGTGTGTGTGAGACTGTGTTGCCTGTATACGGGGACAGACAGCCTTGTTATTTTCCCTCCTTTGAAGTGGATGACGAGCCAGAGGTCAAAAACAGGACCCGGCTGAGAACAGCTTGTTTGTTTTCCTGACGAACAAATCTTCTGAGAGAAGTGCTGTGAGGAAATTCCTTCAGGGGGAGTACATGAGAAGTGTGTGTGTGTCTTGAGTGTGTGTGTGTGTGTGTGTGTGTGTGTGTGTGTGTGTGTGTGTGTGTGTGTGAGGAGTGTGTGTGTGTGAGGGAAACGTATAGCGAGTACTGAAAGAGAAACCGTGATGGATTTCGAGGGGAAATTCCCCAAAAGGTGAAGACCGTTTTCCCGTCGCCATGCTGCCGAGGTGAAAGGTGAAAGGTTGTGAGGGAAGCCTTCGTACCCAGGCGGTGATTAAACCACTCCTCTTCCTCCTCCTCCTCCTCCTCCTCTTCATTAAGGGGCAGTGTGTCCATGTGCAGGGAACAGTTGTGATGATGGAAAGGAAAGGACGTTGAAAGGAAGCAAAGTTCTAAAATCATAATGAATTACAACTGATAATTAAGAAGAGATCATGTTAATAATGTTTAATATGAACACAGCTGCATGCTGATGTTAGTACGGAGCTCCTAAGGGGACGTGGTGATGGAAAAATATGAGCGTTATATTTCGATGCTTTTGAAAGTGTTCGCTTGCAAAACTTTTGCGTTCCCCGAGGAAACTTTGCGTTCTCTCGCGTTTTTTTGCGTTCTCTAGCAAAGATATTCGCATTGTCGCATTTTTTGCGTTCTCTCACAAAGATATTCGCGTTCTCGCATTTTTATGCATTCTCTCACAGATATTTGCGTTCTCTCACAAAGATATTTGCGTTCTCGTAAGTTTTGCGTTCTCTCACAAAGATATTAGCATTTTCTTGGAGCCTACTCTCTTGGAAAATGATTAGCTACAGTATGTTAGCTAGCCATTAGCTAGCTGCGTTAGCCTTCTAGATTAGGCTGAGGAAGTGAATCGGTTTAGCTTCCTTTAATCCATTGTTTTATCAAAGCGTTTTGAATGATGTTGGATTTTTACCAGAGCACTAAAACACACAGTTAATGAAGCACAGTGTGTGACTAACGTCTCTTTTTTTTGCTAAACGTCAGTGTCTCACACACAGGCATGAGACACTACAGCTAGTTGTCCTCTGTACAAACTAATAAACAAACAAATAAACTACATTTCCCTGCTGGAAAAAAAAACAACAGAAACCATCAGAGAAATTCAAATGGTTTCCACTACAAATACCATTACAAACCATCAGCTAACCATTACAACCATTACCATTACTGGTCCTTAATGGTATCCACTAGACATAACATGCCACCAATAGAAGGCAACAAATTACCAGTAGAGACCCATTACAGATTCCATTAAAACCAATACAGTTCCCATTATAACAGAGGCTCAACACAGAGCCACTGTCAAAACACACACCCACACACACACACACACACACCCCCACACACACACACACACGTTTTGTTTCTCAGAATCGCACTATTGCAACGCATAAAACTTCAGTGTTGAAAAAAAAAGATTCGTGTACGTTTCACCAACTTACAGTACGTCCCTTTGAATGAGCCGTTACTATAGAAACGATAACGTATTAGAACAATATAGAAAATTAATCAACTCCTTCTGACCAATCAGAATCCAGAATTCACCAGCACTGTGGTATAAAAAAATACACTATAAAAAGTATATTAAAAAATACTGTCCTCTGACATGTCTTTGTGTTTCTGTGTGTGTGTGTGTGTGTGTGTGTGTGAGTGTGTGTGTGTGTGTGTGTGTGTGTGTGTAGCATCTATAAAACAAACGGATCTGCTTCCTATCTTTGCTTTCTCCCTCATCCTGCTGTCTTTCCCTGCAGAAAACAGACACCTTCACCAGACGGACAGGCTTGTCTCACACACACACACACACACACACACACACACACACACACACACACACACACACACACACCTCATATTGACTGTGATTCACAGTATAAGCAGCTGTTTTCCTACATGAATGGATAAGTGGCGTAGAACTGAGATGAAAGTTTGTGTGTGTGTGTGTGTGTGTGTGTGTGTGTGTGTGTGTGTGTGTGGCATGAGCCAGGCAGGCCACACATGGGTCTGATTAGCACTGTGTGACACAACCTCGCCACACACACATACACACACTTGCATTACCCATAACCCCCTGCCCTCCAGCAGAGCCCGGCAGTGTGGCGGCAGCAGCAATTTGAACGGCTCGTCAGTTCTCTCTCTCTCTCTCTCTCTCTCTCTCTTTCTCTCTCTCAGAGCCTCATTCCTCCTCCTCCTCCTCCTGCTCTCACATCACCACCAGTTTTGAAATACACAGTGTGTAAATCAAATGCTGAGCCAGCTATACTTGTTTGGTGTTCAGTGTAAATAAGTGTGCGTACGTGCATGCGTGCGTGCGTGCGTGTGTGTGTGTGTGTGTGTGTGTGTGTGTGTGTGAAAGAAAAAGAAAGCATAAGGAAAAGACGCTCTTGGATGGGGGTCTCTTTATTTCTCTTATCTTGGTAGCTAGTTTGTTTGGTAACTAAATTTTTGGTAGCTAGTTCATTTGGTAGCTAGTTCATTTGCTAGCTAGTTTGTTTGGTAGTTTGTTTGGTAACAACTTGTTTGGTAGCTAGTTTGTTTGGTAGCTAGTTCATTTGCTAGCTAGTTTGTTTGGTAGTTTGTTTGGTAACAACATGTTTGGTAGCTAGTTTGTTTGGTAGCTAGTTCATTTGGTAGCTAGTTTGTTTGGTAGCTAGTTTGTTTGGTATTTTATTTGGTAACATGTTTGGTACCTAGTTTGTTTGGTAGCTAGTTCATTTGGTAACTAGTTCATTTGGTAACTAGTTTGTTTGGTAACAACATGTTTGGTAGCTAGTTTGTTTGATAGCCAGTTCATTTGGTAGCTAGTTCATTTGGTAACTAGTTCATTTGGTAGCTAGTTTGTTTGGTAGTTTATTTGGTAACAACATGTTTGGTAGCTAGTTTGTTTGGTAGCTAGTTTGTTTGGTAGCTAGTTAATTTGGTAGCTAGTTCATTTGGTAACTAGTTCATTTGGTAGCTAGTTTGTTTGGTAGCTAGTTCATTTGTTAACTAGTTCATTTGGTAGCTAGTTTGTTTGGTAGTTTGTTTGGTAACAACATGTTTGGTAGCTAGTTTGTTTGGTAGCTAGTTCATTTGGTAACTAGCTCATTTGGTAGCTAGTTTGTTTGGTAACAACATGTTTGGTAGCTAGTTTGTTTGATAGCCAGTTCATTTGGTAGCTAGTTCATTTGGTAACTAGTTCATTTGGTAGCTAGTTTGTTTGGTAGTTTATTTGGTAACAACATGTTTGGTAGCTAGTTTGTTTGGTAGCTAGTTCATTTGGTAACTAGTTCATTTGGTAGCTAGTTTGTTTGGTAGTTTGTTTGGTAACAACATGTTTGGTAGCTAGTTTGTTTGGTAGCTAGTTTGTTTGGTAGCTAGTTCATTTGTTAACTAGTTCATTTGGTAGCTAGTTTGTTTGGTAGTTTGTTTGGTAACAACATGTTTGGTAGCTAGTTGGTTTGGTAGCTAGGTCATTTGGCTACGTCGCAAACTGTACATTAGGACATTAAATACCTAAAATGAAGTAGGTGGCATACTATTTTGATTGGCGGTAACGTATATGAGATTTGTTAACCTTAATCTTTTTTACCGTAATACTGGATCTTACATGTTTTTCTTATTTTTTTATTATTAGTACGGACACGCATCACTTTTATCTCCTGGCATGGAGTTCTCTTCTGTCACTCAGGCACAGGATGTACACCTCTGTACATCACCTCACCGCTTTTCCGCCTTTAATAGCTTGAAGCCCTGACTAATGATTCCACCATGTTTTCTTACTGACACGCCCCCAACTCGGAGCTCAAAGAAAATCCCGAGTTTCCCACTTTACTCCAATTACGACTGTGTGGTGGCGTTTATGTGCGTTCAACTCGTAAATACGATCTTTCCCGTGACTCAGATCGTCCTGCTTTCATGTTTCTCCATCCAGCAGGGTGTGATGACAGTGTTGTGTGGATGTTTTTATATCCTAGTGGGGAACAAATGTCCAGGTTTGTTGGTCACCGGGGTTAAGGTTATGGTTAGCTTTACACAACGGTTAGCCGTATGAGCCACGTATTTGAGACACGTGTATATTAAAAGAATACATCAGTGTAAAATTAAGACACAGCGTCTCCCCTTAACCCAAACGTCTTCAATCAACCAAGATGTGTTTGGTGTCCAATAAATATACACTTAAAATTTCAAACACATCATCTGTCTATATAATAGTATAAACGATAATAAAAGTGGTTAAAGGCTTACAAATAGACTTGATCGTTTTATATTTGTTTTATAATAATCTCACAATAAGAAATATTCTATAAATTTTTACTTTTCGTCAGACAATTTCTTTAAAAAAAACATTATACCCTGACAATTTTTTATTCAGCAGCAACAAAAAATGTGTTTATTAAATGTATGTAAAAAATAATTTAAAATGACTGGAAGTAGTTGATGTTAAAATTTTGTAATTAATCATTAAACATTATATATATATATATATATATATATATATATATATATATATATATATATATATATATATATATATATATAGGAATTTATATTATTCTTATTTGTCACTTTTTTAGTGTTAAACTTTTCTTTTTTTTTAAAAAATTGTTATAAATAACAATTATATTTATTTATGCAACAGTACACATCATGTTTCATAGAAATGGCTTCGAAAATCACGGTATGATATTTTTCCTGTATCTCCCACAGCTCCGAGACCTGACGATACCCACAATGCTCATGCTAATACATCACAATACACCACAATCCGGTGGTATCGTCCAGCTCTAACATTCTGAGATGTCGTATCTGATGTTTGCTGCTCTGTATTTGCTCGGCTGACATCCAGGATTTCTTTCTCCACGTGTCTAATGCAAATAAATGAGCGATATTTGCATTTACAGCTCAATAGCTGACTTTAAATTGTGGATGAATAGATTAGAAAGCGAACGGATTTCTCAGGACCGTGAAAGCTGAAATGATTTTATGGTTTTAGGTTTTAGTTGTTATGATGAATTTCTAATCAGGTACCTTGGTGTTGAATTTTTGTTACTTTTTTCAGTATTTCTTTGGATGTTTGCTTTGTGATGTTTGCTCCACTGGGTGGCGGTAGTACTCCATTAAAGTGAACGCCCCTCACCTGACTCCTGCTTCTGAGGATTTTTTATAATCAAGATTTTTTTTTAGGCAAAGGCAAAAAAAAAAAAAAAGAATGAATTTTGACATCATTTTGACAAATAAACAGGCTATTGTGCAAATAAAACAATACAAAAATCTAAATATAATAAACAATTAAAATAAAAATTATATATATATATATAATGTGAAGATTAATTTTAAAAAATGGTTTTAAAATTCATAAAGAATGTCTAAATATATTCTAAAATATTTTTGGTACATACATTGTATTGTTTTAGTATGAAATGTATTTTCAATTTAGAGTATGGCTGTGTTGTTTTTTTAATATTTGAAATGTATTTTTATATGTATTTTATATATATTTTTATAATTAACACGTGATCTGAAAAGGAAATTGACTTATTTTTAGTTCAAACATTACCCACAATGCTGTTCAACTACCTGCTCATATTGCTGCACTGGGAGTTTTCCCTCACTTTCCATCTCTACCTAAAGAGAGTGATGCAGCAGCGCTTTAGTGTTTCAGTCTGTCCAGCTCTCTCACCTGCTCATCTGTACACTCTGGTCCAACAGATCAGCTTTTAAAGCCTCAACTTTCATGCTGATACCACTCGTACGTCAACCGAGTCTCGTACTGTCATCGTATAGACGCATTGCATTCTGGGAGTTTGCGTCTCCACTACTTGTACGCTGGATTTCCCGTTAATGTGACGTTGAACATGGCTGGAAAATGGTGGGTGACAAAAGAAGCTCTTGTTCTTTTGCTTTTTTTTGTTTTTTTTAGGAGCTGACGGCCAAACCTGCGCGTCATCACTCGTGTTTGAGGTTGTTGAAAAGTCTCCTCCATTGTAACAGTGACGTCAGAGCGACACATGGCTGCTGACGTCTCACAGGAATAACGAAGATAACACACCAAACATAAATTTAGCACCAGACTCACTAAACACACCAGAAATATTTCTGTATCAACGATATATTGTGTTTCAGGGTGGAATAGGTGTAGGTAGAACCGTATACATGTTTATTGTGGAACACAGCTTCGGTAGATGAGGTCAGAGCTTCTTATGTGTGTGTGTGTGTGTTTGTGTGTGTGTGTGTGAGTGTGTGTTTGTGTGTATGGGGTCATTCTCTCTCCAGGCTGCCGACTCGGTGACGCTCCAGTGTTTTGGCTGTGGGCCTGGGAACAGCAGGGAGGGAAGGAGTGCGTGTGTGTGTGTGTGTGTGTGTGTGTGTGTGTGTGTGTGTGTGTGTGTGTGTGTGAGGCGAGCCAGGCCTCTACAGTTAGAGCTGGATTTTTCTATAGCTAAGTGGAACCATGGAACCATGTGACAGGCCATCCTCTGTATACAAAAGCTTTTTTTAATGGCATTACTTGCTTATACATTATTTGCATACTTATGAATATTAATGAGCCGCTAATTCTGTACTGCTGCAGAACAGACAGCGTGAACTTTACCTGCGTTTGTGACCACGGAAGATGACAACTGTGTCAAAAGATGACAAATGTTAACTCAACGTCTCTTTGTCAGTCCTGTTTCTACGAAGCATCCGTCGTCTGTGAATGAGCTGTTGCTATGGAAACGATAACGTATCAGAACGAGCGATAGAACGATTCATTCTAAATATATACCTGTGATTGGCATCTGCACTACTGTCAGAGCTGCTGCTGTAGAAAATAAATCAATACCTTCTGACCAATCAGAATCTCGAATTCAGCGTGTGACGCTGACAACTTCTGTGTGGTGTCTTGAACGTTGTAATTGAAATGTGGATTTCTTGAATTTAAACGCATAAATATTCAAATAAAAAAAAATTGAATAGAATCCAGTATTAATAGAAATATTTATGTTTTTTTTGTTTGTTTGTTTGTTTTTTAGACATTTTTTACTCTTTTTGTAAAAAGTTAAGTAACTGTGAATTATACAGGACGCTAATTTAAAATATATATTTATTTATTCTTTTATTTTTATTTTTTAAAATTTTATAGCATGCAGTACATTGTGACGATCCTGATGCTTTATATTAATGATCTTATGCTCCTGAGTGTCTTAATATGAAGGCTTTAATATGAAAAACCGAAGAGACTCATTGAGAAAGACAACAATGTGTAGTGTGTGTGTGTGTGTGTGTGTGTGTGTGTGTGTGTAAGAGAGAGAGAGAGAGACAGAGAGAGAGATCTGGGCAAGGTGGAGGATGGTAAAAGGAGTGAAGCACACAGCTGCAGGTTTTAAACCTGGAACACCTGGAAGCACAGCTGGCTCTGAGCGTGAACTCCAGACTTCATGGATTTAACCCTGTGACCCCGGGGTCAAGTGTCGGGCTTTAATGCGGTGTCTCTTTTCCTTTCTCTCTCTCTCTCTCTCTCTCTCTCTCTCTCTCTCTCTCTTTTGCTCTGTTGAGTCTCCATATAGTGTGGAGTGATGGAGTGTGTATTTCATTACTAGCTTCACTGACAGTCTAGTATGGCCTGTAAGACTCCAGGTCTTCACCCACCTACACACACACACACACACACACACACACGTACACAGATACAACTCCCCCGTTCTTGTTACCTGCTGTTGTGCTGTGTAGAGCGGATCGGAGCGAGGGCTTTAATCGCTTTGGCCGAGCCTCTGCTCTCCCCGTGTGCTGTAAAATAGATTATAGTCTATAAAAGCAGATTATCCTGCCCTCCTCACTCATGGAGCCTAACCAGCACAACCGACATCCACCAGAACAAACTCCTCAGCTGTGTGTGTGTGTGTGTGTGTGTGTGTGTGTGCACTCCTGATGCATCTGCACTGAGCTGATAGAAACATATCTACCAGCATTAATAATCCGTCTATCTATCTGTCCATCTGTCTCTATCCGCGTTCTGTCTGTCTGTCTGTCTGTCTATCTGCCCATCCATCCATCTCTTTGTCTCATCTGTCTGACCACCTATCCTGTTTGTCTACCTGTCTGCCCATCTGTCTATCCATTTGTCCATCTGTCTACTGGTCAATTCAACAGTCTGTATGTCTGCATGTCTAGATCCGTGCCTGTCTGTTTATCTCTCTGTCTGTCTGTACATCTGTCTCTTTGTCCAACCAGTTTAATGTACCTGTCTGTCTGTCCATCCATCTGTCACATCTGTCTACCTGTCCGTTCAACTGTCTGCATGTCTGCTTGCCTAGATCAGTGTCTGTCTTTCCATCTGTCTATCTACCTGTATGTCTGTCTAACTTTATGGTTATCCTTCCATCTTGTCTGTCCCTCTCCCTGTCTGTCTGCCTGTCTGTCCATCTACCTGTTATATATATATATATATATATATATATATATATATATATATATATATATATATATATATATATATATATATATATATATATATATATATATATATATATATATATATATGCATGCTTGTCTGGCTAACTATCTGTTTATATTAATATCTGATTGTATATCTGTCTGTCTACTTTTCTGTCACTCTAGTTGTCTACCTGTCTGTCCTCTTATCCATATTAAAATCTGTCTGTCTCTTCATCTACCTGCGTGTCGGTCTATCCCTCTGTTCACCTGTCTGCCTGATCTGTTCCTCTGTCTACCTGTCCGTTAACCTGTCCGTATTTCTTAGTGTCTGTCTTTCAGTGTGTCCTTCTACCTGTCTGTCTTTCTATCTATCTGTCCATCTAACTGGCTGTCCATCAGTCCATCCATGTGTGTCTTTATCTTTCCAACCACCTATCTGTCTGTCTACCTGTCTGTTTGGCCATCAACCTGTCTGTCTGTCCATCTGCCTATCCATCCCTCTACCTGTCTAGCTTTGTATATTGAGGTCTGAATGTCACTATACAGCCAGTGGGAGGGAATTTTGACCCTCCCACTGGTTGTAAGGCGGCGTGATCATGTGACTAAGTGCAGAACTGATATCAGCATAAAACATGTTAAATAAACACTAAGTGAAGTGTGTATACAGAAAGTCCAGCAACCGGATAAACCGACACTTTTACATAATTTGCGTAATTATGACCAGTCCCTTTCTTTTTCTGTTTTTATCCCAGAGGTGACTGTAATTATGTAAAATGATATCCTCTCAAAATATCACAGGGTTCTTAAGTAAACATCATTCTTAAGTAATACAGGTCAAAATAACTGTCTGGATGTCTGGCTTGGGTCGGATACCGGTACGGGACATTTTGCTGTAAAATGGGCTTTACACATGAAAATATTACTTTCATAGCAATACGTGAACCTGAATAAACTAAGCTTAAACTGGAGCTGAATAAATGAAGGCTGATGAAATTTTAATAATAACAACCTGACAGATTTAACTATTGTTAAATATGACCTAAATTAAGTTTCTATTCACAGAAAACACATAGACATTTTATATATACTGTATATCCAGTGAACAGTGACGATTTAAATGAACAATATGATATAAAACATGAAGAAAATATGTTACAGACATGATATTCAGATTATTATATCATGTTTCATATAAATAATTTCAAGATCAAGACACAAAACCGCTTATTAGTCTCAGTTTTAAAGAATATACTGTGTATATATATAGTATAATTCTTATTATAAGATTACCAAGGAATAAACCATATATGATTATTAAACCTATTTCTAGATGTTTTTACTCATTTCAAGTTTTAAATGTTCTAATTCAGATAATTAGACATCATTTTTGCTTCTTTCTGGAACTTAATATTAGGAAAATGACAGCATCTACCAATAGAACAAGGTTATTTCAAGCTTGAAACTAGTAGAAATGTCTAAAAATAGGTTTAATTATTAGTTTCTTCGAAGCTTACAATAGGAAATAGTAGATCATTTTGAAGCTGAGAAAAGAAGGAAAATCAATCAGAGGCATTGCACAAGCATTAGGCATAGCCCATACAACAGTTTTGGAATGTCCTGAAAAAAGAAAGAAACCACTGGTGTACTGAGCAACAGACACCGAATGGGTCGGCCAAGGAATTACAACAACAGCTGGTGGCAGAAACGTTGTGAGAGCTGTGAGGAAAAACCCAAAAACAACAGTCAGTGACATCACCAACAACCTCCACAGGGCGGGGGTGAAGGTATCACAATCCACCATTCGAAGAAGATTTCGAGAGCAGAAATATAGACGCCGTACCACAAGATGCAAACCACTCATGAGCCACGAAAGTTCTGGAACCAAATTTAACCTCTACCAAAGTGTTGGAAAGGCCAAAGTGTGGAGAAAGAAATGATCTGTTCATGATCCAAAACATACAAGCTCATCTGTGAAACATGGTGGAGGTAGTGTCATGGCTTGGGCTTGCATGGCTGCTTCTGGAACAAGCAGTAGAATTATTAGAAATGGCTAAAAAATGGCTTTAATAATTAGTTTGTTCTAAGCTTTCTATATTCAAAAGTGACTATATAGAAGTGATTTTCACTTGATAAGATGTGTATTTGTTTGCAGTGTACTTCTTCATAAATAAATAAGCTTTTTAACAGCTATACAATAATTCTTTTGTTGGTGTTGCTCTTACTTGAGGCTGATTAACAGTCATGCCACGGCCGATCCATCCCCTGAACCATCACGGCCTGTTAATTGCAACGTTGGGGCTTTATTAAAAAAAATTTAATTTTTTAAAAAAAAACACCGCTGATTATTCTTGCTCATTCACGTGAGTGGCGGTAATTAGCTCAGACAGCAGAGTGTGAAGAGGACACACTGACTCAGATCTGTAAATACATTGTTTATGTGTGTGTGTGTGTGTGTGTGTGTGTGTGTGTTGGAATGTCTTCTTCCTCAGCTACAGCTGTATTATAATTCTAATTTCAGACCAGCTCTGGCCTACAGGACTCACTCACATGTCTCCGCTGTTCTTATTATAGAGAGACGCCATTAATGTAAACACCGCTCAGACACGACACACGTGTGTGTTTGGGACTAAAATAGAAAGGTGTTTGGTGTAAAAGGACACTGGGTTGTAATGTGATATAAAGAAGTGTGTGTGTGTGTGTGTGTGTGTGTAATAGGATCCAGTCTCTAAGGATTGACTGTCTTCAAAGACTTGTAAAGCTTGTTGTGTTGAGGGCTCTGGATTGATTGTTTGCCGGTTGAGTGATGGAGAGGTGTGTAAACAACACACAAATAGACACACACACACACACACACACACACACACACACACACACACACACACACACACACACACACATTTGCCTCAATAACATTATGAGGACCTTGGACTGAAAAAATGTATTATTGCAATTGATAAATGCTACTCTATACCTAAATCTAACTCTAACCTTAACCTTAGTAACCAAAAGGATTTTATTTAATAAAAGCTGCAGTTTTCCTTATGGGGACCATCCAAATGTCCTTATGGGGACCACCCAAATGTCCTTATGGGGACTATCCAAATGTCCTTATGGGGACCACCCAAATGTCCTTATGGGGACCATCCAAATGTCCTTATGGGGACCACCCAAATGTCCTTATGGGGACCATCCAAATGTCCCAACAGGGTCAAAACTCTCTGTATTCCTATTCTTGTGGGGACATTTGGATGGTCCCGACGAAGAAAACTGGTCCTCACCAAGCTCGAGACATTTAAATTGTATTTGAAATGTCATCATAGATTTATTCTATACATTCACACAAAAGCATTCAAACTAGGTCGACCTTCGAACCCTGTTTTCAACCTGAATGGGTTGAAGTATCATTTTAAACAACGACAGCACAAATCTACGTATGATAATAAATCGTTGAATGTACTTAATCTACAAGAAACTGCTTTAAAAAAAAGCGGCCTAGAAATACCTCTACACCTTTACGCTCATTATAAATACCATGAGTAATGAATATGCGTAAATATGCAAATGCATGAACGTTCACGCCCTCTAAGCCAGCCATTTAACTAATGGTTAGTGAACCAACTCGCATTTTTTCACGTGTTTGGTTCTCGATTAGCGTCGTCGTGTTCTCAGAGATTTATTTACATATTTACAGCCAGATCTGTCTAGAAATAATGTTACCATAGCAACAATGATTTTATTCTTAGCATTAACATTAGCCGGCTAGCTAGCTGGGCGCACAGCTTCTGCAGATATAAATGTTCAGTGCCACGTTGTCGTCCGTGAACAATCTGCATATCGGACGTGACTGGTAAATCGCAAGGTTTATGACATCATAACCTGAGGTTATACAGTACTGTATGTAGCCCCACCTACTAATTTTTTTCGGTGTTCTTGTTTTAAACGAAAAACAAATGTATAAAATACTATGTGAACAATTTCCACCCAAAAATCATTTAGATTAAAATTGTGAATGTAAAAATATATATATATTTTTTTTATCTGATTGGTTAAGCCATTTTCAGCGTGTTGTAAAATTCTCGATATACGCAACCAAAGCTTCCTTTTAACAGAACAATTGTTTACTGCTAATATTATTAATAATAACTTTGTTATTATTAATTTTTGTCATCTTTTTTGCGTCGTGCCTCGTTCCTTCGTTTTAAAACCAGGGGTACTTTGAGGCACATTTTGATCAGTGGTCATTTTTACGTGAGATTTATTTGTTAATTGAACTCGCTGTTTACATTTTATGTCAGCTGTTTTTTTCACGCTTCGGTGCCCCTGACCCTGAATTCGACCCCCTCAGTGAACTGGACTCAGCTCCCGTATCACAACACGGCTATTTAAACGTTACACAATGAGGATACTGTTTCAGCCTGAGGCAGGAGTTTACTACTGATCTATACAGGATTAGCACACACACACACACACACACACACACACAGAGTGGCACAAGACACCATGCTAGTTAATGCTTGGTTAACGGAGCATACCTGATAGCTTTTCCTGGCTTGAGGAGAACCCTTTAAGGAAAGATATATACGAAACGAGCCTTTTGACCGGGTCTCCCTGCGAGGCTGAGGTTTCCAAAACACTTCACGTTGCTCACTGATTGAGTTACTGAATCTATTTTGCGTAAGATATCCGCTGTTTAAATTTGATTTGAATACGCGGTGGATTTATTGGTTCGTTTCTTTAAACAGATAAACTTACTGTTTACGTTCATACAAGAATGCCAAGAAAGAACGTACAAAAATTTACCTTCATATAAACACACACACACACACACACACACACAGTGAAGGAAATTATCTATCTGTTGCTACCGCCATTTTGCCAGCTTTCATACAAGCTAGTCTGTTATCATGCTAGCCTTTTTAAATGCGTGATTATACTAGTTTAGTTAGCTTTAGTCAGTCATTTCTGTCTGCAGATCACATGAAGGATTTATTGGTACATGCTAGCTACATTTTGTATTTACCAAACTGGTTTGTTATCATGCTAGCCTTGTTTAAGCATTTGTGATTAGCAGTACTAGTTTGTTTTAGTTAGTAATTTCTGCTGCTGGTACATTAAAAAGAGCGTTCAAGAGTTTTCCCTCAAATCTAAAAAAAGAAGCATACAAAGAGGGAAAGTATCTATCTGTTGCTAGCTAAGTTTTATATTTACCAACCTAGTTTGTTATCATGCTAGACTCTTTAAATGTTAGTCATTAGCTGGTTACTACTAGCTAGCTAACTATTACAGCTAGTTAGCTTTAGTCAAAAATTTCTGTCTGCAGATCGCAGACCTCAGAAAATCTTCCGAGTAGTAAGAAGTCGCTGGCATTTATACACTCACTGTCCACTTTATTGGGAACACCTCAATCATGTGCTGTGGCAGCAGCACAATGCATAAAATCATACAGATCAAAAGCTTCAGTTAATGTTCACATCAAATATCAATAACCTTTGACTGGTCTGAGGTTTGAGTATTTCAGAAACTCCTGGGATTTTCCATGCAGAACAGTCTCTAACAATTTTTACAGAACGGTGCGAAAAACAAACACGAAAACATCCATTGAAGAGAGATGAGAGAAGTCAGAGGAGAATGGCCAGATTTATTCATGCTGACAGGAAGGCTGCAATATCCCAACCACTCTTTACAACTGTGGCTTTTCTTTCTGATTCTGAGAAGTTTTGGTTTCCTCGCTTATCCTTGAACATACGTGGGAGACGGGATGAATTCCCCATGACAAATTCGGCGAGCCAGCCAGGAGGGCAATAATCTGGAGGTGAGCGAAGGAGTGGATTGCCCGGGCAGCGGGAAAATCTCAAAACACATAACATGTCGAAGCTTTAGGTGGATGAGCTACAACAGCAGAAGACTACATCAGGTTCCACTCCTGTCAGGCAAGAACAGGAATCTGAGGCCACAGTGGGAACAGGTTCACCCAAACTTGACAGGTGAAGATTGGAAAAAAAGTCGCTTGGTCTTTATTCAGTGTTCAAGTTGTCAAAAACGGCACTGTGATCAGATAGTCACATTTCAACAAGTGGTTTTGAGTGGGAGGGGGAGACGTGTGTGTGTGTGTGTGTGTGTGTGGGGCAAAGAAAAGAGGGGTACTGTAATCCCATTGACATTAGAGATGCAGCTCTCCACATGCCCAGTAGCAGCTGGCTGATTTGAAACGGACCGATCCATCGTTCACACGGAGAAGGGGGAGTCGGGGCAAGGTTCATTTTGGGCCATTAAATCCCCGACCAAGTGCAATCCTACCCCACGCTGAAGGACATTAAAGATTCATTGATTCTTTTAATTGGTGTTTTTAATTAAATATGAATAGAGAGTGCAGGATCTTTCATGGCGTCGCAGTGTGGAGGTGGTGCGGTCCGACTCCGGCTCCCGAAGTGCCTTGAGCACACATTCATTATCTAATCTCCCCCTTTATGGTTAATTTACAAGCTTTGCTGCTTCGGCCATATGCTGCTTTTGTGTTCTGCCTCGTTGCGCTCCAAGCACTCACACACACACACACACACACACACACACACACACACGCATGAAGAGAGACATACTTGTACAGACAAAAATACGAAACCACACACAGGTATGCATACACACACACACACACACACACACACAGACGAGACAAACTAAAAGAACAGAAAATCCATCCTTTCATCATCAGTGCAGCTGCTGCATAGAGTCAGTGTCATAGCCAAACCTTGGGCGTGTGTGTGTGTGTGTGTGTGTGTGTGTGGGTGGTATGTGCATGGTGTGTGTGTTTCCTGTTTAGGCCACCGCTCCCATTGTCATCTACGTATAAGACTCCCAATGTTCCCAATCAGCCGTCTCTGGCTGTAGTGTGTGTTAGGCTTGTGAGATTGTGTGCATCGTCCTGTCATGTCTCCTAGCTATCTCTGGTTATCGTAGAGGGGAGGGCTGTAGGTCGCAGTGATGCTGAGGAAGGAAAGGAAGAGGGCGTGGCCAAACATACAGTACATAAGGTGTGCCGTGTACACGTTATGCCTTTACAGTACACTCTTAAAAATATCATTAG
This sequence comes from Cranoglanis bouderius, assembly GCA_023630585.1. Taxonomy (NCBI): domain Eukaryota; kingdom Metazoa; phylum Chordata; class Actinopteri; order Siluriformes; family Cranoglanididae; genus Cranoglanis; species Cranoglanis bouderius. The sequence goes on from CM042566.1 coordinate 3,134,694, forward strand.
AGAACCGTCTATTTACTGGTGCTTTAAAGAACCCAGTGGTTAATGGTTCTTCACAGCAGTGCCACAAGGAACCATGTTATCAAGTTCTCTAAAAAATAATAAATAAATAAATAAACCCTTAGTTAGTGCTTTAAGGATCCGAAGAACAGACGCGGGTTACGAGTCGGCTGTAGCCGAAGCATTTAGTCAGGTTTTTTTATTTATTATTTTTTATTAATTAACTTGTTAAAAAGGTCAGGAAGGTTCGCAGAACTGAAGTTGGGACTGTAAATAAACCAAATGACTTATTAGCTGATTATAAAACTGAAATTATACAGTATGAACTACGCCTACATACTATGCTGTGGTGAACAGCAGCAAAGATACTTATCGAATAACGCAGCATTTATACGGTGCCCTCCAATAATATTGGCACCCCTGGTAAATATCAGCAAAGAAGGCTGTGAAAAATTGTCTTTATTGTTTAACCTTTTGATATTTTGTTCAAAAATTCACAAAAAATACTCTGCTGTCATGGATATCAAACAATTGCAAACACAACACAGGTTTATTAAAAAAAATATTTTTTAAATATATGTGTGGCGCAATTATTGGCACCCCTATGAATTCATATGAGAAAAATATATTTGAAGTATATTCCCATTGATATTTCACTTTTATTTATTTATTTTTTGCTCATATTTACCAAGGGTGCCACTATTAGTGGAGGGTACTGTGTGTGTGTGTGTGTGTGTGTGTGTGTGTGTGTGTGTGTGTGTGTGTGTGAGAGAGAGAGAGAGAGAGAGATTTCCTGATGTGTGAATAAGGAAGGTGGATGATGTTCTCTCATGTTTGTACTGGAAAAGGTAAACACTGAAATGCTGCGCTCTCTGGATTAAACTCTATTTAGCTTGACACTCTGCCAGTAGTGTGTGTGTGTGTGTGTGTGTGTGTGTGTGTGTGTGTGTGTGTGTGTGTGTTTACACCTGGAGGCCTGTCAAGCCTGGGTGTATTTGATTTTTTTTTTTTTTTATGGAGAAATATCCCACTGTGTTTCTCTCTCTCTGTAGTACAGCTTGTCAAGGTGAAGGTTTGCCCTGTAATGCTATATAAAGCCTTGAAAAGGTCTGTTAGGCTCCACACACACACACACACACACACACACACACACACACACACACACACACACACACACACACACACACGTACAAAACGCATCACAGCACAAAAAAAATATTGATTTAAAGGGAAGTGGGAAAGGTTAGCTGGGATCGATGGTGATAAGCGAGTGAACACGTGCTCTGGGCAAGTTTACGAGGAGGAGAGAGGAGGAGGAGGAGAACAAAGGGGGGACTTATCTTGGGACAGAGATGGAGAAGAAGGGGGAAATGGAGGGATAGGTGGAAGAAAAGCCTTTTGTAAAGCAGTAATGAGGGCATTGCTCTCAGTTTATGTGATTCTTCAACTAGGCTTTAAATTGCACAGGGAGGCACAGTGCCACACTCAGATTGCTGCCAGGTGTGAAAAACAGAGAGAGAGAGAGAGAGAGAGAGAGAGAGAGAGAGAGAGAGAGAGAGAGAGAGAGAGAGAGAGAGAGAGAGAGGAAGAGAGGGAGAGAGAGAGAGAGAGAGAGAGAGAGAGAGAGAGAGGAAGAAGGGAGAGAGAGAGAGAGAGAGGAGAGAGAGAGAGAAGGAAGAAGGAGAGAGAGAGAGAGAGAGAGAGAGAGAGAGAGAAGGAAGAAGGGAGAGAGAGAGAGAGAGGAAGAAGGGAGAGAGAGAGAGAAGAGAGAGAGAGAGAGAGAAGGAAGAAGAGAGAGAGAGAGAGAGAGAGAGAGAGAGATGAAACAATAAAGAAGGGAGAGGGAGAGAGTGTGTGAGAGAGAGAGAGAGAGAGAGAGAGATGAAACAATAAAGAAGGGAGAGGGAGAGAGTGTGTGTGAGAGAGAGAGAGAGAGAGAGAGAGAGAGAAGGAAGAAGGAAGAGAGAGAGAGATGAAACAATAAAGAAGGGAGAGGGAGAGAGTGTGAGAGAGAGAAAGAGAGAAGGAAGAAATGAGAGGGAGAGAGAGGGAGAGAAAGAGAGAGAGAGAAGGGAGAGGGAGAGAGAGTGAGAGAAAGAGAGAGAGAGAAGGAAGAAGGGAGAGGGAGAGAGAGGGAGAGAGAGATGAAACAATAAAGAAGGGAGAGGGAGAGAGAGAGAGAGAGAGAGAGAGAGAGAGAGAGAGAGAGAGGAAGTGGAAGTGGTTTACTCTCAGCCTGGCTCCAGATGTCTGTGTATAGAAGTGTATGGATGTGTGTGTGTGTGTGTGTGTGTGTGTGTGTGTGTGTGTGTGTGTGTGTGTGTGTGTGTATACACTGGAAAGCAGCAGTCATTTTTACAAGCACATCTTTGTGGAGAATGTCTTAACAAAACAAGCATGCAGTAAAAAGGAAAGAAAACCACACGAAACTCTCTCTCTCTCTCACACACACACACACACACACACACACACACACACACACACACACACACACACACGCTGATTATCAGTAGCATGCTCAAAGTCAGCTGGCACTGTAAAAACCACATGGCGGATGGAGACAGATTTCCTACTCTGCCTCCTGGCACGCCTCCTCACACACACACACACACACACACACAAACACACACACACACACACACACACACATTGTCCATAGGTACATTTCTATTTCTTTTTTTTTCATGTTCAAGTTTTACTCTCTCTGTGTGTGTGTGTGTGTGTGTGTGTGTGTGTGTGTGTGTGTGTGTGTGTGTGGTTGGTGGAGAACAGGAAAGTGGGTGGATGTTGTTGTTGTTGTTGTTGTTGTTGTTTACAAAGGCCCATAACATTCTAAATTGGAATATTTGGAAATTTTCCAAAGAATTTCTGAAAAATTCCTCTCCACATTAAAATAGAAAATGCCAGAAGAGACGATGATGTCATAATAAGAAAGTGTGTGTGTGTGTGTGTGTGTGTGTGTGTGTGTGTGTGTGTGTGTGTCGCCCCCTGCAGTTCACCCGTTTCATTAGCCACTGTGTGCGTTTGGTTTTCATTTAACAGCGTGTCTCTGGAAGTAATTTGGCTGAGTGTACAGACTCAGCGGCACCAGTGGACTGAGAGCAGGTGTGTGTGTGTGTGTGTGTGTGTGTGTGTGTGTGTGTGTGTGTGTGTGTGTGTGTGGAGCACAGCTGGGCTGGTGATAACGGCGTGTGTCCGGGTCAGTGTTAATAGCGCTACCATGTGTTCCATAGGCATGACCAACACCTGCTTGCTTGTACAGTTCAGTTTGCTTCCTACACACACACACACACACACACACACACACACACACACACACTGTGAGATTTGGTACTGAATCGTTTGATTAATATATATATAATAAATTGTGATGATTATTTCTAATCAAATATATTTTCTATAAAATCTCCGCCTTGTGGATTTTTTGTTAACCTTCACGTGACCTTCAGGAGCTCAGGAGCTTTTTTCTGGAGCTCGGGAGCTTCAGTCAGGTTTCCAGAGAAATCAGGATAAATTTTATTTCCTGGGTTGTAGCTCCAGGAACCTGTTTAGTTCCTCTTCCAGAGTCAGATTCAATTAAATTAAATGGGTCGAGATTCAATTCAATTAAAATGAATTCGGTTAAATTTACAGGAAGACATCACATGGGTTTCTCAGGGGGTTTGGGTGCGTGAGCCTGAGCTTCATTAAGACATTTTTAAGACATCGGACTACTGATCGGAAGGTTGTGAGTTCAAATCCCAGCACCAGTCCTTGAGCAAGGCCCTTAACCCTCAACTGCTCAGTTGTGTAAATGAGGTAGTTCTGGATAAGGGAGTCTGCCGTAAATGCTGTAAATGTAAATGATCAAATAGCTGAGAGAAGTGACTCCGCCCACCGTGCGGTGATTGGCCGCTGCCGTTGTGTGAACAGAAATGTCATAGCTGTGTCGTATAACCATTTAAAACATTTTTTTATGTCTCAAATCCAGTGTTTATTTTCTCTTATAGTTCGTCGGTTCAGATCTCTAGAACACGGCACTTCTGCAGCGCTACAGCTCTGTGCTTTGGCTCAGTTCAGCAGCTCGTATCTACAACAGATAAACATGTGGCGTGTTCGATTCGCTTCCTGCAGACGAGTCGATTCAGAGTCAAAACGTGTTCTCACGTGTGCGTGAGTTCTCTCGCTCAGAAAGAAACTCTCGGACTTCCCGAGTGTGATTTCTGTGTTTTCACGCTGCCTAAGGAACCGCACTGAGGAGGAAAACACTAGTGTTTATCCTGTCACTTTTAACTGCGAAATAAATTCCATGGACCCCTATTAGTATGGATTTATTTCATGAACATTATTTACGTTTTTCAAACTTTGGACTGATAGAGCGTTCTGTTTCTTTCCGCTGACAGAACAGATTAGGTGTGAGTAGTGCTTCGGTGCTTGGACCCCTAAGTATAATAACTTTAATAACGTGGGTTGTTGAGGTACCTCGATCTCCGGGGTCGGGGGTTCGAACCCTGCCTTCGCCCTGTGTGTGCGGAGATTGCATGTTCTCCCTGTGATTCGGGGGTTTCCTCCGGGTACTCCGGTTTCCTCCCCCAGTCCAGAGACATGCGTTGTAGGCCGATTGGCATCTCTAAATTGTCCGTAGTGTCCGATTGTGCCCTGCGAGTGGGTTGGTGCCTCATCCAGGGTGTCCCCCGCCTTGTGCCCCGAGTTCCCTGGGATAGGCTCCAGGCTCCCCCGTGTCCCTGTGTAGGATAAGCGGTACGGAAAATGGATGGATGTGGGCTGTGATTTCCGCGACAGAAAATCTAGTTATGCATCACGGACCCCACTCTGAGAACCAGTGGTGTAGGCCATAACATCACTACACAACACATCTATTCATTTAACTCCATTGACTCCCAAAGCATACGTCCAATTCTACCTTCAAACATGAGCAAAATAACAATCACAGACAGCAGCTGCTTCCCGAAGCGAGGCCCAGACACGCTGCCTTCGGTTGTGGACACAAAAATGGTGACCCCTTGTGTTATTTTCAGTTTCACACAACGAGGAAAGACATAAAGACCAGTAAGGCTAGCTAGAGTGCATGGCTCTATGTGTGTGTGTGTGTGTGTGTGTGTGTGTGTGTGTGTGTGTGTGTGTGTGTGTGTGTGTGTGTGTGCGTGTGTGTGTCTACGAGTGTGCGATCTTACAGCATCCCGTGCTAGTACGAGCTCTGGACGCACACTCATAAATCGATCACATCACACCTGACGTCTCCCTCTGCACCAGCTGCTCCTTGGGCTCAGATGCTCGTTGCTAGGATACGGGCGGGCGGGAAAAGGAGAAACGAGGCTGCGTTGGATGGGCGTGAAAATCGCACGGCGTGATGAAGACGGACTGCACGGACCTCTGCTGAAGAAACACTCGAAAAGCGGGAGTGTGGAAAAGCAGCCTGGTCAAATAAACACAACACACACACACACACACACACACACACACACACACACACACACACACACACACACACACACACAAGCAGTGAGGAAATCACAGAGCATATGGTTAGGATGATAATGTGTGGAGGAGGTGATAAAGGAAGTGAGTTACATTACGACACTGTCTCTCCTCAGGCAATCTGCTGCTTATGAGGAACCTGTGTGTGTGTGTGTGTGTGTGTGTGTGTGTGTGTGTGTGTGTGTGTGTGTGTGTGTGTGTGTGTTAGCGACATCTATGTCTCACGCACCAACTTCGGGTCAAATTTATTTACGTGGATACCATCGTAACCGTGAACTGAACCCATGTGTCAAACCAGATGTGTCAGTTTTGAAACGATCGTTTCATTTCTTTGAAGGATTAAAAAAAAAAAAAGTTATTCGACACTAACTGGTCCTGTGTGAAAAAGTAATGGCCCCCTTAGTTACTCAATCAACCAATTTGATGTATTCGTGTTTGACGCACGTGAATCGAAGAGGGGTCGAGCTGAATGCGCGTCGTGATGACGTCACACGACACGTCTCGGCCCAGATCCACGGAAGATCTCAGGTCCTTTTAAAAACTCGCGGAGTATCGCGGAGTTTCCTTGATTTTGCGCTCGTTCCCGCGATCGCAAAATCCTGGAGGGACCGATTAAAGAACAGCATATTCTTTTTATCCGTTTATAGTTACATTTAATGTTGTGGAACGTCTGCGAAACAAGTTCTGAACAAAAAAAAAAAAACAAAAAAAAAAACGCAGCTTGTCATGTTACCAAGAGACCACAAAAAAAAAACCCTCCTATTTAAATAGTTACACCTTTGCCTCTGACTGTTACAAAGCGCTGACGCTGGAGACTCCTTCCATAAGTGTTAAATAAACATCTCCTTACAGAAAACGTTAACAATTCTAAACAGTTTTAATTTAGTTATTCATTCATGTGGATCGTCCGCCGTGTCCGTCCCCGTGAATGAGCTGTTACTATAGAAACCATAACGTATTAGAAAGAGCGCGCTATTATAAACCTGTGAAACAGCTTTCGGCCAATCGGAATTGAGAATTCCACAGCGCTGTGGTGCAAGGTGAGAGCATATGCTGTTCCTGCTGTTGTTAATCAGATATAATCA
>CM042566.1:3143753-3168753 GCA_023630585.1 Cranoglanis bouderius
TTCAGAAACTGTTGGGAATCTCCTGGGATTTTCACACACAACAGTCTTATAGAGTTTACACAGAATGGTGCAAAAAACAAAAAAAGCATCCTGTTCTGGGTTCCCCCAGAGGGTCAACCCTCTTCAAGAAGTCTTGAAGAAGACCAAAGATGATGTGTACTCATTTTAAGACCCAGCTTCACTCCAGTAGTTCTTGGTCCATTAAAGAGGACCTACTCTGGAGCTAGAACTAAAAAGGTTCTTGGAGTGATGTCTGAGGAACCAGGAATGGGAAACAGGACTAAAGTTCTTAGGTTCGTCCAAATGTTTCTGTTTTTTCTGAAACGGCTCCTGTGGTGGAAATTCACCAAATGTTTGAATGATCTTGGAAAAACAGAGTCTTCAGGTGCTTCTTGAAGGTTCTGTGGAACGGACAAAGTTGGGAAATTCTTGCCAGCATGACAGAGCTCGGTTCTGAACCATGCAATACCTTGATGGTTTTACTGTATGTTGTTTACTCGCAGAAAGTGGTAATGCGGATTGAACGTACTGTAGGCCAGTGGTCACCAACCCTCTTCCTTGAGATCTACCTTCCTACAGGTTTCATCTCCAACCAAAATCTAACACACCTGTTAAAGTCTTCAGGAAGGTAGATCTTCAGGAACAGGGTTGGTGACCACTGCTGTAGGCCTTGTTGAGTGTCTTCATGTATGTAAGTAAGGAGGTTAGCATACAAGCCTTATTTTGACCAGCTATGAAGCGTGTCTGTCCTTTAAGGTGACAAGTGACTAGAAGAGGAGTTGCATTGAATATTTCAAGTGGTATAACCTGGTCTTCCTGCAGAAGATTGGTTCAGTGTGGGGCCTAAAGGTTAGCTGGTTGTCGATTGTTACAGGAAGGTCATAAATGATGATAGTACAGATGACGAGCTGAATGCGCTTTGATGTTAAATTGAGAAGCTAGTATAATTTTTATCTTTATTCTTTTTTATCTTGCCATCTTTCCCATCTCTCCTTTACCCTCCTCTATCCTCCTCACATATCAACACATTTTGTTCTTCTTTTGCACATCGGTGTGCTTTTTAATCCTCATTGTACCCCCTGATTGTCTGATGAAGCCGTGGCAACGTTCTTCGTTTCTCTGCTCTCCTCTCTATTGTTTTTCTCCTTCAATCTCCCTATCCCTCTCTTGCTCTCTTCATGGACAGGAAGGATAAAGAGGAAGTGGCACAGGGGGGCAGCCGCCGCTGTTTCCACACGACCCTCCTCCAAAAAACACAGCAGCTCTTTGTCAAAGCCTTCTCTGTCCTCCGTGAGTGTGTGTGTGTGTGTGTGTGTGTGTGTGTAAACCACTTACCGCTATCCCCAGCTTGAGCTCAGAGCAACTGTGAGCACTCGACCGAGAACCAGCCAAGGATTAGCAATGGCTATGAGAGGTTTAAAACACACACACACACACACACACAGACACACACACAGAGCTAGTGGATGGTATTTTGTTTAATATGTACTCATATGTGCAGAACTATGGTATTTTGCAAAGATATACTGAAGCATACTGTAGGAACTAATGTGTACGTTGGGGTGTAGGTTGCAAACACACTTCACATATTTGAACACAACACACACATTTAATCTACACCCAGTTTTAATCGCAAGGCATTGCTCATTGTATCTTCAGGCAAACACACTATAATCAAACATCCTTGAAGTACAACGAGGCATAATTAACATGTAACGTGCATCTAAACATTCAACATATTTGCTCACTAATACTCTATGTATGGATGTGTGTGTGTGTGTGTGTGTGGGCTGGTGTGTAGACATAACTATATCACCACCTGTCATACCCCACCCCTCAGCCCCCTCCTTGCCTCCCTCCTCCCTCTTTTTCACCATCTAACTGGTTCAATCAATAACCCTGTGAGCATGCAAAGGCCTCTTCTGGCTTGTTTCCTCCATAGAACTGTGCTGTTGCTGAGAGCGAGAGAAAAAAAAAAAAGAAAGAAAGGGAAGTTGAAGCAAAGGAAAATGAGCAGACAGACAGTCTCTGTTGACTGCACCCAGTGCAGTGCTCTTTACAGGATCCGTTTATCAGCCAAGACAAGCACAACAGTGGAGCGCAGTGTGAATACTACAGCCCCGAGCAAGGTTCATACAACACGCTATCACATGAGACACAATGTTTTTCTGTGTCTCTTTGTTATGCACACATACACAGTCTCATGTGAGGGAGCAGGGCATCCATTACTTAGTTAACCCCTGGCTTGCAGTGCTGTAACCCCTGTTGAGTGTGTTACATGCCTGTGACTAATTATGTGCTTTTTTGTGCACATTCCCCTGCCTCTGGCAATGTTCCACTCAGTGCTTGCCATAACCCAGGCTCTGAGTATAACAGTTCACCCAGCACCTGCTATAACCAAACCCCTGTGCCCAATAGTGCACTCACTACACAGCATATCCCAGCTTCTGAAATGAATACTGCAGCGAATACCCATCAAAATCCCAAGTACTAGACCCATGACCCACCATATCCTAGCTTCTGTATCAAATACTCTACCCAACCCCACCAAAATCTAGACTCTGTACCCAATACTAGACTCATTACACACCTAAATACAAGAGTTGTATCCATTACTGTATCCAACACTCATCAAAATCTAGACTCTGTATCCAATACCAGATTCACTATCCTTCATATCCCAGTTTCTGTATCCAATACTATACCCAAGTCCATCAAAATCTAGTTTCTATGCCCAATACTAGACATACCACATATATCAGCATTGGTAAACAATACTATAGAAACAACCTATCAAAATCACAGCCTTTGTACCCAATAGTAAACTCACTACCCACCATATCACAGCTTCAGTAATTAATATTGTACCCACCATCCAGTAAAATCCAGTTTTTGTACCCAATGCTAGACATACTACCCCCATATCCCAGTTTCTGTAACCAGTACTATAACCACCGCCCATCAGAATCCAGTTTTTCTATACAATATTAGATATACCACCCCCATATCCCAGATTTGGTAACCAATAATTTACCCACCACCAATTAAAATCCAGCCTTTGCCAACTTTTATGCTAGATTCACTACACACCATATACAAGCTGTGATAACTAAAACTGTACCTACCATGTGTCAAAATCTCTGTACCCAATAGACTTACGACTGGCCATATGCCAGCTAGCTTCTGTAACCAATACTGTACTCATCACTCACCAAAATCCAGTCTTTGTATCAAATATTAGACTCACTACCGACCATATAATAGTTTCTGTAACTAATACTGTACCTACCATCCCTTCAGATTCGTTCCCAATACTAGACTCACTACCCACTATATCCTAGAGTCTGTATCCAATACTCTACCCAACCCAATCAAAATCTAATCTGTGTACCCTATATTAGACCACATGCCATATCCCAGCATCTGTAGCTGTAACTCATAGGTTATCAACATCCAACTTCTCTGCCTAATACATCACCCCATCACCCATCATGACGTAGCCCCTCTGTTTTGTACTAGATCATAGACTACTCATCATTACCAAGCCTCTATACCAAGCACTCCACCCATTACCTAGAAATTCCAGTGTATCTTTGTAATACTCATCAATATATCCTCTACGCCCTGTACTCCATCAACTCTGCCATCCTGCACTCTACCCTCCCTTTTCCCATCGCCCGGACCACAGTGTGCTGTTACACATTACCACTACATTAAACATTTTCATTCTCTTCTCCACACACTGACCTGCCTCACCCTTCACTGAAGCACTGAATGCGTTATTACCTCTCTTTCCCTTGTACTGAAATATCAGTGTATATTTCAGTCTGTCTGTCTTTGCCCTCTGGTCTCTGCTGCCTTATTATGTGTGTCAGAGTAGAGAGAGAGGAAGAGAGAGGCCTGCAGGTTTGATTATTAGAGGGCAGCTTGTCCATTTGAGGCTGGTCAGACTGTAGCCATTGTAATCCAGTGTCTCGCTACATGCTGAGAGGCTTTCTGCATTACATTTCCTTTTATGAATACCTAATGACCTTGGCTCTCTCTTATGATCCCTATAAATGAATGCAGCTGGGGAATTAATGCTCGAATGAGAACACGTACATTATTTGTCTATTTCATATGATTCCTCCTGTGTCTAAGGAGCCAGAATGTTGGTCAAGTTATGAACTGGACATGAGAGAGAGAGAGAGAGAGAGAGAAGTGTAAAAGAAAGAGTCTGCACTGTATTCCAAGGATAGCATCCCTTTCATGCAAAAGGTTACAACACAGTTTGAATAAAAAGTGTGTCTAATGGTGTGTGAGTGCTCGAAAAGATGCTGCAGAGGTCTCAGATTTCTAGCCTTTGTGTTGTAACGTTTTTGTTTTTTTTCTTGACTGCGCTGTGACTTGCTGGCGTGTGACGGCGCACCGCTGGGTCAGGAGTATTGATCAGGCATGCTAGGTGCTGAAGGTACACCGATTTTGCAGTTTATATGCTTAGATCTGCCTGTGTGGCACTCGCTGACCTCGCATGGGCCCGGCTGTGCTGATTTACTGACCCGACACAAAGTCAACCACTCGAGGAGTTTCACTTGAGCAGTTTCACCCACACTGTTAGTGTTTTAAAACCCGGGACATTATCAGCACGCTTGTACTGGAAGCGTTCGGCTTTCGTTCAGATTTTAAAGCCCTTAAATTATGTCTTCTGTCGACTTCTATTACGTTTTGTAAGAGTCTGCTCGTGATCTGTGACATCATCCTCTTTCCTGATAAGTATCAGCTTCTGCTCACACACAAGCCTTCTCGGTGATTTCCCAGAATTGTCCTAGGTATCGGCTAGGTACGTGCCTATTAACTTCATTACTTTGAAGGCATCTTTGCTCTACAGCATTTCTTTGAACGTGCCTGAAACTTTTGCACAGTACTGTATGTCTTATCTGTTGCTTCCAACCAGTTTGTAAATGTTATAATGCAGAAAAGTGGATTGTGACAATTTCTCACAATATCGGTATTACGTATATCATCATAATGCCCAGCCCTAATCGTAACTGCCTACCGATTTATTATGGTTCGCATTTGAACTATTGAAAAATGTTGAAATGAAAATGAACACAATTATGAGATGTAGAAAGGGACAGACTGGACTTGGTTCTTGGGAGAACAAACACACCTTAGCTTTCTCCTGTACGGAACAAAATGTCCATGCTATTAACATTGTCAGTTCCGTATCACGGTTTGTTTACGTCTAGTTTCATCCCGATCGATCGCTCTGTCACTCCCGCAGGGATTTTGCTGGGATTTTGGCTCGCGGTCACACAGTCATGTCTTGATTAATCACAGTTTACGTAAAGTTGTATGTTGAGCTGTTCAGGCGTGTGTGTGTGTTGTGTGTGTGTGTGTGTGTGTGTGTGTGTGTGTGAGAACCTAGGCTGTCAATTCTCTGACCTTGCTCCTGCACCAATGTATTTGCCCTGACTGTTTAACTTCCTGATAGGAACCCGTAACACTTATAACACACACTTGCACTCTCACTCGCACTCTCTCTTTCTGAGCGTGAGAGCGAGTGAGCTGTGATACGCAGTGTGAAGGTGGATGTGTGAGTTTTAAGTGTTGGTCATTTCTGGGAAAGTTGAACCGCTGTTGCGTGCGCTTATTTCCCCAGCCTTTACTTCCTCTTTCTGTTTTTTTTTTACCAACAATTAATCAAAGCATGCTCTCTGCGTTTGGTCGGAATGACACAATTGTACGGCTCTTTAAATTGAGTAATTGCTCAGTTTTTGTGTGGCGAAGGTGTCCGCTTTACACCTTGAAAAGATCCTTTTATGTCTGCCGGATTGGGGACAGATGAAGGGGGTGGGAGAGGAGCGGTATACTCATCCACCCGTTTGTTCTCCGTCTCCTCTATGCGTTTGTCATCCTGCAGTGGAACGTGAACATGATTGCTGAGCTGAGAAGGCTTTTCTAACCTCCCCCATGCTAAACTCCTGTGTTCACTAGGAAGCTTTTTTTAGTTGTTATTGTTGCTGCTGTAATTTTAAATGCCAGTGTAGATGTATTCACAGGCCCGGAGCGTCCAGATGCCCCTCGCAGAATGTCATCGAGATACAGATAACAGGAACCTACACATAGCTGCCGTCCAACGAGAAAATGTCACACTTAGAAAAAGGGAAAGAGCGTTTTGACTTCAGATCCTGCCTCCAGTTAGCTCGTATTGTTCCGATCCTGATGGTCTTTCTCTCTGAAAGGTTCCTGCCTTCTCTGTTCAGTAACAGAACATTATATTATAATGATTCATGCATGATAAAGCACAGCTAATGTGATCCATGCTAAAAGACGTGATCTTATTTCAGGCCTCCAGACAGGTTTCTGGTTTGGGTTTTTCTCAACGCAGTTCTGCTTTCGGGCCAGCAGAGGGCGTGTGGAGTCTGTGTAAGAATGAGAAACTCAGACCGTGTGAAAACACACAGCGAGGATAAAGGAAACATTACAGTATTCTGCTTGTCACTCTTGTAGGAGAGAAAACGTGTTTTGACCCCATGTTGTATTGATTCATCTTCAGTAACCGCTTTATCCTGGTTACGGTTGCGGTGGATCCGGAGCTTGTCCCAGGGAAAACTGGGTGTGAAGCGGGAATACACCATGCCATCACATGCACACACACGTTCACACACTCGTTCAGACTTACGGGCAATTTTACGGTAACACGAGGATCCTTGGAGCTATGGAGCTGTAACTCCAAGGGACCTTGGAGATGTGATGTGCCACTCGCTACAGAGGACCAAAGCGGACAAAATGAAACGTAGCAATTTTGCCCTTTATATACTTATATTTGGAAAAATTTACTGTCTATGCAGAGTTTCATATGTTCTCCACATGACTGGGTTTCCTCCGGTTTCTCCAGTTTCCTCCCACTGTCCAATAACATGTCAGTAGTACATGTTGGAATGATGACTAAGTTGCCCCTAGGGGTGAATGAGTGCAAATGTGTGTATGCATGGCGTATTCCTGCCTTGCACCCGGTGTTCCCAACATTGGTGCCTATTAAAGATTAATAAATGGTTCCAAGTAGGTTCCTTTACCACTTTAATTTCACATTAAGGCCATCTGTCAGTCAACCACAGTGGACAGGAGCCGCTTTGACTTCGACAGCTTTAGGAATCCCTGTTCAAGGTAACAGCACAAGTCTGTTTAGTGAGCTTTAGTTATTCGGTAGAAACTCCAATAAAGCAAGATGCTAGCTAAATCATAAGACGCTCTTGTTAAAGTTATGCTAGCCATAGACCATGTATCAATTCAGGCTAGGTACAGTAATCTGGTCTAGCCCCAGTGGACGGGATCAGCTCTCATTATTGGTGTACGGAAGAACAGCAAGGTCGACAGGCCTTGAAACGTCGAGAAGGCATTAGCATCAATTCAGGCATTTCTAGAAACATTTCTAAAACATGTTAGCTAGCTATGTTTACAAATTGCAAACATGCCTATGTTGGGGCTCTTAGGACAGAAACTGTTTCGTTTGTAGTTACAATCGACTGATTATTTAAGCGATATCCCACCTCTACGTATAAGAAGGTCTGGAGTGGAAAAGCTTTCCTCCTTCGCTGGATGGGTTGACTATGGAGCGATTACTCTTTTAGAACTCAGGGTTAATAGCTGTTCTGCCAAACAAGGTTGATTAAGCAGTGACCTTACCATGAATTAATACTAGGAAGAAAAACTACATGAAATAAAACGAGACAAAAGATCAAAAGATAGCTCATATTTTCATCTGAACAGTATTATGGAAACCATTACTGTAATAGTTTGATGCACAGGTTCCCAACCATGGTCCTGGAGAATCCCCTGTCCTTCACATTTTAGTGTTTTCCCTGCTTTAACACACCTCAGTCAACTAATCACCTAATTACCAGCCCTTCCTGAGTCGAATGAGGTAGTGCAGGAAACCATAACATGCAGAACAGTTCTGGAAACCTGCGGTTTAATGGTTAGTAATGGTTTAATATGTGTTTCCTATAAGAGATGATTTCACAGCGTAAATGCTCCTACTGTGACCTATCAGTGATTCTGGACACTTTTTTAAAATATAATTATAATGGATGTCATCTGACCTTCTCTTATAGTGATCATGTGTTAAGAGTAATAACAGACCTAATAGACTTCCATATTCATGGTTTACTGGATTGGCAAAGTGTTTCATTAGTGTACAGAAAGATTTATATTCTCTGCCTTTGCCAGTTTCACCCAAAGGTCAACTGTCAGTCAAACTCATTACACAGTGAATATACTGTACTTATACTGCATCTGTAACTGAATTAAGAATGAATGGGCTTTTGGAAACCAGGGAAACTATTAGATCTTGATTGGAAAATGTTTAGTAGAAACCATGAAGGTGATTCTTATTAGAGAGTTTAACAATATTTCAAATAGGGTTGCTTTAATTATATATTACTTTAGAAGATATACACTATATAAAAGTTGGATTTTTCTCTTTATAGCTGGAATTATTGTCAAATGAGCCTGATATGGTTGTATTTCAAGATCAGTGATGACAATCAAAGCAAAGCAGACTGCAAACTATGCTCTGTGGAAATGTCAAGAGGAGGAACTACAACATCATCCAATGATACAAGCAATCTGATAACATATCTTATGGTATTTAAACAGTATCTTTAATAGAGAGTACAAGGGAGGACGACCTGAGGGTGTAGTAGCAATATCAGTGAGCGTGGTGCAAGGTAAAAGCAGTGAAGCAAGCGTGCAGAGAAATTGTTGCACGTCTAGAGAGGGCACTTCAGTTCTGCAAGCACTGAGCACTTTGGCCAGGGTCTACATTGTGCTCATAGATGGCACCTTGCACTCATTTTCAAAAGACCACACTCACTGATACTGCTCTGTGTTCAGGTTAAACATAAACCTCAGCACGAGGAGGTCATTGCTAGCAGCACACAAATGCAACCAACATAAACAGAGCTAAATAAAATGTTCCATGATGCCCCTGATTGATTAATACTTAGTAGGTTACTCATTTTGGTATCAGTATCCGTTTGAATCATCCATCCATTTTCCGTACTACTTATCCTACACAGGGTCACGGGGAGTCTGGAGCCTATCCCAGGGAACTCGGGGCACGGGACACCCTGGATGTGGTGCCAACCCGTTCACATTCACACACTATGGACAATTTAGAAATGCAAATCAGCCTTTGGACTGGGGGAGGAAACCGGAGTACCCGGAGGAAACCCCCGAAGCAAATCAGGGCGGAGGGGGGATTCAAACCCCCAACCCTGAATGTGTGTGTCAAACATGCTAACCACTGAGCCACCATGACCCCCATATCAACAAGTACTATGATATCAATGCATCCCTAGTCAGGACTAGGTGTCAGTTATAAACATTATGCCTCCCTGAACAGATACTCCTATAGAATATTAGCAGAATCTCTATACATCCTAATGTCCTCGTCCTCTTCCTGTCCATCTTATTGTGCGTTCTTGTCCTTCACATCTTCTGTTAGCCTTCATTAATCGAAGGGGCCTGTTGTGATTGTTTTGCATAATACCTCAATTACCCCTGTGCCCTGGCTAACAGCGTAGCGGTGTGTGAGGTACGTAGTGCTCCGCCTTCGCCTCGCAGGGCTTTTATTAGAAACGACACAGCCATTACAGAGAGCCCCTGTGCACAGGTTCCTAACGAGACCCTGAATAGAGCGGCCATTAGAGTGTGCACTGAGAAAATCGATGCAGAGCAGTGCAGAGGAGGACTCGCTGAGGGTTTGGTGGATTTATGGCTGTATTAGTGAAGAGGAAGCTCATGTGTGGGATGTACACTACAGGATTTGTAGCCCAATTTTATTTTCGATTTGCCCTTTCAAAAGGGCAAGCGCAGAGTGTGAGAGAGGGTAAACGATTGGTCTTAGGCTTTCCGGTCTCGCTCATTTGATTTTGATCTCACACATTTGATTTGTGTGACTGAAAACTTATAAACAGTGATGAAATTGAGGATGAGCTTTTACAAGCATGTATCCATCCACAGTTTGCATTTTCGCTTCTTATGTCCACAGAAAAAAACACAAGTTCGGAAACATGCCACCTACATCTTTATTTGTGTAACGGGATTTGTTGATTTTGCTCATTTAACAATTTATTTTGTTGCAAAACTACTGCATACATTCTGATGATCAAAGATGAGAAATTCTGTTTAAAATATATCTTAAAGGCAGGGGCTTCTGAATTGACAGGTCAGTGAGAGGCGGAGCTTGCTGAATTGACAGGTCAGTAAGAGGCGGAGCTTGCTGAATTGAAAGGATAGTCAGAGGCGGGGCTTCTGAATTGACAGGACAGTGAGAGGTGGGGCTTGCTGAATTGACAGGTTAGTGAGAGGCGGGGTTGCTGAATTGACAGGTCATTGAGAGGCGGGGCTTGCTGAATTGACAGGTCATTGAGAGGCGGGGCTTGCTGAATTGACAGGTCATTGAGAGGCGGGGCTTGCTGAATTGACAGGTTAGTGAGAGGCGGGGCTTGCTGAATTGACAGGTTAGTGAGAGGCGGGGTTGCTGAATTGACAGGTCATTGACAGGTCATTGACAGGCAGAGCTTGCTGAATTGACAGGTCATTGAGAGGTGGAGCTTGCTGAATTGACAGAATAGTGAGAGGTGGGGCTTGCTGAATTGACAGGTCAGTGAGAGGCGGGGCTTGCTGAATTGACAGGTCATTGACAGGTCATTGACAGGCAGAGCTTGCTGAATTGACAGGTCAGTGAGAGGCGGGGCTTGCTGAATTGACAGGTTAGTGAGAGGCGGGGTTGCTGAATTGACAGGTCATTGACAGGTCATTGACAGGCAGAGCTTGCTGAATTGACAGGTCAGTGAGAGGTGGAGCTTGCTGAATTGACAGGTCAGTGAGAGGTGGAGCTTGCTGAATTGACAGGTCATTGACAGGCAGAGCTTGCTGAATTGACAGGTCATTGAGAGGTGGAGCTTGCTGAATTAACAGGACAGTGAGAGGTGGAGCTTGCTGAATTGACAGGTCAGTGAGAGGTGGAGCTTGCTGAATTGACAGGTCATTGAGAGGCGGAGCTTGCTGAATTGACGCCTGTTTGATCTGAATGGTTGGATTCATTGAGGATTTTATTCTGAGTTTGACTTTTTTCCCCCTGAGATATTTTACTGAAGCTGGATAAAAGTGTGGGGAAATTCATCAAATATTACAAAATGTTTTCTGAGGCCACCTTTAAATATAAGATGCATTTTCTTTCTTTTCTTTCCTCTTTTTTTATCCGTTAGGATGTTATTTGTCGTGTTGTGTTTGCCAAGCTTAACTCTGTGGTTTTGAAGATCGGGGCGTTGGTTGTGAACTTGCCAAGTGAAAACCTCAACAGCCGGTATGTGTCATCAGTTGAACACACCCTTTTATGCAAACGCAAAGCTTTTTCTGTCAGAACAACTGAGCAAACATTCATGGATTTGAACTGTCACATAACAGACACCTGAGCACATGTCCTGTGAATCAGTGTGTGTGCTTAAGATAAGATCGTAACGGCTGTAGAGGCAAACAATGTCTTTACTTCCTTTTATTACATTGACATGGCTCCTCTAGGTTTCCTACTTGGCTCTTTTCACTTACACCCACATTCACATTCACACACACACACACACACACACACACACACACAGTGTCTGTGGTCAGCTGAGGTCAGGGCCGTGCTGGGAGGCAGACGGTTAAGCAGTCAGCTCACCCCACTGTGACTGCCCAGCCAGGCAGGAAGTGCAAATCGATTGCACTTACCCTTTTCCTGTTCCTGCATCCCTGGGGTCACAGGCTGCATAGCGTCGAGGGCCACACCAGGGGAAGAAACGATGAAAGAAACGGTATCAGTGTCCCAGATCTCTTTATTTTAACAGCTTATTCTTACAAATGTCTTTTCTCAATAATAATAGAATGTCATCGAGACCCTTTAATCCATTTCTTACAGCCTTGATTTAACACTTATGAGAATTTTACTTGAATTCAGCTTTGGGGATCTTGCTGTGTCTTGTGTTAAATAAAAACATACAGCACTCATCATGGGTGTGGCCAGAGCTGGCTAGTGCCAGCCTGGTGTGAAGCATGACCACCATAATAAAACATTATCATTAGTCAGTATGGTTTCCGGTGTCATGTGACTCAAAACTGACTTCAGTTCAGTTAAATCTCATTGTGATAGGATAGTTTGAATAATAATAATAATAATAATAATAATAATAATGATAATAATAATAATAATAATAATAATGCCTGAGCCAACATCTTAGCGAGAATTAGTAGGAAAAAGCTAATTTAGTCAGCTAGCTAGTTTGTTATTAGCTAATGATACTGAATTCCGAACGCTAACGTACTTCATTAACGTTATTTTAGCTATGACTTTGTCTGTTGCTTACTAGATGACAAACAAATGTTTAATCTATAAGCAGACACTGTATTTTATCGAAATATTTACAATTTGTTAACCCCTTAATGCTCTAAAGGCGGGGCAAGTGATTTTTAAATCAGAACACTTCGTAATATTTCCAACAAAAAAAAATATCTGCTTAGAGGAGAATCTGATCTCTGTGGAATTGGCAAGCAAAGGGGAAAAAAAATTACAGTATGTGGACAATCGAAACCCAACCAGTCAGGACAACACGGTGCACCTGCATGTTTGTCAGAAAGCTCCGCCTCTCACACTGTCGTTCAGATGTGTTTTGGGGGCGTGTTTTTGGAGGTCAACGCTGAAGGAAGGGTCCAGTAACACTGCAGATAAACTACACCTTTAAAAATGCAACCCTAACTAGTTGGAAAGTGCGATGTTCAACGTGCATCGGTCAAATGTATAAAACATAACACGTCTCGATATTGGAAAGAAGGGAAAAAAAAAAGATTGAAAAAGCATTATCTCACCAGCGCACGTTCTCGTGTTAAAGGTCACGTCCTTGCGTTCCCGGTCACGTCCTGTGACTCATTTCTCTCTCTATCTGCAGTGAAACCTGAAGTCAGCAGTCTCTCATTAAACAGCACTGCAGAAACGGTGACCCGAGTGAACGAGTCCCGAACTCACTGTGCTCTGTGCTCGAGCGGCTCTTTCCCGTGCTGCAGACGCTCGCATTGGACAGCATGAGAAACTCCGGGCTAGAACTGGACTCGGAATTAATCCGTATGTTCAGTTAGGGTCAAAATGTTCAACCTAAATATAGAAAAATGAACTTTTTCCAGCATGAAACTTTGCAAAAAAAAAAGTAGATGCTTGAGTCAATTTATTATATTTATTATGAATAACATATGTGCAATAATACCGCAGGGGTGTTGTTTATTTTGACCTGAGAGTGGAATATGAAACAAAAGCATGTTTAGATTTTAGTTTCTGTCATATGACCTTCAGAAGATGTTGTTGTGCTGTTAGACGAACAGCGAGGTGATGTGATGAACATCATCACCGTTACCACTCTGAAGGTGATTATTTGCTTACTGTATAACAGCACGTCTCAAAGTGTTTAACTCCCCTTACACCACAGCAAGACTTTAATGATCCCTAACCACAGGTTAGGGCCTCCAAGGTTTACATTTATGGCATTTGGCTGACACCCTTATCCAGAGCGACTTACATTTATTCCATTTATACATCTGAGCAATTGAGGGTTAAGGGCCTTGCTCAAGGGCCCAACAGTGGCAGCTTGGTGGTTCTGGGATTTGAACTCACGACCTTCCGATCAGTAGTCCAACGTCTTAACCACTGAGCTACCACTACCACTGAGTCCAAGGTTGGGGGTTGGATTCTCGCCTTTGCCCTGTGTCTGCAGAGTGTGCATGTTCTCCATGTGCTTTGGGGGTTTCCTCCCCCAGTCCAAAGACATGCACTGTAGCCTGATTGGCATTTCCAAATTGTCAATATTGTGTGTATGAGTGTGTATGCGATGGATTGGCACCCCGTCCAGGATGTCCCGTACCTCGTGCCCCGAGTCCCCTGGGATAAGTTCCAGGCTCCCTGCGACCCTGCGTAGGATAAGCGGTACAGAAAGTGGATGGATGGACGTCATAATCGTAACAAGTTTTAGGTTATAGCAGCGATAAACAGTCGTTCCCCCACCAGCCATCTCTCTTTTCTCACTCTTGAAGTTAATAAGACAAAAGTAAAACGCAGCTTGTCATGAGACTGCAACGTACTGTAAACTCCTCTGTCCTGAACCTTAAAGTTACACCTTAAAGTTACAGCTTTACTTCTGACTGTTACAAAGCACTGACACTGGAGGCTCCTTCCGTACAGTAAATGTTAAATAAACGTTTACAAAAAAAACTTCACCATATCACACCATATTACGCACGTTTTAATTAGTTTACGTGCAGCATCATACAATTCTAAATAAATGTACAACTCCCTGTGTAGGCTGTTACTATAGAAACGATAACGTATTAGATCAAACGCTTTAATATAAACCCGTAATTTGTAGCTGCACTAATGTCAGAGCTGCTGGGATAGAAAACGAATCACCTTCTGACCAAGAACTGAACAGCAGTGCGATGTTAGAGAAGATCTTACCATGGCACACTAGCATTCACTAACCTCTAATATTGTGTTATAGTCTTATAAAAATGTTTCCTCAAGGGTTTTTGTGGATAGTTAAGGGGAGATATGTGGAATCCTGTCGATATGGAAAACCTCCTTTCTACTGTATATAGAATCTTTTAGGGTAATTATCTGAAATAATTACAAATAACTTGTAATTATTAACATTTACACATGCCATGCCAATATTTTCTCACATCATTTATCAGCGTTGAGCCGGAGTTGACACACAAGATTCTGGTTAATGTAGGACAGAGAAGGATACCTCATTCAGAATCAGGGATCTCAGCAGGCCAACATTAGATTCGAACATGGATGTCTTAAAGCCTCCAAAGCCTCCATTCTTAGTTATAATGATCCAGTTGTGTAAATCTAGAACCCTTCAGTGTGTAAGTGTGTCCCCTTGGAAGGACTCTTAACCTTTCTAATTAGCCATTTTACAAAGCTAAGGATGCTTAACTATCTAACAAACCCTTAAAATGTTATTAAGAATATACCGCCTGTGTGTGAACTACATCCGGAAAGGAGGACGAAGCAAGAGAGGGAGGAGAGATAAAGAAGTGATGGCTTCTTCGAGCATTGCCCAGACGGAAGTGAGATGTCAGAGTGTGTCAAAACACTTGACCGGTCAGCCTGCAGTCTCTCTCTCTCTCTCTCTCTCTCTCTCTCTCTCTCTCTCTCTGCACCTTGTATTAGAAATGATATACAAACGCTATATACAGTACACATACATTCTAATCCATTATACACTTAAGAATCAAGAAGGAAGAAGACTTGTATGATTAGTTATTATTAAGGTTGTTATGTTATGGTTAAATTAAGGTTAAAATTAGGCTTAGGCATGGTCATAACTAGCCCAAGGTCTGGTCCTTGGAGGTTTCGCAAGGTTTTGATATACGCATAGCATCTTACAATAAAGTCATATCATTTCCTGCTTTAGGAAATAAGTAAAGGCTCATAACGAGATGCTCATCCTTACAACGTCTATGAACTTCCTATTGTTTGTCTTTTTACATTTATCCCCCCCCCCCCCCCCTGTCTTTATTGATCTCAGTGACCTCTGTCGCGTATAATTTTGCCTTTTCTCCCTGTCACTTGCGTGTAATAAGTAATATATGCAAGGATGTGTTGTCTGGAAGCTGCAGGGAAGAGGACTGCGGTGGTAGGTGGTAAGGGACATGACCCATGTCGAGCTCTTCTGCTCTCATTAGAGATGGCGTGAAAGCGGCTGGTGTTTGTCCCCCACAGGAAGTTTAGAGCTAATTAGGCTCAGGAGGCCGGCTGAACGGGTCGATGGGGTCTGTACCGGCACTGACTAGCCTCCTGTTTGAGCATATTTACTCATCAGCTTTTAAACGGAGCAGTGTGTGTGTGTGTGTGTGTGTGTGTGTGTGTGTGTGTGTGTGTGTGTGTGTCTTTCACATCAAATGCATTATCATGCAGGGTTTTGTATTCAAATGTGTGCCTTGAGTGGTTGTCTACAATACTAATTGGCTTTATATTGGGCTCTCTTTGCCACTTCCCATTAAGCAGGAGTTAGAAATTCCCTAAAACAGCTTTAAGGCAAGATTTAAAAACCTAGACACCTGATAAATAGTTTTCTTTTAGCACAACCCCAAAGCCCTGACTTGTAATAATGCGTAGAACACCTAACGTTTAATATTGCTAATTATCCGTGCCTTGAAAACCCTGTTAAATGTGTAGAAATGTACTTAATGCATTCTTGGCTGTTTGCCTTGTAGTGTTATGCATATATATATATATATATATATATATATATATATATATATATATATATATATATATATATATATATATATATATATATATATATTTTTTTTTTTTTTTTTTTTTTTTACCCTAGTAGTTCATGCCATTTTCTTAAACCACCTGCTCCAGGCTGTAAAAGAAAAATTAAAAACTTTGAAGTAAATTAGCTAAAATAAATTACAGCATCTCTTTGGTGCTAATATTAGTGCAAAAGTGTGCAAAAATGAATACAAATATAGAATCAGTGCCCAACGTAGCCTCAGATTCCTGCTCTTGGCTGAATCCCGATGAGGTCTTCTGCTGTTGTAGCCAGTTCAATGTGTACCGAGATGCTTTTCTGCTCACCACGGCTGTAACGAGAGCTAATTTGAGTTACTGTAGTTTTGTTGCCAGCTCTGGCCATTCTCCTCTGACTTCTCTCATCAACAAAGCGTTTCCACCTACAGAACTGCCAATCACTGGATGTTTTTTGTTTTTCACACCATTCTGTGTGCAGAGTGTGTTGTGTGTTAAAATCCTAGGAGATCAGCAGTTTCTGAAATACTCAAACCAGCCATCTGGCACCAACAACCATGCCGCTGACATCACTTTTTCCCCACTGACAGACTTTTTCCCCCAATCTGATGTTCGATATGAAAATAAACTGAAGCTCGTGATCTGTGTCTGCATGATTTTACGCACCGTGCTTCCGGCTCGTGATTCACTGATTGGATAAGTACGTGAATGAGCAGGTGTGGAGATGTTGTGTACTATATATAGCTGCGGTATTTTGTTGTGCTTTGTATACATGATTATGGGCCGTTGCTTTTTTCATATCATATCATATATTTTCATGTATTCCTGATACATATTGTGTCAGCATCTTCAAGTATGGTGAAATATTTTGCTATATCTCCATCCCACATAGCATTTTCTTTCCCTTCATTTGTCCTTTACATCTTTTTTTTTTTTTTTCCCCGTACTCATCTCACACACCTGCTATGTGCACCTGCTGTCAATTCAGTAAAATGAGTTCTCTGAAAAGAGAATAAAGACTTCATCTCCTATTAGGTAACACTTTTATCTTGTTTCTCTTATCACAACCTCGTGTCTGGTGACTCACTCAACTCACAGTTCTCCTTAAAACTTTGCTCTCATCTTCTTTTCTGAGTCGTGAAAGTTGCTGGAGGACAGGCGGCTCGTCGACTGAATCCAGTCTCGCTAGGTGGATGGTCTAGAAGAAGTGCGGACTGTTAAGTTATAAGTGTGTTTGTAGGTGGATTCCCTTGACACGCACAAACTGGAGCGTTTACCTGTAGATATTTATATGGAAAGGTCGAAGCCCTGTGTGTAACGCACGTCACGGTGTTGCTCGCGGCGTTGTGTGGAGGTTGTGTGTGGAACGTGGAGATGATGTGGTAGCTGAGAGCTAAAGGCTAAAGGTCACTGTGTGAATTTCTCCCACGTCGGTCCATCTTTTCTGCAGCCCAAAGCACCGATGCTGACTATAATCACAGCTCCAATTGATTAGGAAGGCTGGATGAAGATGATGTTAGTACTGTAGCTAGTTTCAGGGTCAGGAACCTGTGACTCTCATGTGAATCCATATGTTTCATTAGTGTTAGACAAATAAGGTGTGAAATATCTGGGGGAGTGGTGTGATGCTGTTGGACACACCCCGAAGTTGATTACCTTCCAAGAACAGCATGTCCTTAAGTGTTTTATTCCTCCTATACCACAACAATTTGCTAGGGATTAAAATTTCTATTAATTAAGGAATGACAGGTCATGTTTATGGTTGTGGAACGTCCACGAATCAGGTTAGTTCCTGTTCCTCTCAATTATGTTATAGCAGCTATAAACAGTCGTTCCTTCAACAACCTCATTTTTTTCACTCACTTTAGAGGTTAATAGGATGAAAATACTCAGTTTGTCACACTACCGTGAAACCAGAAAGTGTAAACTCAATTGTCCTGAACTTGGAAATCATACCTGTGATTTGCTTTGCAGCCAGAACTCCTACCTGTTATAGCTGCTGTTATAAACAATGAATCAACATCTTCTGGCTAATCAGAATAGAGAAGTCAACAGTGCTATGGTATTATTTTGTATGAATAATGTTGCATGAATTTACATTTACAGCATTTGGCAGACGCCATTATCCAGAGCGACTTACATTTATTTCATTTATACGTCTGAGCAATTGAGGGTCAAGGGCCTTGCTCAAGGGCCCAACAGTGGTAGCTTGGCAGTGCTGGGATTTGAACTCGCGACCTTCCAATCAGTAGCCCAACATCCAGCTACCACTGCCCCTCGCTACTATGTTGTTTTTACGTTACTCAAGACCCGAATTATGGATGTACATTTCGTAAAAGTTTTTTTATGCTGCCTTTATATGCTATGGGAATTATCCTACTTCCCACTTCCGAAGTGGTAATTACGAGTATGTCGTGTTCACATGCTTCGTTGTCGGAAAGAACACGAAACATGGACCACGCCAGGTTCATTCATACATATTTCTTTTTTCTTCTTTGTTATTTTACTTTTATTTTGACACCATAACACATATTACTCAGTTAGCTAGCTAGCTGACGATGCTGGAATTATGGCCAAACACAAGCTATTTTCACGGCGTAAAAATGTACAACATGCATAGAATGGTTGCCGATGTACGTAAATGAAGATGACCAAAACGCCAAGCGCTACCAATTAGCTGCATGTAGAAAAGGTGCGAAACCTGTCATTCAGTACAGAAACTGTACTCTCCTCCACCATGTTGAGAGTTTAGGACTCCCCCCATCTCGGAAACTCGGTTATCAAAATTATCTCTGAGTTTCCCAGTCGTAATTATGACTTGAGGGGTCATTCATGTGCAACTTCCTAGTGGGGAACTCGTATTTACGATAATTCCAGTAGCACATGAAGGCAGCATTAGCTCAGGCAGTTCAGGCAACGGCTGATTAAGCCACATCCCAAAAAAAAAAAAAAAACAATTTTTAAATGGAGCTACATTACGTTTGTGGTCATATATGTGGTTAGCCTTTAATGAAGTTCTTCTCCGTGCCAGTGCGTCAACCAGAAACTCACACATCAAATAAATCACTCGGGAATTTGGTATCGACCCATCATGTCCTTCTCAATCTGTCTACAAAGCCTGCTAAAAATGCCTCCTCGCTCCTGGAGAGAAGTAATTAGGGCCAGCACATATTTATTTTTAGGCACCTGTGTGCATCCTGTGTTTTTGACGAAATGCAGAAGAGTCATGGTCTCACTTCTGGGCCTCACGGTTTTTTCTGTCTCTCTGTATCCTGGAGGAAGTCATGTTTATTTCATCAGCCCGGGGCTTTCCTTTTGTCATGTGATGGCAGGGCAGATCGGCTGCCTATCTCCCTGCAACTCGTCAATGGCAGAGCCATCACCACCACTTTTAAGTCATCTCCCCCACCTCTCCACTCGCACATCCCCCCCTGACAGCTCCTCCTGTTGTTGTTCTGTTATGTTCCTGCTTTTTTTTTTCCATCACAGTCATCCCATGCGTCTGTCTTCGCCGCTTCCTTCTTTGTCTATAATCTCCCTGTTTCTTTCTCTCTGTCTTTCTTTATCTCTCTCTCTCTCTCTCTCTTTTTCCCACTCCTTCGAAGAAGATTGCTGTCATGTGTCGAGGCCTCGTCCCTCCTGTCAAAGGATAAGGCTTCCATTATAAAGTGCTGGATCTCGTTTTTGCGTTTTCCCTTCTTCTCCTTTACTCAGCGGTAATCAAAATAGAGACAGTCGCTCAAAACGGCGTCGGAGAAAACACCGTGGAGTCAGTCGCTGGCACACCGCTGGCGGAGTGACAACTACGTAGGTGTGCTGTTATAGGAACATAATCAACGACGGGATGGTGGGATGAAGCGGAGTTACTGTTACCACCCGGAGGTTGTTTATTTTCATATAGCAGCACATCCTGATGAGTTTTATTCCTCTTATACAACAGTAATTTTCCAACAATTATAAGTTTTATTTATTAAAGAATGACGTTTGTCATTTTTATCCATTTATAGTTACATTTAATGTCGTGGAACATCCATGAAACAAGCTATTTCCTGTTATCCCTTACATTAAACACTTATTCGTTGTCCATCGTCTCGAAGTTAGTAAGACAAAAATTTAAAAAAAAGTGCAGTTTGTTTACCTCAAAGCGTAAACTCCTTTGTCTTGAAGATGTCGGAAAACTTAAAGCTTTAGGTCTGACAAAGCCCTGGCACTGGAGACTCCTTCCCTAAAAGTTAAATAAATGTCTCGTTGTAGAATCAACGATTACACGCTTGTGAATGAGCTGTTACTATAGAAACGAGCGCGTTAATATACAGTAAACCACTACTGTCAGAGCTGTGACGTTTCTGAGCAGTGAGATTATTATTTCGGTATTATTTACTCTACTAATCACTTCTTTATTCCTAGCCTGATCACTTGTATACAGTACATTGGTCTAAAGTTCTAAATTAAGGATGTGTGTTGTCCGTTGCAGAGCTCCACAGCAGAAGAACCGGCCGGGAGCAGTAAAGAGGACGCCCGACAACCGACCGCACCGGTGAGGGAGCTTTCCAAGCATGTCCATGCTCCATCTGGGGAATCCGGGATCATCTTCACAAGATCTCATCCCTCGAGCGAGGACAGAGATCGATCACCTTCCAGTGAGTCCATGCGGGTCTTCTTCATTCTCTATCCCCTTTGTGGTCTCCTCTCTGATCTTCAGAGGTTTAGCCTGTAGCGTTATGCTGGATTTTTTTCCTGACCTTTACATCTTGAAACTCATGTATACGTTATACACAAATGACATCATCATCATCATCATCATCATCATCATCACAGAGAAAAAGAAAAAGCCTAAGGAGGCAAGTGAATTAGGAAAACCCGAGTGAGGGCTTGGGGTTTATAATTAGCGGGGAATACCAGTACTGAGTTACAAGAAACCCGTGATGTCCGGTGCTTTCCAGTGCGATATATACCGTAGCTAAGATGCTATGGTAAGATTTTATCTCATTTTTGCACTTTTGTGGTCTAGATGGCCTTTTAGTCATCTGTCTGTTGTCTGAGAATCAAATTTCCTTCCACACATGATGGGGGAATTTTCATGAGCTTTGGATCTTTGCAAATTCTCTGTGCAAACGAGCTTCATGGTTTATCCATGTATTCAGATTAGCTTTTTTTTAAATTGCTTTTTTCATTTAAAACAGCTTTTCACAGAATTTCTACACGATGCAGATTCAGAGGAATAAGCTCCAAAGCACTGGAACCGTCCGACTCTTACAACTGTTCTGACAGAACCTGCTTTCAAAGCTAACTATCTCGCTAACTTGGCTAATTTTACTTAGCTAACGATGAACAAAATTAGATTTTTCAATTTTGGCCAATGATTTTTAAAAGAAAATGCAAACTGATATTCAGACACTGGAAAAAAAAAACCTGTGACAGTTTTACTTGCAGCTATCTGGACTAGCTAACTTTTAAAATGGACACTTTTGTTTTTTTTTTTAGCAGCTAACGTTTCCAGATTGCATATTTATGTGTATTCTTGTGCATTTTTAACGAGAACAGAGGTGTAGAGATAAAGCTCCTACCATTAGGATCCACTGGTAGCAATTTACTCTCGGTTAATAGACATTAGCCGCTAAGATACTGTACAGTACATCACTTTCTTGCAATGTACATACATCCTTTCAGATTTTATATTAAATATAAATTAGTATTGTTCCGATGAGAATGACTGATTCGGTAAAGAGCACTTAACTGACATATGCATACACAAAAAATATCAACCCGACTAGCTTAGCGGATATGTTATATATGTAGTAGCAGGTATGCTAGTTTCTTGATTAGCCTGCAAGAAGATATTCATCCATTCGAGTTACATGGCGTTTTTGTTTTTGTTTTTTTTGTTATTTTCAAATACAGCACGGAAGCTTACATCGACTCCCTAATAATGTTGTGTAAATGGTGTGAGAAAACGTACCAAAACTCTGAGGACAATTAGCACAACAGTCAGCATTTCTCACAGGCGACTAATTCTTCAGCACTAACTAAGAGACAAAACATGTCTTTACAGGGTCGGGCACTTTAATTTAAGGACGACACCTGAAAAATAAGGAACCATGACAGGACGGTGTCTCGAATTTGACTGAAGTTATCGCTAGCTCTGCCGTGCTTTGCACAGGATCTTCCTAAATGGTTGTAAAGAAGGATGGCGAGAGCGGAGGCAGCTTGTCAGCTACTATTTGTTTTAATCATCGTCCACCTGCCGAGTGGCGCATTAAGGCTTTAAGAGCCGACGCACTCTGAACAACCCCGAGCAAATTAACTCTCTCTATACAGCCACAGATATGAGTCCAAATGTGTCCTGATGACAAGAGCCTTACATCATGCTGCCATCCTGAGTGCTTCACTGAGAAGTATAGAAGATGAAAGTGTGGCTAAGTTAAGAGATTCATCTACTTGATCGTGACTGGAGTTTTTCTCTTAAAGTTAAAGGGATGTTCCAGCGTTCTGTTTTTTTGTTGTTGTTGGTTTGTTTTGTCTGATTGTCTGTTTTTACCTAATCTCTATCTAACACATGTCTGATTAGCATGGACACAACTTTGACACGTTTCCCTGTTCCCTGAGAGAGAGAAAAAACCCTGAAAGAAAACCCGTGTTCTCTTTAAACTCATTCATAATGGAAGTCTAAGGGCAGACGTTTGACAAACTTTTAACATCTGCCTTTAGACTTCCATTATAAATGAGTTTAAAGAGTCTTATCAAAGCTGTTCTTTTGGAGATGCAGATATAAAAACACTTCCCATCGTTCTTTCGACGTCCTTCTCTCTCTCTCTCAGTAGCTTTTCATGTTACTGAGGAAAAAACGCAAAACGTTGACACTGGAGACTCCTTCCATGAATGCTAAACTCCTTACAGAGAACTTGACCATATCACTTACAGTATATATATATATATATATATATATATATATATATATATATATATATATATATATATATATATATATATATATATATATATATATATATAATGTTTTGTTTTGCTTTTGAGTGTGCTTTTTAAATCCCTGTAAATTATTATTAAGTTGAATGAGCGCTTTAACATAAACCTGTGATTTGTCAGAGCTCACGTTGAAGAAAATTAATCGACGTCCTCGGCCCAATCAGATTAGAGAACTCAGCAGCGCTGCGGTATGAAGTGACGTAAAACCTCAGTTGTCACCTCACGTGTTTTTGACATACCGTACACACTGCTTTGTAAAAGATTCACACAGAGCTCATAATAAAGGCCCTGTGTATGTTTCCTTGGTATAGTTACCTTTATTGCAACCTCTTCCTTCTGCTATGGTTTTTTTGGTTGGTGAAGCGTGTGGGAAAGCTGGCAGCACTGTGTGAGCGAACGAGAACTTCCACAAAGCGCTGTGGTTAAAGCGGCTTTAAATCGAAAGAGAAACAGATGAGCAGTTCCACACTAGCTCCATCTTTCAGAGACGTGGACAGAGTAGTGCCTGCTGGGATTGCAGGAGCCGGTGGAAGTCCAGTTTAATCTGAGCGAACGAGCTTCGCCCGCCCGTGTACACACACACACACACACACACACACACACACACGCACACATAAACACACACATACATGTCCTATTTTTGATCTATTTCTTGAAAGAAGACCTGATAACACAATTAAGATTAAGAGGAGGCCAGTTTCACACAGGAAGCAGAGCCGGAGCAGGGAGGTGGAGGAGGACGAGTGTGGATGTCTGAGACCTTACTGACCACAGCCACAGACGCATCACACTTCTGCTAACTGAAACTGCACAAGTGCATGTTGTGTACACCGAGCACCAAAACTAGCCTAGAAGTGACCCGAGTTAGGCGTCCTGATGAACGGAGGCAGGAGGATCCAGCCAGGTGGTAAGACTCTGTCGTTTGTCCAATTCTGACAGATCTGTCCGTATCTAACAAAAGCCTCGAAATCGTAACATTTTATACAACGTTTGCCATAGCAGATGGTTTCCAAATAGCATTTGACGAGGCCCAGAGCGCTCCAGCTTGTCTGCTTTTTTCCGAAAACAGCTTGAGAGAACGAGATATGAAATACGAAGGTAGTGTGTTTTTATTCATTTATTTTTTCAGAAGAACCAATCCTGCTCATCACTGTGATCAGGTGTAGCGAAGGTTGGTGGATGTGAACGCGTGTGGGTTTTACTGTGGTGCTTTATTATAACTATGTTCATTTCAATTGTGGTATCTTAATGCAGCTTGTTATAATTCTACAGTACTGACCATGACGTCACTATGGTTTTATTGTGTATTGTATTGTTTCACACACACACACACACACACACACACACACACACACACACGCTTGCATGCTCACTTACAGACTCAGACCAGCATCAATTTAAACATCGAGCTGCTCAGTGGCTCTATGCTGGTCGCTAATGGGCGTGACCTCTCTTTCGTCTAATTTCGGTTTCCGTGGTTTCATTGCTAGCACCATGCTAGTGCGATATCCGCACAAGCTACAGCAGCTACAGCACATACTGTATACTGTGTACAACACTCATAACAAGTGATAAAAAATACAGTTCTGGAAGGAAATGCTTGACGAACAGCATCGAAATCATGGCTGATTGGGAATTTTCAGTTTACTAAAACATGATGTGTGCAGTTTGTCGTGTGTG
>CM042566.1:3173753-3176253 GCA_023630585.1 Cranoglanis bouderius
TGTGTCTGAGTCCCAAACACTAATTGGAAGGCTGTTCCATAACTGTGTGGCTTTGTAAGAGAAAGCTCTTCCCCCTGCTGTAACCTTCACTATTCAAGGTACCAACAAAGAGCCTGCACCTTTTGATCGAAGTAGGCGTTTGGTTCATAAAAGACCAGAAGTTTGCTCAGGTACTGCGGTGCGAGATCATTTAGTGCTTTCTAGGTCAGTAGTAGTATTTTATATTTTATATTATCAGTTCAAAATTTGATTGGGAGCCAATGCAGTGTGGATAAGATAGGGGTGATGTGGTCATATCTTCTGGTTCTAGTAAGGACTCTCGCTGCTGCATTCTGGACCTAACTGGAGCTTTATATATTTATATACTTCTGTAAAGCTGCTTTGGGACAATGTCCATTGTTAAAAGCGCTATACAAATAAACTGAACTTGAACTTGAACTTTGGACATGGACGTGGACGCCTCCGTGTTCGCAACAAGCCAGCTAACCGTGATGTGTGACGTTTATTTACTTCCTCAACACAGCAAACTGTATAGTCAGTGTTATAGATTTAACAACTTGTATACAGCTTAATAACTTGTATATATAGAGTATAACTCATTTAACCCTTTACTGCACGGTGTTGCCATATGGCAACAATTAAGTTATCTCCCATTTTTTTGATAGGCAATAATACAAAACTACTATTTTCCTATGTAACTGTAAAAAGGGGGCTTTAGCTTTGACACAGCAAAAAAAAAATAACTTATCCATGTACGTTTTACAACTTTAATTCCTTTCTAGAAGATATAACTTTTACATGCTTACTAGGTGGCAAAAAACCCTGCAACTTATAGTCAGGAAAATGCAGTAATTGTTGCAGTAAAATGCAGTAATTTTTGACTATATGATACTTTCCATCATTTCACATTGTTGCCATTGTTACGGCAACAATTTACCAGCTACCCGACTCCCCCCCCCCACTTTATTGCATTTTATTGTTAATGTTGTGATTTTGATTTGCCATGTTGTCACTTGCTGATCTCTTGTTGATGCTGAGGAAACTTCCCGAGTTCCTGAGTAGGAATTCTGAGTTGAAGAAGTGCTTTCTTTGTTTTGTTTTTTTCCTAGTCAGAGGTCTGAAATTATGAGTTATACAACATTATTGGCTTTTTTTTTTCACTTCAGGGTCCAAGTTATTTCGTCTAATAACACAAAACACCGTAATTACTCCGGAAGACATGGAGTTGGGACGGTCTTCCCGGCGGGTTTGTCCGTGCAGCGTGACTGCGGTGTGTTTCAGATCAGCGAGTGTTTTGTTCCGCTCGGTTCGGTTCTCCTGGGCCTTCGTGTGGTGCAGCGTGTGCTTCTAAGAGCAGCGTACGTTTGTTTGTCAGACTCTCGACGGGCTGCTAATTGTTTTTTCGGTACAGCTGTGGGGTTAGACCGCGGCCTGTGAGCGCAGAGGAGAGGGAATTTATAGAAACAGAACTGTGTGCTGTCATACACACACACACACACACACGTACACACACACAAACACACACAAAACTGTCACGCTCTGTGCAAAATTGCTAAACGCTGATACACGGATGGGTTTTTTTTCTTTTCGTGAGAGATGTGAGAATAGACATGAGCGGCGGAGCCGAGGTTAAGTGGCTCGGGAGCGCTGATAGATTTCGACACGGCTTGTTAACCCCCTTCTTTTTTATTTTGTTCTTATCTTCTGTTGTCTTTTCAGGATTAAGTGATTCTTCTTGTCCGTGTCGGCGCAGGAGTTTTTAAAAAGCGTGCATTCAGAATCGACTTGATGTGAGCCAACTTTCGTGTCCTTTGCCCTCGGGCTGGCTCTGGTAGCGTGCCAGAGATATTAGTTTCCTGTCCAACAGCTTTGTGTGAAGTGTGGAAAAGAGGGAGGAACACACACACACACACACACACACACACACACACACACACACACCTATACACACACTCAAACCTTTACACATTACACACACAAACACATATCGAGATCGTTTGTAAATCAGACATGCCCTCTGAGAGACTCAGAGACTCAGAGTGATGACTGAAAGCTGTCACCGAGCCATCATAATAGTGTGTGTGTGTGTGTGTGTGTGTGTGTGTGTGTGTGTGTGTGTGTGTGTGTGTGTGTGTGCACGCATATGCATGTGAAACACACATTTCGCAAAACAAACAGCTCTGAATGTTTTCTCCTTCCCTCCTCATGTAAATTTATTGAGCTTAGCTGTACTTCAACCTCCATCTGCAAAATATGCAGGCAAACACACACACACACACACACACACACACACACACACACACACACACACACACACACACACACACACACATAAGCGCATGCTCACACACATTTCCATCTCCCAGAACAGAAACTGCAGGTGTAGGGTTCTCGTCATGTGCTGTTGTTTTTTAACTGCGTACTTTCTCATCACTGTCACTGTTTATACATTTAGTAAACAGTGGCCATCTTATCAGCATATAAGTGCTTATGTGTGTGT